>OV656872.1:101325325-101925325 GCA_927399465.1 Sarcophaga caerulescens | reverse complement strand
AAGAGGTTTTCGTAAAGTCACGCATAGTATGTGCTGTGACTAGGTCTCAGTGTATCCTGGATGACTCCGGCATTGGTATATATGAACTGTATAAAGTATAGCAATAGCAATGGCAATAGCTATGTGGCAGTCTGTGCAATAGTAAAACTATTTTAATTTTGTGTGCATTTATGGTTTAGATTATATCAACCAGGGTGTCATGTTACGCTCACTATATACACTCAATTAAGGTCTTCGCCATTCTAGTTTTTCTATTTTTTTTTTCCTTTTTTTTCTTTGCTGACGTTCATTTCATTTTTATGTTGAACTAAAAAATGGTAAAAGTTTTGCAAAATAATTTTCAAATGTAATTGCATGAATGCCAGCCAGCAAACGAAGGAATGCATAAACGTATCCACATTGAAATACCAGTGGTGCTGGTAGTGGTGCAGGTTTTAGTATGTCAGTGGTTAGAAAATTAGATATTGGAAATGGTGTCGAGATTGTTTAGGGTTTAGTATTTACAATTTATTTGATTTTAATCAAAATATCTACTACATGTTTTAAATTTAATCCTGAAGATTTAAAATTTCTTTAAAGCATATTTTCAGGTAAAACTTTGTTTTAAACATATTTAAAGGAGACTTAAATATTTAATGTAAAATTTTTAAAGCATATTTTAAAGCGCGAGTTTTTAAAACATATTTAAAGCACTGCTAGTCTACAATGTAAAATAAAATCGCTTCTTAAAAGCAAATTTTAAAGTATACATTAAGGCGCTGAAACTTGTAATTTAAATAAAAGTATTTTTAAACACATTGAAATAAATTGTAATCATAAAATACCTTCCCTTATCCATAAATACAGGGAATTTCTTTGTGAAATTGGATTTCATTTCATATGGATATCAACGGAAATTATATTTCGGAGGAAATGTTAAAAACTGTGGTATAGAGCGTACAACGTTACACTGCATAGATGTACCGATTGTCTCAATTAAACTGAGAATTCTCTAGTCGGTTTAGGGTTTCAAGACATGCAATATTGCCAGGCATTGGACCGATATGGGTAAAATGAAGATTGATTGCCTTCATATGGCCGTTCATCGCGCTAAAGGTCTTCAGTCCTATTGAAAGGTATGCGGATATTCCCTCATATAACTTCTTCAGAAGTCTATGAGTCTAACAAGGAAGAAGAGACTTTATTTCACCACATTTGTCAGTACCCGGATATTGTCATGAAGAGGCGGAGGTTTTTGACTGCCTTTTTACTGTCGTCTTTGATCGATCCTTTCAAAAAAGGGATTATTGCAAGAGGATGACCATATGGAATGTTTGGTTCCTGCAGCCAAACAAATTCGTTATACGACTACAAGAGACCTCTATTAAAACGGAGTATTACTGTAGAACCAAGTGACAAAGAAGACTACACAGTTTTAACCCCGAAGAAAATATATTTCATTTCCACTGCGTGCATTAGCAGCTACGGTAGTAAACGTAGTGTGCTTTTACCAAGTCCTGTCCATGTTTCCTATGAGACAGTGTTCTGTAGTCCAAGACACAAGTAACGCTATTTCGCCTTTATTTATTTTCATTACAAATGCCTGGCGTCGTTGTTAGGTTGGGGAAATAATTTTCTTGATATCTGGTTGTTACAGCCAACCACTAATCGACGTTTCACAGTTGCACGACCAAACTTGGGTTAGCAGGAAAATCCGATGGAGTAGTAAGTTATGCCAGTTTCGACAAACTCATCTGCTCTTACTTTTCGCTGTACGTCTCTATGTCCGGAATCCCTCATATAAAGGGTCCGCCAAATAACTTTTTTTTGAAAATGCTTAAAAAAAACTACTGAATTTTTTCTCAAATTTCTTTTTTTCTTTGAAAGTACAATCCTTCCGGTTAATAATGGAAAATAAATGATTATGCGTTTTCGCTTCGCTAAGTGGGCCTGCGATCGTCTTACAGAAAATGCCGATTTTGGCAAAAAAATCATCTTTTCAGATGAAGCTTATTTTGATCTTGGCGGGGGTATGTAAACAAGCAAAATTGTCGCATTTGGGGCACAGAAAACCCGCACGCATACATTGAAAAGCCGACGCAAACAAAACGAGTCACTGTTTGGTGCGGATTTTGGTCTAGAGGCATAATTGGGCCACCTCGGAGCTGCGATTTGACACCGTTGGACTATTATTTGTGGAGTGCCGTCAAAGATAAGTGTTACGCCGACAAGCCAGAGGCAATTGACGCTTTAAAGGACAATATTCGTGAAGCCATTGGTGAAATACAGCTGCACACAATCGATAATGTGCTTAAAAATTGGACCGATCGTGTAGGCTACTACATGGCCAGCCGATTCAGCCATTTGAATAAAATTATTTTCCATTATTAACCGGAAGGATTGTACTTTCAAATAAAAAAAGAAATTTGAGAAAATATTCCGTAGTTTTGTTTTTTAAAGCATTTTCACAAAAAAAATGTTATTTGGCGGACCCTTTACATCGAATAATGAAATGTTCAAGCATCTCATTTAGGAACGTTTAACGATCGAGGACAGTTGTTGTTCTTAAAAACGTAAATTTGACAAGAGAAGAAATAAGAAGGGAGTGATGATTGATGATAGTTCTGCATTTCTTACAAACGCTAAAACAAAAAAGTTTATGTTAGGAAATCGCACACCCTTAAAGGACCCTATTCAGCGTAAAGTCTTCGAAATAGAGCCACAATTATTCTGAATTAACATTAGGAAAGAGCCATTTGCCATTCAAATTCATTTAAAATTTGGGTGCAATATCCAGTAACCTGATGCTTTCGATTTAATTTTTTTATTTGCATTTGACAATTACGCTTGAACTTAAACGACCCTGTACTTGGTTAATCTGATTTTTTTCTCTACAGGATGTAATAACATTTACTTCTTCTGTTAAATTATTTTTCCTTTAAAGTCTCTATAGCAGCTTAATAATCTTACTTTTGAGTTTAGCTTCACTCACAGTTTATATTTATTTTTTGCGATATTCCATAGCAGTTTTGTTTAAATAAACTTTTCTTCTAAACAATTTATTTATTTTCATTTTAAAATTCTTATTTACTTTCTTTGTTTATTTTCTAAGAAACAGAAACAGAAACACAATAACATTTCACTGAAGAGGAGTTTTAAGTGAAATTCCTTTTTGTTTTCGTTTTTGCTTTTTTTTTGCTCATTTTGGTACAGAATGAAAAACGAAGTTTTCTTTTTAAAATGACATTTTATTGCCACGAAACGTAACGGAAGTAAAACTGACAAAATAAAATGCATGACAGCAACGGAAACCGGAATAAAGAAACTTTTCAATATGGAACTAAGAAAAGAGTGAATTGAAGGTTCTTATCATTGTCTAAGTATTTGTTAACAAAACATCAGCACTGTTTTTAATATTTGAGGTAAAAAAATTTCGTTTTTTTTTTTTTCCAAATAGAAATTAATGCTTTAACCCATTAACGCCTGACCCCAGAATCAGTGGTCCGATTTCGGTGAAATTTGGCACAAATAGTATTTGGTGTATTTGTATTGATATGAATATTTTTATTTTTTTTTAAGTGTCGTGATGGCCTTTGTAGGGCATGGGTATTTTTCTACCCACTTCGGCATAAGTGTGTTCTAAAATAAAATTTTTTTTCTCTTCATTATATGGCGACTAGACAACATAGTTAAGCTATTTTTGAGAGTTTTATTGAAAATAACACGTTTGTGACAATAATAATCCTGACAAGAATGATAAATTTGCCAAAATTACTCCATTGAACGCTGCACTGATTAAAAAATTCATGTAATTTGGCATATTTTCTCATAATCTTTCTGTGAATGAACAGATGATCACATATTATGGTCGCCATTTGGCTACAAATACTGGGTGTTGGCTTCTATGACAGGATATTGTTATTCCTTTATCCCATATGCTGGTGCTTCTGCTAAAAATAATGCTGATTACGGCCTTGGAGAAAACGTGGTACTACGACTATTAGAGAATATTTCAGATCCAAGTCAATATAATGTTACATTCGACAAGCCATAATTTATTATTTTGCAACAGGTATTGTTCAAGATAATCGGAGCAATCACACATTGCTGGATGATATTAAATTGATGAAAAAGAAACCTCGGGGTTCATCAGATTTTTGCTTTGACAAACAACAATATTATCGCAGTTCTCTGGAACGATAATTCGATAAATACCTGTGTACACATATTTATTATCATGTTATACCTATGTATGTGTATATTTTAAATCTTTCTGAAGGTGGTAACTGTGATATCTAATTTTTTGGATGCAAAACCGATGAGCAAAACCAAAAGATATGACCGTAAACATCGCATGATGGCTGTCGTTGAACAACCATACATAATACATGCATGCATATAATCAGCGAATGGGTGGGGTTGACTTATTCGATAATGGCGTCTACAATTATCGTATTCTAGTCCGCGGGAAAAAGTGGTATTGGCCATTACTCACTAACACTATTGAAGCAGCTTTGGTAAATGCATGCAAATAACATTGCTTGTGCAGGGGATGTAAAGGTTTGCCACCTATGAGCCAACTCGATTTTTGGGTTAGCGTTGTTGAAGCGTTGGTAAAAATTCGTGAAAATCGACGCCGTGATGGAAAAGTTGTTACAAATGCGCAGCAAATAGCAAAACACACTGACAGATTTGACCAAACGATTGATACATTTGAAAAACGCTGTCGCTGTGCGCAATGTGGTGGGAAAACAGAGTACGGTTGTGCAAAATACAGTTTGAATGTACATCCAAGGGATTCTTTTGCACAATTTCATGCCGGAACTACCAAAAATATAAAAAAATAGAGAAAAATAAATGATTTGAAATTTTTATTTGAAATTAATTTTCAAAAGTTTTATGAAAAATATTTCATACCAATGCCTAAGTGGGTATTTTTATACCCATGTCATTTAATCGCACCTGTAGCTTAGTAGGTAAGTAGACCAATTCAAGTGAAAGTATTTTTATCGGGTAGAAGATATATTATATTACATGGCATCTAAAGGTTTTTCTGAGAATATCATCCATACATATGCCACAGAAGTTCTTTCTACAAAATTTTGATTTTGAAAAATTCGTAATCTTTGACCTTTTTTCTGTCATCCAAAATATGTGAGTATCATGCCTTACTAATTTTTTTTAAACCGTTTTATGTCTTCTTTATTCGTTCTTTAAGAAACGTTTGGGCTCTCGTTTAGTTGGGTCAAGATAGAATTTTTTAAAAAAACTTCTTTTTTTTGGGTATTTTCTCTTAATTCTCTTAAAAAAAAATTTTTGTGAATTTTATTATTTAAGGGGTTAATAGCTGTGTAAACAATAACAAACCGTAGAAAAGTACTAAAAAATTACACAAACACTTATACAAACACAAACACAATGTGCATATATAAAGACAGTGAGTGAGAAGGAGAGAGAGAGAGAGTAAAAGTTTAAAGTGAGTGTTTGAAAAAAATTCTCATTAAAATCGTTTGTATGAATTACATTTGTCAAGTTACATGGCAACACTGTAATACTTATACATTTTTGGCAAATTATGTACAAAAGAAGAGGCAAATAATGAACAAAAAAAGAAAAAATTCAACAACAACACATCAAAAGTTTTGTGCTTAAGGTGTTTTGTTAGCGGCACATACACTTACACACACAATGCAGGAGTCTATGAAAAAATATAAAAACAAAAACAAAAACAAAATATTATAATGTAAACAAAAAATCAAACAACAACAATAATAAAGTTCATGCTTAAAGTGTCGTGATGGTATGTTTTTTGAGTGTGAGACAAAAAAAGGAAAATAACAAAAGCAATACCAACACCAGCAGCAACAGCAACAGCAATAGCAAATATCAAGCAAATGTAATAAACAAAACAAAAACTACTCAGAGCAACAGTATAACACGTACACATGTATGGATGTATATGTATGCCACAGAGCGAGAGGATGACTCTGAGAGTTGAAAGTAAAAAAAAAAAAAATAAAAAACAAAATTTAAAAGCAACACAAGCAATTTTTTAAACTATGCAGGGAATGCAAACATTTAAGTATGTGAGCGAGGTGAAGTATATTTATTTATAAAAGTTATGCTCATAGTAGGAGAAAAGGTAACTGTATTAACAGTATTGCCTGCATACTGGTTTCTTTACATGAAAGAAATTGGTGTCAAATAGAAAACCACTTGAAAAAAAGAAAAGAAACAACAACACCGAAAAAAAGTAACAAAATTTCTAAATATTCACTATAAAATAAACTAAATTATGTGTTTTCATAGTAAATTAACTGTACACTAAATTACACCAACACTACGATAACATTTAAATAAAGCTAAAGTTAAAAACAATTTTACTCTCACCGAAAAAGATTAAAAAAAGAAAATTTTAAAAAAAATTCTAATTTTATTGTCTTTTAAACAGGCAAGGACACAATGTCATCAATGTTAAAAATTTTTTAACTACTCAAACTATTCAAAGTTATTTTTTATCAGTTTTTTATTTGCCAGTTACAGTTAATAAATTTCATAAGTTTATAATTTTTTTGTTTTTCTTTCTCTTTTTTTTTTTTGCTCTTTTGTTTGAAATAATAAGTGACTTTTGTACTCACCTTAATTGGCATATGAAGCTTATTTATTTGTATCATTACTATTCAGCAATGCAGAGAGCACAACAGTGAGTAAGTTTTCTCTCTCTCTCTCTCTCTTGTTCTGTTTAAAAACTAATTTTAAACAACTAAACTAATTTACAACAACAATTATATACTCGTATGTACGTCATTAATATCAATCATACGTATAGTTGACTAAAAGGTCGTAAGAAAGTTTATTTTTTATTTGTTTCTCCAGTTGTTTTTCTTTATTTTTTTTTTTAACGACAACTCTGATGCTAGGGTTTGTAATAGCAACACAGAGAGAGGAAAATTAAAATTTTTATGGCTAATTAAGAGATTTCCACTTTAGAAATAAAATTACAAAAAAAAAAAAAACAGTTTAAATGCCACTAAAAGTAAAATTTAGCTTGTAATTTAAGGGCGTAATTAAAACTGATAAATTAATGAAGGTTGTTCTGTAAACAAGAAAGAAAAAAGTAAAACAAGTTGAAGGTAAAGTGCAGTATTTTATTAGTCTAAATACCAAATAGGGAGAAAAATGCGGCATAAAAATGTTTAATAGTTTTTGAAAACTTACGGTTTTTATTAAAAAAAATTCAATAGTTTTTCTATTTTCTATAGAGAAAAATTTCTATAAAAAAAATTGTTTTAAATAATATTCTATACATAAATTTTCCATATAGATATAAAATATCCGTTATCGATAAAGTATTTGTTGTCGAAATTTTTTATCTTATCGAAAATTTTCTATACATAAAAAAATGTTATCGAAAAATTTTTATCGAAAATTTGTTATCGAAAATTTTCTATATATAAAAAATTTGTTATCTTAAAAGTTCTATATATAAAAAGTTTGTTATCGAAAAATTTCTATATTTAAAAATTTGTTATCGATAATTTTCTATATATTAAAAATTTGTTATCGATAACTTTCTATACATAAAAGATTTTTTATCTAAATTTTTCTATATATAAAAGATTTGTTACCGAAAATTTTATATATATAGAAATTTGTTATAGTAAATTTTCTATATTTAAAATATTTGTTATCGATAATTTTCTATATATAAAATATTTGTTATCGATAATTTTCTATACATAAAATATTTGTTTTCGATAATTTTCTATATATAAAAAATTTGTTATCGATAATTTTCTATATATAAATAATTTATTATCGAAAATTTTCCATATATACAAGATTTGTTATCGGTAAATTTCTATATATAAAAGATTTGTTATCGATAATTTTGTATATATAAAAATATTTGCTATCGATAATTTTCTATATATAAAATATTATTTATCGATAATTTTCTATATATAAAATATTTGTTATCGATAAGAAGTCGCCGTAGTCTAGTAGGTAGTGTGTTCAAACCTCATGTCAGACATCAAAACGAAAAATATGAAAATATTTCTTCGGCGATTTCCTCTCAGCAGATTTCTGGCAAAAACTCTAAGAGTAAATAAAAATGCCATGAAAAGCTTCTCAAAAACCTGTCGTTCGGTGTCGGCTTTAAACTGTAGGTCCTGCCACTCATGCATAAAATTAACACACACAACATAAGTGGTGTGAGGAGCTAGGCCGTAATCCTGACTGAAGTGTTGTAATGGGCAATTATGTATGTATCTATCGATAATTTTCTATATATAAAATTTGCTAACAAAAACTTACTATATAAAAATTTGTTATCGAAACTTTTCTATAAATAAAAAATTTGTTATCGATACTTTTCTATATACAAAAAATTTGTTATCGATAATTTTCTTTATATAAAAAATTTGTTATCGAACATTCCCTATATAAAAAATTTGTTATCGAAAATTTTCTTCAAAAAATTTCTTGGTTATTCTAATGGTAATGAAATAATGGTAAACTGTAACGGGTGTAACACACACATATACCATATTAAAGTGCGTGAAACCGAGGATAATTGGGTTTCTTGAAGAGACAGGAGAAATGAAACGGGAGTGACGTGTACAAGTTGAAATGTCGTAACACTCAAATTAATTATGTAATATGAACATATAAATAAACAACCTCTGGCAAAAGGCAAGGGCAGAAGTCATTTTATGAAAAAAAAAAAATTGGTTTTTAATTCATAAAATGAAAATATTAATGAATTAAAAAAGAAGAATCAATTTTATACGTCAATAATTTCTGACTTAACAATTCATTTTTACGTTTTAATTCATTATTAGTTTTCAATTAAAAATTGATGTTGACTTTACATCGTTCAATTGAATAAATTGCCTGCGGACTCAATTTAAGGCACAGCATCAATTGCAGCTCAAATTTAACGCAACAGTGGGTGTAAACGGTGAAAGGTAAAGGTGAAGAATTAACCTATAAAGTGAAATGAATTTAAAATGTTTGTGGTTTTAAAATATTTAAAATTGCTTTTATTCCAATGGCAAGTCTTTTTTTTCATTATTGGCAAACTTGCAAACTGAAAAGAAAAACCACAAAAATGAACAGGAGGCATTAAACTGATCGAAGGATAAAAAAAAAAAAATAAAAAATAAACAGGATTTGGATATTGAAATTGTACACAGTATTTATAAAATGAAATGGATTATTTTATTTAAAATAAATTTAAAAGTTAAATTAAAACATTTAAAACGATTGCATTACATTAAATGCAGAAACTGACTTAAAACAGAGCGGAAATACTACACAGGAAATAAGTGTTAAAAAACCTTATGAGAGATAAAAACGTATTCGACTTAATTACAGCACTTTTGTTGTTTTAATTGAATATATTTTCTGTTTTGGAAATCAAAAAAAAAAAAGGAGAAAAAATGTAACGGGCGTGACACCAATGAAATTGTCTGACTGACAAATATTACATTTTTCGTTTTAATAATAGTGCTCTTAATATTTTAATCATTTGTATTTTTTTTGCTTAGAAATTACATAAAATTGTAACGGGTTTGACATCGGTAGAGTTTTGATAAAGGGCTATCCATTTTGTGGTTTCAAAAGTATGGGACTGGAATTCGACATCTGTCAAACTAAGTTGTGAAACCAATTTTTATCTTTTCAGCTGAAAGTCTGGCATTGACGAAAATGGATCGCTTAACTATCACACAACGCATAAAAATTATCAAAACCTACTACAAAAATGTTGATTCTGCCACAGCTACGTATCGTGCGTATCGGCAATTTTTCGAACAAAATTTTCTTCAGCGATGAAGCACATTTCACACTCGGTGTGTATGTTAATAAACAAAATTGTCGTATTTGGGGTTCTGAGAATCCTCAAGTAATTGAACAGAGGCCATTACATCCAGAAAAAGTCACTGTTTGGTGCGCTCTTTGGTCCGAAGGTGTAATTGGACCTTACTTCTTCGAAAAACACGATGGAACCGAATTTTTTTCCTGCTATTGAAGAATACGACTTGTAGAATATATGGTTTCAACAAGACGGTGCCACATGCCACACAACTCGAACGAATATGGCTTTATTGCAAGAGACATTTCCTGGCCGCGTAGTTTCTCGTCGTGGCGATATCAACTGGCCACCAAGATCATGCGATTTGACACCATTAGACTTTTTTTGTGGGGCTACGCGAAAGACCGTGTTTATGCAGATAAACCTTCAACTCTTGAGCACTTAAAAATCAACATTCGTCAAGTTATGGCTGAGATACCGCCCAATATGTGTCAAAAAGTGGTCGAAAATTGTCTCAAAAGAATCAATGCTTGCAACACTTCGCGTGTCATTTAAATGATCATGAATCATAAAAAAAAAATATTTTCTATGTGTTTTATTTACGTTTACTTTTGAAACCACGAAATGGATAACCCGTTACAATAAGTAATTTATTGTTTAAAGCATTTAGTTTAGTCTGATTTAAAAATATATCGGGTGTGATACTCATATGAATAAAATTCATTCATGTTACGTATTGATCTCCTTCATGCCAATATTTTCTTATTTGCAAAACGATTGAAACATTGCAATGTAACAGGTGTGACACTCATATGAATATATTTCATTCATGTTACGATTGATCTCTTTCATGCCAATATTTTCTTATTTGCAAAACGATTGAAACATTGCAATGTAACGGGTGTCACACTCATATGAATATATTTCATTCATGTTACGATTGATCTCTTTCATGCCAATATTTTCTTATTTGCAAAACGATTGAAACATTGCAATGTAACGGGTGTCACACTCATATGAAAATATTTCATTCATGTTACGATTGATCTCTTTCATGTTAATATTTTCTTATTTCCAAAATGATTGAAACATTGCAATGTAACGGGTGTGACACTCATATAAATATATTTCATTCATGTTACGTATTGATCTCTTTCATGCCAATATTTTCTTATTTGCAAAACGATTGAAACATTGCAATGTAACGGGTGTGACACTCATATGAATATATTTCATTCATGTTACGTATTGATCTCTTTCATGCCAATATTTTCCTATTTACAAAACGATTGAAACATAATAATGTAACGGGTGTGACACATACAAATAAAGGTACCACATTTATGTAAGGTTTACAGTTCTATGATTGTTTAAATTCCAAAATTTTCTTATTGACAAAAACATTTTCGCTCTTCTTTGAAAAATACAGTCGAAGAGATAAAAACACAAAAGAGCAACGAAATTTAATAAAATTGTGTAATGGTGCGTATGATCAACATTATGATGTACAACAATTAATAACACTCATACGCTCTCTGCCACATGCATGTAAAGTTAAACAGAATCTCCCTTTCTCGTAAAGATGATTATAAGTGTATGTATAGATTGTAATCTTTCTCTACCTTTAAGGTTACTCTCTCTCTATGTTTTACAGCCTTGTATCTTGTTCTTCTCTCTGTATTGCTGTTAGAAGTTATCATAAAAGACAGGCTGCTTCACAAATTATTATTTTTTATTTATTTTTATTTTTTAAAACAAAAAAAAATTTTCTTTATTATGTGTGAAGCTCATGTGATATTTAAGTTTAATGCTTAAGACATTGAATTTAATGCGTTGATACACGAAATTTTCTATGTTTTTATTTATTTTTATTGTGAGTGTGTGTCATTTAGTAAAAGGGAGAGGGGGAGAAAGAGAACGAACCATAAATGTTTGAATGTATTAGAATTTAACACAATTTCTATGCAAAATAACTGTTATTTGAATAGAGTTTTCCAACTGCAAGAAGGTGTTCATACACAACTTAATATGGAAATTATACAAGAAATTTGCTTAAACATGCTTATTTAAGATAAAAATGAGATTTTGTTTTTGACATTTTCTTTGAATTAATTTTTATTTTCAATGCTTTGACATGCAAGGAAAGGATCTGTTTTCGATGTCAGCACAATCCATACATGCAGGAGAGCAATACGTATCTAAGGACAAAATCCATAAGCTCGCTGGGATAACATGGTAATCTGTACAGTCCTTATATACAAAGAGTTAATTTAGTGACCGTCTGTTTGACTAAAAACTCGACATTGGCAGAACAAAGGTTTCAACCATTGGCCCATTTCAAGCTTCTATAAGAAGTAAAGTATTCCTAAAGCAATTTGAAAGCGGCGCAATGCTTGTTGAGTGGCGAGATTTTCCCTCAAAAACTCTACATACTTCAAACGTTCGTCCATGTTCATAAATGCCGAGGATTTCTCCGGGAAAATTTCGTTTCATTTAAATTTAACACTTATATGGGTTTCGGGACATATTGCTAATAAGCTAGCCAAGACCGGCACGGAGCTCGTAATCTCCCATTTGTTAGAGGGCATAGGTATTCCAATCGCCTCTGTTAATTTGGATATTATCTACACGTTTTACAGGAAAGCTCAATTCGATTTGCGGCAGGAGGGTGTGTGCAATATTCGTAGACTCTGCAGGAGACATATGGACAAGCAAAGGACCGACTAACTTACATACATACATAATTGGTCATCACAATCCTTTAGTCAGGATTACGACCTAGTTTCTCACGCCACTTATGTTGTGTGCGTTAATCTATCTTCTATCTATCTATATATATAAAAGTGGATGTGTGTATGTATGTAACGTATGGATATGTATGGAAATTTTCAGGGAATCTTCAGAATATTCAGGCGGGTAACACTGTGAAGTCTGATTTTTTATTTCCGGTCTGTGGGCGGAGGGGCGTGGCAAAATCCAATCTATATACATATATAAAAATGAATGTGTGTTTGTATGTACCTTATAGAATCGTAAACTATGCATTTGATCATGTTATGATCAAAGGGAAGGGAAGGTTTCTAAGTTGGTATGACTAATTTCCGGCAGGTGACGCCACTGAAAATTACTTAAAATCAATTAAATCGTAAACTGTGCATTTGATCATATTATGATCTTTAACAAAGTTGTTGCGCATGAGCCGAAGAAGGTTTCTAAGTTGGTATGACCAATATCCGATAGGTGGCGCCTCTGAAAATTACTCAAAATGAATTAAATCGTAAACTGTGCATTCTTTAACAAAGTTGTTGCGTATGAGTCGACGGAGGTTGGTGCGATTAATTTCCAATGGATGGCGTCACTGAAAATTATTCAAAATGAATGACAAGCAATTGGTCGCTCTACACCTCAAGCACGGAAGAAAAGAGCATTACGAGCCTCAGAATCAGACGAGCATTGAGACTGGAAAATCTTCTAATATATGCCGCTGAGACCCGTTCGCTTGAACCACTTGAACAACGAAAAGTGAGATTAGAAACTGATCGAATGTGTACTACTCAAGCCCGTTCATCTGAATCATAAGGACAACGGGAAACAAAATCTATAAAATGATTCAAAATTAATTGGAAATTCGTGTAATGTCTTTCCTTCAAATTTATTTTAGTTGGTGGCGCGTGCAACGCGGGCCGAGTCAGCTAGTTTTTATATATGAGTGGCGGGTCGACTCCGAACAACAGATTTTTGAAAAACTTTTTCATGGCAAATTTATTTTAACGCTCAGAATTTTTGCCAGAAATCTGCTGAGAGGAAGTCGCCGAAGAAATATTTTTTCATATTTCGTTTAGTTGGAGGTGCCTGACCCGGGGTTTGAACCCAGGCCTCACGTCTAATACTAGACAACGGATCGGTTAACTTCTGCCTTTAAATCGCATGACCAGCAATCGCTCATTAGGGGTCTTACGGACCACTTTCCTGTTCGTAGGCATTCTATTCTACACCGCCGTACTGTGCCCTTTGATATTCTGTTGTGTTGTACTTTAATATATTTCAGTTAGCTCTGCTCTAGACGTTTCCATTTGGCTGTACGCTGGTCAACTTTACTCAGGCCTAGTCTGTCTTGCTCTAGTCTGGTTTTTTTTTACTTTCTCTACTCTAAAAGAATGGGCAACGACATTCTGTTGTGCTATGTTCTACTTTACTCTATTCTGATGTACTTGATCTTTCATATTCTCTCCGGTTGTGCATCCCTTCTCATTCCAATAAACTCTGCTCTCTGCCTTCACTGTAAAAATCAAAGAAATTAAATCAGTTTTCTTTGCTACTCTTATAATTCTACTGCGAAAACTATTTTTGAATAATTATTTGCGTTTGTGTGTGAGTCTATAATTTATTAAATTAAATAATTTGTTCAAAAAGATTTCACGGTTGTACTGCATGGTTGCCACAAAAGACAGAGAGAGAGGCACAAACAATGCCGTTATTAAAAATGGCTTTAAAGGATTTAATTTCGCTTCTCTTTCTTTCGTTTTTTATTTTTCTAGTCACAAGAAGTAAAACAACAAAAGCATAAAAGAAGGTATTATTTACACATACACATACGAACACACATACAGATTCACTTACCCACTTATAACCTCTATTCTCCACTTTATTTAAATTTGCTTCAGTAAATGAGAACAAAATCGTATTTCACACACACACACTTCCACTAACAAAGAGAAATTTTCTTTAAGCTTGTAAGTGTGTGTGTGCGTGTGTAAGTGTATTTTTTTCTTTTTGTTTTGCCAACGAAAACGGAAGCCATTGTTTACCATGTCACGCATACACTTTCATGGCCGTTAATGTGGAATTCTGTAATTATTACTGCAGGAACTTGTGTATGCGAGTGAAGGGCAGAGAATATTGTGAGGTGCAGTAGGCTGTAGAGTGTAAAATTGTTGTTTAATGCAGTTTTATTTCAACAATTATTTCCATTTTTTTTTGCAAAGTTCAGTGAATGCGTTTGAAAAGTAAGGTTAAATAAAACAAATGAAGGTTTTATAGAAACTTTTGCATACGAAATACAATGTCACATAAATAAGTGCTTCAGGAAGTGTTCGGACCAATTTTTCGCACTTAGTGCGTGACATCTCAGTGATAACTTGAGAAATGTTGGTTATCAAATGCTCCAACATTAGGGAATTATCCTTATGGTTACGGTCTATAAAAAATGTTTAACGACTTCAAATCGTCTTATGTTGGCTACCAATTAACGTGCCAAAAGGTGAAAGTACTCTTCATGGAAATTTCTCTCGTAATAAAGCTAAAATCAGTTGTGTTGTATGGCTACTGGCACCAACTCTTTAGCACCACATACCGTCCAAGGCATATTCTTTACTTGCAGACCAAATAAAGTCCGTAATAGTCATCTAAATTGGCTGTAACAATTCTTCCAGGGTTTTTACTGTAAAGACTTGGTCCAATGACTAATCAACAGCATAAGGCGTACAACTTCTTTTTACAAGCACTTTGGATTCTCTGTTCCTTGTTGACGTAAATACAGAATGAAAACTAAGCCTTAATTTTTGAAGAAAATTTTATGCACAATAAATCTACACTGAAAGCCTGTTGTTCCAGCATTCAATGAGCACATCTGCGGCATTGTGAATGGCCTTGACGTATGGAGGTGATGCGTGGGTAACAAGACATTTCGTGGCAGACATCGAATGCAGCTGTTTACCTGGGTCGGTTAGGTTAGAGTGGTAGCCTTGATGCCAAAAGCTCACATGAGCACGCATAGCGGCTCATGACTGGAATAGTCAAGGCTCTTTACCAGAACCACAATTATGCAATGCTGGGTAGCATACAATTTAACAATTAGTTCCTATAACCTATTTTCCTAAACCTGCACAATGCACTGCATGAGTAGGGGCCATCCCCTGAGTGCTGGTTTTACCAACAAAAAAAATTCAGAGGCAAAGTATCCGTAATTGTAAATGTAATTGGCAATTACAATACTTCAGTCAGGATTACGGCCTAGCTTCTCACACCACTCATGTTGTGTGTGTTAATTTTATACATGAGTGGCGGGACCTACAGTTTAATGTCGACTCCGAACAACAGATTTTTGAGAAACTTTTTCGTGGCAAAATTATTTTAACGCTCAGAGTTTTTGCCAGTAATCTGCTGAAAGGTAAGTCACCGAAGAAATAGTTTTTCTTTTTACATTTTCGTTTTGATGTCTGACCTGGGGTTTGAATCGTGGCCTTATGTCTAATAAACCAACACACTATCTACTAAGCAATGGGAACTTCAAGGGGGGCCTTAGCTACACCTAATATCCGAGTTGCCTATGCTGCATTTAATCAATAACCAGATCATTTGAAAGTTAAACAAAAAAAGGGGAAAAGAATCACTTAAAAAGCGTATATGTCATAGTACAGCAGTCGGTTGATACTTCCAAGATGTTGATTGAAAGATGAGAATCCTCAATGTAGTAGGAGACAGATAACACCTGGCTGCACTGAATTGCAAAACTGATTGCTATGAACAAATTACGAGTAAAAAATTTCAATAGAATCTCGAGGCAATGATTAAAATTTATGCCCACATAATATCACTTCCATCCCACTGTGCTATATTATTGTCAAACCTCCATTGTCTAGAAATCTTTTTCTAACTGCTTTCAATACACATACCGTTACGAATGAGAATTTTATTGTGTGTATATGCATTGTGTGTATATATGTATGTGTGTGTATGTCCTTTTAAAGCATGAAAACAAAAACCGCTATTGTAAGTAAAAGGCAGGATCATGAATGTGACATTTCGGGGTGTGATTTCAAACGCATTTGTATTGTTTAAGCGCTGCTTTGACTATGCTTTAACTCAGCAGCAGTTGCAGTTTGCTGCTCAATTTAAAAAACTTTATTTGTCTTTGATTTTCAAGTGACATTAACAACAATGCCAGCAATTATAACAATAAACGACAACAACAACAGTATAAGCCTTGCTAGCGTATATTATTTTCAACTTATTTTAGGCTTTTCGTTGTTGCTGCTGCTGCTGTTGTTATTGTTGTTATTGTTGTTCGAAAAGTTGAAAATTATAAAACAATAGAAATTAATTTTCTTAAGACCTCTAAACCAAAGAAAATTCAAAAACGAATTTCAATTGTTACGCTCTGGCAAATGTCTTGGCAAATTACGCCAGACAATAATCACAGAGAATTTTAAAGTGTTTCTACGTATTGTTTTTTGCTTTCGGTTGTGCATGGCATTGGAAAAAGGGGGGGGGGGGGGAGTGGGTGGCAGAGGTGGCCGGAATAATGGTGGCATGAGGTGATAATTTAAATGACAACCATCATAATTGGTTATTGTTTTAATTGAATATTAAAGTTTACCGAAGTGGTTCTTAGGAAAAATCTCGAAATTAAGTTTTAAGCACAAGATGTGCTAAATGGTGGCCATAATTATTGGCCATGTTTTTTTGTTTTCTCTTAAAAAATTGCTTATAACGCCGGATAAATAGGGTAAGGCATGCAGGATATACAAGTTTTTGAGATGATGAAATTATAAAGTTTTTGATTGCTTTTCAAATTTACAAAATAATTGAAAATTGCGAGCATTTTTAGACTGATGAGTAGGAAGTCAGGCTTTCCTTCTGAAGTAGATTAAACTGTGTATGAACACATTACAAAATGAAACTCCCTATTGAAGATATACGATCTCAAAGGCATAGCTTTGGGATTTTATGGATTGTCTAGTTCATACATAATTCGTCATTACAAGCCTTCAGTCAGGATATCGACCTAGCTTTTTACCCCACTTATGTTGTGTGTGTTAAATTTTTATACATGAGTGGCAGGACCTACAGTTTAAAGTCGATTTCGAACGACAGATTTTTTGAGAAGCTCTTCACGGCAATTTTATTTACTCTCAGAGTTTTTGCCAGAAATCTGCTGAAAGGCAGTCGCCAAAGAAATATTTTTTTTCATATTTCGTTTTGATGCCTGACTTGGGATACAAACCCGGGCTTTACGTTTAATTAGCCAACACATTACCTAATAGACTATGGCGACTACATTGTCTAGTTAGTATCTTATGCGCACTAAGCATAATTCTGCGCTTAGAAATTGGATGAAAGCGTAATGTACTTCCCATTGAACAGGATATTCGCACGGAAATTGCTGCATCAATTCTATTGCTTTACTCATCCAAACAGCTCTTAAAATTGTTGTAATCTGTACAGAACCTACGCTTAGATGTTCATTTAAACATACAATAGCCATTAATTATACGTCAAAATGTGAATGTCAAAAGTTAAAGGACATATGAAGCACAATGTCACATATGTGGTGAATTCAAAAGACAGAGGACTCATAATGGTGTTGAAAAACCTGAAGCACAACAAATCATATGTAAAGTGTGGTTTATCGACCCGAATCGAAGTCAAATCCGAATATCATTGACAAAAAATTAAACTAAAAATTGATTGAAAAACATTAGAAATCTGAAGTCGCCGTAGTCTAGTAGGTAGTGTGTTGGCTTATTAGACGTAAAGCCAGGGTTCGAGCCCCAGGCCAGACATCAAAACAAAATACAAAAAGTATTTCTTCGGCGATTTCCTCTCAGCAGATTTCTGGCAAAAACTCTGAGAGCAAATAAAATTGCCATGAAAAGTTTCTCAAAAAAAAAAAAAAAAATCTGTCGTTCGGAGTCGACTTTAAACTGTAGGTCCCGCCACTTATGTATAAAATTAACACACACAACATAAGTGGTGTGAGAAACTAGGTCAATAATCCTGACTGAAGGGTTGTAATGACCAATTATGTATGTATGTACATTAGAAATCTGAGACCAAACATTATTTTTACTTCAGTTCAGTTCCTAGGTCATAGGGCTGTTACAAAGCATATCCTTCAACTTTCTTATTTAATGTCTTCGTTTTTTTTCGTTTTTATTTGTTTCGTTTTAATGAATCAAATTTTCCAATAAAGCAACGATTCTATTGCCTACTACAACAGGTTCTGGAATTATAGAGTTGCCATATATTGTTGTCTAAAAGTATACTTCATAACCATACTTTTAACTATATATGTAGAGGACGAGAACATTACTTATTAGATATCCAATTCCTGTCTAAGAAAATGTGTTGTTTGTACCATCTTTGATGTGGTTTTCGCTGTTGCGTAAAGAGACTTTTACCACAGTATGAATACCTGAATCTGCTTGACCTTCGCCATTTAATAAATTGCTGAGCGTGGTAGTAATCTTCACCTCATTCTTTCTACCATCCTTCTTATTCGGTTAAGTCATCACCTGTAGTATTGATATGTATTCAAACTAGCCCGTTAGTGTTTCATGTCTTCGTTTAGCTAACCTAACCTCATTATGATATAAAATTTTTTGTCTGCTGTTGTATTCGAACTTGGAATAGTGAAGAACTTATCCACAATATCACATTATCTCCATAAGACAATTAGAGTTTATCATTAGAAAGCATGTTGCAGGACTAGATGACTGGGAATATAGGCAAGAACTTATTTCGTCAGTATGCCATATGTTTTGTCAATGGCGAACAGTATTACTGGAATATGCATTAGTTTTTGGCAAGGGAGGATTAAAGAGTGGCTTGTTCAATTTTTGGTCGTAAACAATTGAAAATTCTTTTGGTACAGAATCCACATGATTTACGAAAGATGACCGAGTTAACGTTGTTGTTTAACCCTGAATTTCTAAAAGAAAATCCAAATTTAAAATTGCAATAAAGGTGGTACGGCCGTAGTCTAGGATTCTCATCTTTCTATCAACATCTTTGAAGTTTCAACCGACTGCTGTACTATGACGCATACGCTTTTTAAGTGATTTTTCCCCCCCTTTTTGTTTAACTTTCAAATGATCTGGTTATTGATCAATTGCAGCATAGGCAACTCGGATATTAGGTGTAGCTAAGGCTGCCCTTGAAGTCCCCATAGCTTAGTAGATAGTGTGTTGGCTTATTAGATGTAAGGCTACGGCTCGAACACCAGGTCAGACATCAAAACGAAAATATTAAGAAAAAAATATTTCTTCGGTGACTTCCTCTCAGCAGATTACTGGCAAAAACTCTGAGAGCAAATAAAATTGCCATGAAAAGTTTCTCAAAGTTTCTCTCGTTTGGATTCAACTTCAAACTGTAGGTCCCGCCACTTATGTATAAAATTAACACACACAACATAAGTGATGTGAGAAACTAGGTCCATAATACTGACTGAAAGGTTGTAATGGCCAATTATGTATGTTATGTACATATGTATGTAATAAAGGTGGAACCATAAAAGTCTTCATTAGAATCGTATTTTCTTTTTTAATTTCCATTTTTAATACAATTTTCGTTACTGTAATGTGATAAATAGGCCCCTTTACTCATAACCTGTTCAGCATAACAATGAAAAAGAAGGCCTTTAAAGGCGCTCATAAAGGAAACAAACAGAAAGAAATATTTCACAGTGTTAAATACACAAAACGAAAGGATAAATGCCAGAAAGAAAGAGGAAGAGAGAAAATGAGAGAGAAAGTAGAAACATTACTGTTATCACACATTTGCCTCTCAATAATACATAAACAAACAAAAGGAAGCCGTTAAACAGGAAACGGATGTTTCTGTAAACTTTTGCGGTTTAAACACTGTTTTTTTTACGTTGGCATTCATTATTTATTTTACATCACAGATTTTCTCGCTTCTCGCTCTCTTTTTTTTGCTGTAACATTAAAGAAAATTCGTTTTTTTTTTCTCTTTTTTAAACAATCATCGTTGTAAGCATAATGAAATGAATTTTTATAAAAAAAAATTCTTTTTTTTTGCTGCTTATGGTAAAGGGCAGGCAGGCATAGTGAATTTATATTGTGTGTATAAAAATTAAAAAAAAAAAAAAACATTTCGTTATTTGTATCATTAATAAAACAGTTCTTAAATTCATACAAGAAAAAAAAAACCCAGAAAAAAAGTATGAAAATGAGATGAATTTGTAACGCCAGTCAATGTGGCATTCAGGGTTTTGTTATACAATTTTAACGCTTATGTTGGCAATTTCACGCTTAATTATGCCGGGGTTTTTATATTTTCTGGGCTCACATATACATATATATATTTAAAGCTGCTGGTCATAATAATTTTAAATATTATAAAAATTTCCGGTTTATGTGGCTGCTTAAAGGTCACAAATTTTATTTATCAAAATAATACAAAATAATACCAGCATATTTACTGGTGAGGCCGGTTTTATGTGCGTGATCAAAACCAATTGTTAGGGGAGAAATAAAAGAAAATAAAATAAAAAACAAAAATACTTAATTTTGTTAGTAATTGTTTTATAAGGCGAAAGGAAAGTGTAATTTTAATATTTTAATTAAATAAAGAATCAGAAATAGTAGCAGAAATAAATCATAATAATGACCTTTATGAAAAATATTAAGAAACTGGTTACACATAGAGCATCAACATCCAAAACCTTTCTAAGGCGATCTTAATGCATTTATCATTTGGAGGTATGAATAACTGCAACTGTGCTAACAACTGGAACAATTTAGAATCAATATCCCGTAATACAGCAGTTGATAAGGCCCATCTTGTTGAGGCTACATCTGCCAAATAGGATTAAACAATATATTCAAATAATCAAAATTGTCTCATCTAAATGGGGGTTCTTTTATGGCAAAGTACGAAGAGCACTATTCGCAATGTGTTGGACACATTCGTATTCATGATAGACCAACAGCCGTACGCCCACGAAAGACAAGATCTACCGATGTTGTCCATGAGAGTGTGCAGGCAGTTGATTTCGTGTCACTCACAAAAAGTCTTCCATTCTTGAACCACAACTTGGTTCGCCGAATGTTGGCTATGGACCTTAATTTTCATTGTAAAAACATTTTCAGCAATGAACAGACAAATTTGGAATGCAATCATGAAAGGCCAAGCATCTCTTAAAATTTCTTAAAATTACACTTGGACCTTATTGTACGTTGGGACCACATAATCTGTAAGCCAATGTTGCTTGTTTTACATATGCAGTCAACAGTTATTTGGCAGTCTAGAATTACAAAAAGCAGTTCATTTGGCCACTCTAATATCATATTGTTACATTTTTACCTTTTTATGACTCTATTCACAACTTTATGTAAACAACAACAATTGCCTTGTTTGTTGTTTCTCTGTTTATACCCTTTGCATAAACAATAACAATTAAAGGACAATTATTCGACAGATCTAAATTATTCGAGAGATCCAAAAGTGTAAATTCTATTCTGAAAAAGTCACTATTTGGTGGGGATTATGGGTTGGCATTGGTCCATATATCTTCTTCTTTTGCCCTGAATTAGATGATCTGGACACCAACGACATGTGGCTCATACCACATCGGATATTCTGTATGAGCGATTTGAGGGCATGGTCATTATGGTCATGCAAGTGAATGAAACTAGCCACCGAGATAAAGCAATTTGCTCTCATCAGTCTTTCTGTGAATGGAATTGTCATTAACATGACTATTGCAGATCTCATGGTCAGATTTTCATGCAGATTTTCAAATAGGTTGCTGCACGGGCAGCAGTTTTGCAAAATCTGGATGGCCTTTTCGTTACGGTCTTAGCAGATTCAAATCAATAAAGAAAACATTCGGACGTCTTAGTAACTTATCAAGATCAACGGTGCTTAAGCATAAGATTAAAATAAAAGACTTTCAATTCTGATGGCAAATCCTTTAGGCTCTCTGTCATGGAGTCATGGAATGCAGCTCTTCTTGAAGTTAATGAGAAAAATCTTCAAACATTTTTTGGCCACATGTTATGGCTGATGAAAGATTATGGTCGCACCATAGGAAAAGACTCTAGAGACATAGCAAAACCTGCAGTCGTAAATGACTGTCCTATACGCACATGGGAGTTAAAATTTCGAAAGGTGGCGGTGCTATCTAGGATAAGTTAAGGTGAAAACAAACCGGAATGTAGAAAATCTATACAAATCTCTTAAACCTTAGCTTTCATTTGCTTTATATTTGGATTTAATCTGTTAATTATTATAAGAGTTATAAGGATTTTATTAATCCTGATCTAAAATTGTCTTACTAGGCGTATGATTGATATTTAATTAAAGCTTTACTTACCCCATTTGCCTTGTTTGTTTTTTGTATTGGATTTAGAAAATCTAAAGAATTTTAAGAAATATTATTGAACATTTTAAAAAATAAAAACAAACAAAATTTCTAAACACTTGTTATAGTTTTAAGAAATAAAAAAATTTGAATAACTTTTGAAAAAATAGCTTAGAAATGTGAAAACATGTTTTGTACAACGAGCGAGCCTAAGTGCTAAAAGAAATTTGTGCTTTTGGCCTAAAGAATGTAATTAAAGGTTGCTCTAAGAGGGGTGTTTAGTAGTTACAAAGCTAGTTTAGATAAATATACACACACTGACACATTGTTTTTTTTTTTTGTTATAAAATACACAGGCGTTTTACAGTGGCACACAAAAGTCATGAAACATTTTTTACAAAATATTATTAAGAAAGAAAATTCAAACTGAGAATTTAAATTTTAAAAACGAAAACTGATAAAAGAAAATTAATTGAAAAAATAAATTTTAATAATAAATATTTACTAAACTTGTGCATTAGATTGGAAATTTGCTTAAAATATCGCAAATTATCCATAGAATATTTAAAAGGTGGTGCTTCAAATGCTTTTAAATTTTAATCTTAAAATTTTCTTAAAATTCTCTTAAAACAAAACAAAAGTTTTTATTGTAAACTATTTTATATTTTTTTCTCTGTATGTTTGTAGTGTTTTTCTGTTAAATTATATTAAGAAAATAAAAAAATTATTTAAAAAAAAAATATATTTCTTCTTTTCAAACAGTGTGTTTTTCATTGTGTTTCTTTTTATTGTGGGTGGCAAAAGTATGCATACATTTCGGTGCTTATAAAGAAAGGAAAAAAAAAAATATTGCGGTTTATTTTTTTTATTTTTTTTTTTTGTAAATAAAATCTAAAGTATAAATATTTTTGTTTTGAAAAGAAAACTTCAGATAAATATGTTGTTTATCGACATGTGTTTTGTTGGTGTTGTGTTTTCTCAGTAGTTTTGTGGTTTTGAAAATTGTATTTGAATTGTTTGTTTAATTTTGTTGGGGTTTTTTGAGGTTTACCTCCATCCCCTTTCAATATATGTTTTGTTTCTTTATTTGTTTTATTACAAAAATGATTAACAATTTCCTTAAGTGTTTAATTTTGTTCATATGTTTTGGTTTGGGGCAAAATAATAAATCATATTATCAGTGCTTAAATAATAAAGAATGCTAATTTTATCAAAAAAAAAAAAAAAAAAAAATTAAAAACTTTAGGCAAATTTTTAAGGCATAAAACACGTATTTTTAATATAATTATAAGTTTAAAAACTTACTAATAAATGTCAAAAAAGTACCAAAATCTATCTTTACAAAATCTCATCTTTTAATAAAAAATATTTCCCTAGAAATAATTTTTGTAAAAAAAGTTCCAAAAAGGTACCAAAAAAGTACCAAAATAGGTACCCATAGGCTTACCCATTAATGTGTTAAAAATATTATATAAATTTCCATAGAAATAATTTTTGTATAAAAAAGTACCAAAAGTTGTACTCAAAACTGTACTAAAATTTCAACCATTAGGGTACCAAAATGACTTTAACAGTTGGAAATTTTGAAAATTGAAATTTGATTTTGAAAAAGGTACCTAATACATATAGTACTAAGAAAGATACTCAAAGCAACGTATCAAATATGTACCAAAAAGTATAAAGTAGCAAAGCTCTGTAACATGTCTAATCTTGTCTTTGACAGATAAGAAAATTTTGAAATGAATTGGTTTTGAAAAGAAGTTCCATAAAAGATACTAAAATAGGTACCCCAAAAGAGTTTCAGACGATAGCCAATAATGTACCAAAACTACATACATGCATACGTAATTCGTCATTACAAGCCTTCAGTCAGGATTTCGACCTAGCTTCTCACACCACTTATGTTGTGTGCATTAATTTTGTACATGAGTGGCGGGACCTACAGTTTAAAATTGACTCCGAACGCCAGATTGTTAAGAAGCTTTTCATAGCAATTTTATTTACTCTCCGAGTTTTTGCCAGAAATCTGCTGAGAGAAAGTCGCCGAAGAAATATTTTCATATTTTCGTTTTGATGTCTGACCTGGGATTCGAACTCGGGCCTTCAGTCTAATAAGCCAACACACTACCTACTAGACTACGGCGACTTCAATAAACCAAATCTATTTTTATTGGTTTAAAAAAAAGTACCACAATAAAATACTTTAAAAGCTACCCAAAAGAATATTCGAAAGACAAATTATTGAAATTTGTACTTTGCCATTACGTCATTCGTCACAGCTTCACATAACCAGACGTCGGCACCAATGTCCCTCAGGGGAAGATCATCTTCGGCTTTTTACACACATAGGAGACACGAACATCAACAATGTTCGTTAAAAAGAGCGTAAAATTGCATTCAGTAGCTTGTCAGCTTCTAAAGAAGGAGGTTCATGCCAGGTTTCATTTATACACCCAAAAAAATATTACAGTAGGATTCACTAATATTCAATGAGATTCACTAATAACAATGAGAAATTATCTCCATTTTTAGAAGAATATTTGTCAAATTAAATACGCAATCTTTAAGGATTTGCCGCTGTAAATTTTTTCTATATTTTCCACTACATATGCATATTATTAGGTTGCACTTGAAAATATTACTAACAATTTTCTTCTGGGTTAACACATGCCTCTCACAAATACACTCACATTTTTATCATGTTCTCTTTGTGCCGACGTCTGCACATAACCTTAGAAGGTAATTGATGTCGGCAAAACCTAAAATTACTCTCTCGCTCTCTATCTCTATCTCTACCTCTCACTCTCTCACTTTCTATCTCATTCAATAAAGATAAAACCGATTGTGTTGTATGGCTCATGGCGCCATTTCATTGCAACTACAGTTCCAGTTCCTTTATCTTCAATTTTGGGTCAAAAAAAACGTCAGGTATTATGCGGCGATAGAGTTCTAAATTGATGATAACAGTTCTACCAGGCTTATTAACAATTGTCCAATAATGGCCATTGATCGTTTTAGAACTGAATTGCCCATAAAATTAGGGGGCATTTATTTGCTTTTTGGTAGATTTTCTGATAAGGCATTGTGCCATGGGGACAAGGACTAGAATAGGGAACAGGAGCACCCATTCTTTTTATAAGGTTTGTGTGGGAATGTGCGCAAGTAGAAATCTGTGAGACTGGCATTAGCTGGCTTGTCTGTTTCAATTCTTTCTCTCTCACTTATTTCTTCTTATTTTTTTTTTCCTTCTTCTTATTGTACTTTATTTTTGCAGTCTCTGGATTTTGTTTGACATATTTTTTAAAAAGGTAAGCACAAACTAACCTAACCTAACCTAATCTAACATAACCTTACTAATTTTAGGTACACTTTTGGTATAAATTTACACAATTTTTTGTTGTTGTTGATTGTTGTTAAAGGACATTTTTTTGGTACTTTTCTCAACTTTTGTTGGCAAATAATAATTTTTTGTAATTGAATTAGTATTAGGAATGGTTATGTACAATGTATATACATGATTAGGTAAAATATTTCATTTAGTACTTTTTTGGTACCTTCTTGTAAACGTACCATTTTAGAAAAATAATACATTTTCCATGCAAATATTTTTGTTTTCGATTTAAATTTTAAATAGAAACATTAAGAAGTCATTTGCAAATGGTACTGGTACTTTCTTTTAACAATTTTTATTTTAATTTTTGTAAAATTTCTTAATCGGATGCCAATCTTGCCTTTAGGTTATTTTGAATTTAAATTCAATGCCTCAACTGTAAAGAGTCTTTACCGTGTGTTTTTATTGTTTTCAACAAAATCGTTCTTTTTTTTTTTGGTTTCAATTTGTTTACCCTAAACAAAATTTGCATAAAGTTTTTAATTTTTATTTATTGTTTAAGTATTAAATATTGATGAAATGATTCAACAAAAATTTCCATGTTTTGTATCCATAAATATTTTTCATGCTGCTGTAGGTATTTGAGGTATGCGGAGTGGGTTGTGGTAATGTGCCATAAAAATGGTGTGCTGATGGGAAATAAAACGAGAAAAAATGAAATGAAATAAAAAATTTGAATTTTTTTTTTTTTGGTTTAATATTCAATCACTTCGTGTTTCCTTTTCTGTTTCTGGGTTTTATTTTTTGTTAATTTTCTTTCAATTCTTCTCTTTTAGACAAACAAAAATCAAAAATATTTCAGAATTTCATACATATTCATTCATAACAATCATGAATATTCTCTTTGGTTTTGTTTAAACGTTCATTACGAATTCAATTGGGAATTAAAAGTTAATAAAATTAAAAACAATAATAAAATATTGGTAACAATAAAAACAAATTGAAAATCGCTTAGGAATCGCTTTTCTTTATTGAATGCTAGAAGAGCTCTTCTGCAGTCTCTTAAATTTATAGCCCCCAGCATTTTTATATTCAATTTAAAATTTCCTAAAATTACTGCATTTATCAAAACTAAACATTGATTTAAAAATTTGTATAAATTTATTTAGCTTAGGAAGGCAGGTGTAAAGAAGTCCATCTCTATCCAGGGACCAGTCAAAATCTGAGAGTGAGTGAGAGTCCTTAAATAACGCAGATTACCCAGAAAGAAAAAAACAAATTTCGGTAATCGAAAACATGAAACTTTACAATGGAGTTCGTCCAGACTTGTTTCTATTATTGTTTAATGTAGTATCGGGTCTTCAAACAGAGACATCCGAACCAGGACAGTTGGTAACGGTAATCTTGTGGAACGGCATATCTGTCAAATAAGTAGGCGCTTAATCAGTCTGTTTTGCTAAATCACAATGGGCGGATATGACATTTAGCACCACGGTTGGTGTTCTGTTCTGTCAAAGTATTGAGCGCTTCGCCCATTTTTCAATCTCTATAATCGTACTACCGAAAGTCTACTGGTTCAATAAGCGATCGACCAATATCCGAATGTCCACAAAACGCAAGGTCTGCTGAAAGCATCGCTGTTGTCCGTGAGAGTGTGTAGAAGAATCAAAGGTAGACGATTTTGTGTTACTCACAAGGACTCGGCCTTTCGCAGACCCCAACTTGGCGAATTTTGTGCCTTGACTTGGGCCTGCCGTAGTCTAGTAAGTATTGTGTTGGCTCATTTGCCGTGAAGCCACAACTCAAACCCCAGGTCAGACATCTCGAACAAAACGAGATATGAAGAAAATATTTCTTCGGCGACTTCCCCTCAGCAGATTTCTGGCAAAAAATCTGAGAGTAAATAAAATTGCCATGGAAAGCTTCTCAAAAATCTATTGTTTGGAGTCAAAATTAAACTGTAGAACGGTGTGGGAAGCTAGGTTGTCAACCTGACTAAAGTAAGTACAAATTGGAACTGCAGCCGTTCCAAATGCAATTGGCAAAAACTGAAGGTAAACGACCATAGAGAACGTCATGTGTTCGCTAAATAGACTCTGAAGCAGTTGGAAACTGACCCTAATTTTCGTTGAAGAATTATCTTTCGCGATGAAGCCCATTTCTAAATGAATGGGTACATAAGCAAATAAAATTGTTGACTTTGAAACGATACCAGTCTACATTAGATCTATATTATATCCACACTAGAAAGTTTGAACGGGCGTGGCGATTTCAGTCCATATTTTTAAAGAACGTCGGGCCCTATGGGTCGATGGTTAGCAACTTCGTTTGCCCTCAATTGGATGATTTGAAAACCAACAACATGCTGCCACACAGTTCTTACTTTATAGCACGAGGCTCATGGTCAACAAACGTGTATGTAATGTGTGTACTGGCCGCTGAGATCATGCGATATGACCGCGTTAGACTTTTTCTTGTGGTGGGAATTTCCTTAAATCGCTAGTGTATGTGGAAATTATCAAAAAAAAAAAAAAAAGAATGCTACCACGGGGAGTAATTGGGAAAATATGGTTTTTGGCAAGTAGTAATACGAAGAGAATTACACATGCATACATAATTGGTCATTACAACCCTTCAGTCAGGATTATTGACCTAGTTTCTCACACCACTTATGTTGTGTGCGTTAATTTTTATACATGAGTGGTGGTTGCTACAGTTTAAAGTCGACTCCGAACGACAGATTTTTTGAGTAACTTTTCATGGCAATTTTATTTACTCTCAGAGTTTTTGCCAGAAATCTGCTGAGAGGAAATCGCCGAAGAAATACTTTTTGTATTTTGTTTTGATGTGTGGTCTGGGGCTCGAACCTTGGCTTTACGTCTAATAAGCCAACACACTACCTACTAGACTACGGCGACTTCAAGAGAAGCGACTCGAAGAGAATCAAATTGCTTAATTTACTCTCACGACATGATATCCACTATGTAGTCTCTTTACGTATAGTAGACTGGCTCCTATGTGGGGACATATCTGCCGGGACATACCTGTAGAATCTGTCAGTCAGAGTAGGAGGAAGAGACCTTCTTCCACTTAATAAGTCTATGCCTAGCGCATGCTCTAAAGCGCCAGAAAATATTGGGATCTCTATTATTAAAATATAATACGAAACAGTCGAAAATGAATTGAAGGACAATGCTTATTTGATTACGTATGGTGATGGCAGCTAATCTAACCTATTGAACTTTGGTATGGTAGTTGTATGAACATTTTTTATATAAAAAACACAAGTTTGCATATCGATAGATATTATAACACAACCAGATGAAAAGGAATTTTTGCTATGACCTTTTGACCCTTCAGGTTTGAAATTAATGCATTATTTGGAGTTTTCAAAGGACTTTGAAGATATAAAAACATTTTTTTTTGTTAATTTAAGTGAAGAATAATTTTGTTTTGTTTGTTAAACCAGTGGAGGCTATAAATTATTCGTTTAATATTTTTGTATAAGTTTTTTTTTTGTATAAATTTTTATGTTTTATTTTTGAAATGTTTGTTTATTCAGATGGAAAGAAATTCAATTTTTGATTGACTAAATACAGAAATAAAATCAAAATAAAATTGAAAATCTATTGGAAAATATTTGTGAATAATTTTTTTTTTTTGTTTTGTATTTTATGTGATTGGCTAAGAGGAATTAAAATGAAATGAAAAAAAATAAAATGAAAAACTATAATAGAAATGCATTGTTTTTATACAAAATTTGTCTATATATGTATGTAGTAGGTGAATAGGTAATAAAAAATAATTTTTTTCTTTTTATACACAGAAAATCAAACACATTTTCAGGGTAAAAAAAAACGAAACAAAGAAAAAAACTTTTCAAAAAAAAAAAAACTCCAAACTTTTAGGAAAATCCACATTTGCCACATAACAAGTAAATTTTTCATGTTCATATCATATATGTATAGTAGTAGATATATTGTTAATAATAATAATAATAATTTTGTTTTTGTTTTTTTGGTTTTTTAAATGTTTTTTTATATATGTATAAAAAAAAATATTAGAATTGGCAAAAATCACGTTCATCATACATCATCCACCAGTCACAAAAACAACGGCAGCAACTTCCGGCGTTTATAGTTAAAATATTTTGTATAAATTTTTTTGTTTTTTTTTTTGTTTTTGTTGTTTTAAATAATAATAAAAATAGTTTTTCATATTTCATATACAATACAATAAATAGTAAATATAAATTGAGTATGTTGGACTTTAAAATATTAATTAAACAAATATTTTTTTTTATTTTAATGGAAAGAAATTAAGAAAAAAAACTTAATTTTTAATTTTTCTTTTAAAAAATATTTAAATATTGTATATAAAGAGAGGGAGACAGAGAGAGAGAGATAGACAGATAGAGAGAGAATGTTTTGTTTTTTTCTTTTCATTATGAATAGCTTCTTTCAAGTACTTTGTTTATTTAATTGCTACAAAATATTTATAAAAAAAAATTAAAGAAAAAATTTTTTAAAAAATTAAACATATTTTTACATTCATTTTTAAATGAAAGTTTTGAAAGAAGTTTTCAAAAAAAAAATTCTTTAATTTATACACAAAATAACAGTATGTATGTATGTCTATGTATATGTATATGTATTGTAAATATAAAGGCTAAGTATATAAATATATTAATAAATACAATATACGAGGGGCGCTCACCAAGTCCATTAAACTATTTAGTAAAAAAACAACTTTTATATTTAAAAAAAAAAAAAAATAAAAAAATTAAAAAAAAAGAAACTAAAAAATAAGTAGAAACAAATTAAATATATTTGTATTTAAATATTTTCCATGTTATTTGTTGTTTCTTATCATTCACTGGATCACACACAGGTGCTAAGTTTATGCAAAATTTCTCTAAAAAAAAATTAAAAAAAATTCTTTAAAACTAAGACCACAATCTTTTGTAATAGGTGTTGTTTTCGGCAATCCAAGGTTTTTATTTTTGTTTTTGGTTATTTCCACTTCATTCCACTTTCAAAATATATATACGTAAAAACATTATTTTTGTTTTTAAATTTTCTTTTTTAATTTTCATAAGAGCCAGTATCACAATCAATGCTAAAGGAAAACAAGAATCACAAAATAACACACTGGAATGGCAGCAATTAAATGAAAATAATCACAAATAAATAGTGAAATGAAACAAGAATTAAAAGATTTATTAAGATAATAACGTTTTGAAATAATCATAATTCCAGAGTTAAAATAAACAAAAAAGTTGTATTAAGTCTTTCAAGGCACACTTTCGAACTTTGACAGTTTATAACGGCCATTTTGTGGAAGCAATATCTGCCAAATTAAATCGCCGCAGTCTAGTAGATGCAAACCCTGGGTCAGTTATCTTCAACTAAACGAAATATGAATAAAATATTTCTTCGGCAAGTTCCTCTCAGCAGATTTCTGGCAAAAACTCTGAGAGTAAATCAAATTGCTATGAAAAGTCACAGAAAGTCACAGTTGGGTCAGTTATCTCCAACTAAACGAAATATGAACAAAATATTTCTTCGGCAAGCAATTTCTGGCAAAAACTCTGAGAGAAAATCAAATTGCTTTGAAAAGTTTCTCAAAACAATTTGTCGTTCATGGTCGAATTTAAACTGTAGGTCCTGACACTCATAAATAAAATTAACACACACAACATAAGTGGTGTGAGAGAGTTGGTTGTAATACCGTCTAAAGGGTTGTAATGATCAACTATGTACATACATATGTATGTATATGTACAGAAGTATTTCATAATGCCGACCCTTATCAACTTTTAAATGTTTTAAAGACTATCTCGATATACTTATCACTTGCACAGTCGAAAAACAGAAACCAATTATTAAGAACTGTATACGTAATATATCGATAACCAAATCCCTATGCGATAGCCATTCAGATCCTATTGGCAATTCTACCATCATTAACTACGATTGAATATCTCCAGACTTACTGAAATCACACGCATAAACAAGTCTTTAATTAGAGAATTTTGATTCGTTGAATATTTTTTTAAAGAGCTTGATTTAACGGGTGTAGTGGACTGTTCACAACACAAATATTTTAATAATCTTAGCCTCACAACAGATAGGGTTTCAATCAAATATGTTTTTCGTAGATTTCCAATAACAGCCTTAGCATAATTGTTGAGCAGTCTAGTTGTGTTTTGTTCAGCTAATTAAATCAGATCTTTCCTTATCTTTATATTTAAATGAAACAAAGTATACGGGGGATATCAACGAAACATTTTATTCGATTAAGAGAGCTACCGATGTGAAGTCGCCGTAGTCTAATAGGTAGTGTGTTGGCTTATTAGACTGAAGGCCCGAGTTCGAATCCCAGGTCAGACATCAAAACGTAAATATGAAAACATTTCTTCGACGACTTCCTCTCAGCAGATTTCTGGCAAAAACTCTGAGAGTAAATAAATTGCCATGAAAAGCATCTCAAAATACTGTCGTTCGGAGTCGACTTTAAACTGTAGGTCCCGCCACTCATGTATAAAATTAACGCACACAACATAAGTGGTGTGAGAAGCTAGGTCGTAACCCTGACTGAAGGGTTGTAATGAGCAATTATGTTATGTATGAGCTACCGATGTCCATTAAAGCTTCACTGGGTGGATCGCTATCAAAATGTTCGATTTTTCATGACTCTGGCGCATTAATTGGTTGTCATTTATTCAGTTTGTTGTTGTCAAATGACCACAGACAATAATAGGCAATAGCATGTGGTTGCTGAATGGGCTCTGAATGCAGTTAACAACTGAGCCTAATTTTCATTGAAAATCATTTTCGTCGTAGAGGCTCACTTCTAGATGAAGGGGGTACATGAACAAACCGAATTGTCGACTTTGGGATGATATCAACCCACTTGAAATTCAAGGGCTTCCAATGCGTTCCAGAAAAATTATTGTTTGTTTTGGATTTTGGGGCTGGCGGAGTCATCGGTCCTAATTTGTTTGAGAACAACATTGGCCAGGCCCGCGCTGCTTCTATAGGGCAATGATTACCAATACTTTTTGGGCTGAATTAGATAATAAGGGCACTAACGACATGCGGTTTTATCATGCCGTCTCGAGGTGTTACATAGGAAAAGGCATATTGTATATTTTACATTGTTTGAGGACGGTGGCATCTCACGTGGAGCTGATGTTAACTGGCCACCGAGAACAAGAGATTTGGCATCGCAAATCATAGCAGTTCTCAAAGTGAACTAAGCCATGCCATCAGCCAAATTCAGTCTGATTTATGCACCATGAGCAATAAGTTCACTCCCTGCTGGATCCTAGGTGAGGTGGAGGTTCATACAGATTAAGCTTTAACCGGTCATGGATACTTCAGAGAGTACCTGCATCGCATGGGGAAATGTCGCTTGCGATTCTGCATCTACCAAGAAGAGGAAATGTTAGACGATGCCGAACACACTTTCTTCGGCTGCAGACGCTGGACCGGAAGGCGTCAGGGTCTCGAGGCTGAAATCGGCATTATTAGTGTCACAAACGTCGTGCTGAAAATGATAAACAGCAGAGAAAACTGGAACGCAGTTAAACAATTTGTGGACTATGTCCTGCGAAAGAAAAAATATGATCTAGACGCAGTAGAATAACAGAAGAGCGGAGCCTGTACGCAGGTTGACAATGATGGAACTGGCACAGGTGCTAAAAGGGGTCCACCTCGAAGTAATGCAACCGTGGTTCCGAGGTGGAATGATACCCCGGTGAGGAGACAAGGCGGGTTTTTAGTCGGTATACCCAGTGGGAGAGTCCGACATACCATGTATGGTGACGACCTTCATGAATGCATAAAGCATTTTCCCTCCTTCCCGCAAAAAAAAAAAAAAAAAAGAATACAGATTAAGCTTGCTTGCTTTCTGTAGAGTATGAGGAAATATAATTCATTGGGTAGTTATAATGACAAGAGATTAAAATTATGTATCAAACTATTCAGAAGAAATCTGAGGATAGCAATCAGCCAGTATAGGCTAAAAGAATACTTGTTCAATATCATTACACATGGGCCTCTGCGGTGTAAAGGCCTCTTAGAAGGAAAAACCTATGAACACACGGGTGTATTAAGAAGCTACAGGAAGTTATCCTTATTGATGCCGAATAACATGCTGAAGTAATGCAAAGAAACAATATTGGGGATATGGATTGAAGACAAGAGATAATAGGGATGCTTGAACTTGAATTTGGTTTTTTTTTCTATTTTTCTAACAAATTTAAACTTCTAAAAATAAAAAAAAAAAAATATTGAAATGAGAAATTTTAAGAAAAAAGGCTTTAAATACACAGAAATTAATTCAACATTGTCAAATAAAAAAAAATTAAATAAAAGTGGTGCTGAATTATTTTCGTATTTTGTTTATTAACAAGTGCTTCAATTCAATTTAATTTAAATTTTTTTGTTTTAATAAAAAAAGGTGCTTCAAATTATTGATGGAGTTTGGTTTTCATTACAAAAAAGGTGCTGGTTTTTATTTTTATTTTTTTTTTCGTTTATAAGTGAAATGCTAAAAATTAAAAAATAAAATAAATTAAATTAATTTAAACATTATAAAGATAATTTTTAGGATAAACAAACCACTTAAAGCTATAAAAACAATGTAAAACAATTGCTGCCATTCCCCAAAATAAAAAAAAAATCAATTTTTTTTAAAGGTAAGGTAATAAATAAATAAAAAAACACACACAAACATACGCCATTAAACTTTCAAAATATTTACGTTTGTTTTTTTTTGCTGTTAAATTTTTTAATGTTTTTTTGTTTTATTTGATAATTTTATTATAAACTTTTCTTTTTCATTATCTTCTCATTGATTTGTTGTGGGTATCATTATCATTAAATAATTTCCTTAATAATCATAAACATAATAATCATAATAATAATATAACATTAAATATTTTTATTTTTCAATATAATAAATATATATTCTTTGTTTTTTTTTTCTTCCTCTTCATCTGTAATATTTGTTTTTTCTTTTTTTTAAGTTACTTTTAAATTTTGTTACTTAATTTTTTAATTATTTTTTGTTTATCGTTATAAGGGGGGACTCTTATTTAAAATTAAAAAATTAAAAAAAAAAATAAATAAATAAATATAAAATAATACAGAATTTATTAAGTTTTTTAAATTAAAAGTTAAAAATAAAAATATTTTTTTTTAGAAATTTTCAAATATTTACAAAAACAAAAAGAAAAAAAATTAATTTTTTTTTAAGTTTTTAGGCTTTAAGCAAAATTGTAGTAAAAATTTACATGAAATAATTTTTAAATATAAAAATATTGTCAGAGTTTTAATTTTAAAATTTCAACGATCATGCATGCCATATTTTCTGTTTATATAACATAACCTTACTTTTTTCTTTATAAACAATTCTTAGAAAATCCATAGCATTCATAACGTTCTCAATAAAGGCTATGTGTAGCTTTTTTAAAACACAAATCATAATTGAAAGTTTGTTTTTCAAACTGCGACCAACTTCAGGACACAGGCAAACTAGCTATCGCTCTAGAAAGTCCTGCTTTACCCATGTAAATTTCAGTATTATTGTAGGTTCATGGTGCATAAATCAAACTGAATTTGGCTGATGGCATCGGTTAGTTGACTTTGAGAACCGCTATGAATGAACCCCCACCTGACCTAATATTCAGCAGGGAGTGAATTTATTATTGATGGTGGTGCATAAATCAAACTGAATTTATCTGATGGCATGGCTTATCCACCGATGACGAATCGCTTGATCTCTGTGGCCAGTTAACATCACCTCCAGGTAAGATTAACCTCAAAAAATGTAAAATATACAAAATGGCTTGCCCTATGTAACACGTCATTAGTGGTGCCCTGCGCACTACTCCTACGATCGCTCTGGAGATGATCTTATACCTTCTACCGCTCGACCTATACTGCAGGGGTGTGGCGGCCAGGATCAGTAGGCGTCTCTGGGCGACTGGACAATGGCATGCATCGAGCATTGGTCATACAAGGATACTTGAGAAAGCTGATATTGTCGGAAGCATAGACTATATGACACCGCAATATGACTTCTCAAGGAATTTTAGGACATCCATCCCGAAAAGAGAGGACTGGGGAAAGGGTGTGGCGCACCTAACGGGTAATGCCGCACAAATCTACACCGATGGCTCCAAATTAGAAGGAGCCGTTGGTATTGGCATCTATTCGAGATCAATCGGAATATCCAAGTCTATGAGACTACCAGATCACTGCAGTGTCTTTCAGGCGGAAGTGTCGGCTATTCAAGCTGCGGTGAAAATTGTTGCGGACAAAAATGTTCGCAAGCGAAGGATCATTATACTTTCCGATAGTCAAGCGGCCATCAAGGCGCTGGATTCTAGTGTGATAAACTCCAAGACAGTATACGACTGTCGCAGATGTCTCAATGAGATGGCGAACCGATGCGATGTCTGTATCACATGGGTACCGGGACATAAGGACATTCCCGGCAACTACAGAGCGGATGAATTGGCCAGAAGGGGCACGACCGTCGAGCTCTCTGATGAATTCTCTACATTGGGGATCCCTTTAAGTACCAGTGTGCTTATGATTAACAATGCAATCGTGGACCTTGCCAACAGTAGATGGGCAGCTTCGGATAAGGGCAGAGCGGCGCAAAAAATCTGGCCAAAGCTGGATAGAAGGCGCACGACGACTCTGCTTAAGCTCCAAAGAAGCAGGCTCAAAGCTGTTATCGGGGTTATTACGGGGCATTGTATTATAGGAACACATGCGAGGCGTATTGGTCTTGGACACCTTGCGAATGATTTCTGCAGAAGCTGTGGAGATGAAGAGGAGGATGAAACTATTCTTCACCTACTTTGCACATGTCCGGCACTTGGTCGAAGGAGAAAGAAACACCTGGGTGCCTACTACATGGAGGACGTAGATGAACTGTCATGCGTGGAAATTGGCAGTCTAAGTCGCTTCATCGGAAGCTCCGAGTGGTTCCTGGAATAGGGGAAAGATGAAACTGTGGTATCACAATGGGCCCTGTATGAGGCCTAAGTGTGTCCGCTCATCGGGTGGACAGCCACTTCTACCTACCTACCTACCATGTAACACGTCGAGACGGCGTGATGAAACCACATGTTGTTAGCGTCCAGATCATCTAATTCAGCCCAGAAAGAATTGGTAATCATTGTTCTATAGTGACAGCGGTGGTCTGGCCAATGTTGTTCTCAAACAAATAAGGACCGATGACTCTGCCAGCCCAAAATCCAAAACAAACAGTAATTTTTCTGGAACGCATTGAACGCCCTTGGATTTCAAGTGGGTTGGTATCAATCCCAAATTCGACAATTCGGTTTGTTCATGTACCCTTTCATCTAGAAATGAGGCTCTATGCCGAAGATGATTTTCAATGAAAATTAGGGTCAGTTGTTAGCTGCATTCAGCGAGCATTCGGCCAGCACACGCTGTTGTTTATTATCGTCATTTGGCATTTGGCAACAACAAACTGAATAAATGACAACTAATTTGACGGATGTTACATACATACATACATCCTTTAGTCAGGATTACGACCTAGTTTCACACTCCATTTATGTTTGTGTGTGTTAATTTAATACATGATTTTATACTGCTGAGAGCAAGTCGCCGAAGAAATATTTTCTTCATATTTCGTGTAGTTTGAGATGTCTAACCGGGGGTTTAAACCGAGGTTTCACGTCTAATAAGCCAACACACTAAATACTTGACTATGGCGACTAAACATTGAAATCTGACAATACGATAATACTCTAAGAGGACAATACGACCTACACCCTGTTGTAAATGCCGACTAAAGAAAAAGCTAACATATAAATAGCTAATCTGAAATGGCGTTAAGCTCCTACTGCATACTCGCAAATCTCATTTGATAATCTGTTGTCATTGATTGGCAATCAAACCTCTATGTGCTTTCGAACTTAAACTCTCCTAAATAGAGAGACTGTGGACTGATATATGCACGCTGCTCCTTCATTAATGACTTATGGTGTTTTCTTTTCTACCAAAAAATGTGCATTTTATTAACGCAAAATGCAATTTTGCGTTTGTTTCTTAAAAATGTTTCGCCCTCTAAAAGGGTGGTATGTTTTATTCTAAATAATTCGCACTTGGCAATGGTGGAGGGCATTGCATTTTATGCCCTGTATAAATCGAGAGTGCTGATAATGCCCTGTAAAGCAGATGACTTTTGTTTATTTATAGGGCTACCAGATGAAATTTAAAAAAAGTCGCCTGGTATTGTTATCCAATTTGAAGTTAATTTTTTCATTGTTTTGTGGAGTAATCTTAAGGAAATATTACATTATTAAAACTACATGGTCAGCAATATAAAAAATTGCATTCAATGTTAGAACAGTGTTAAAATATATTTTTTTTTTTGTTATAAAAAAAGCGTGCAAAAAATGAAGTCGAAAAATTAGCGATCTGGCAACACCTTTGAACAAATTGGCATTTCCTTATTCATTTTCTTAATAAGTGGTAAACACAGGGCATACCCTTTTTTAATATTTGTGTTATGTTCTTTTCAAATAAAAAATGACATTACAACAGGGTTGGTCAAAAATTTTTTAATGCACCTTGTAAGAGGGTGACATTTTCTTTGTAGAAAAGAAAACACCATTATTGTACACAGTCTTTTTGAATCAACTATGTCATGTAGCGGCAATACCTTTCTACAATTGCAGTGCATATTAAACTGGCTATTCACTAAGCTGCCCGCACACTGAGCTGTCCGCTTACTTGCTGCCCAGTTACTAAGTTGCCCGCTCCCAAGGCTACTCACTCAATATTCGGTATTCTTACTAAACTCCCGTGTCAATAAGCTTCCTGTAATAAAAAAAAAAAAAACTACATTGAATATCATCGCAGACAGCGAGTCTTCTAGTTTGATTTCACTTCTTTGTATGAAAGGTATCGGGTATCATTTGACGAATTACAATTCTAGCGGACAGTTTAATGCTTTATGATGCTTTACTATCGAAAAATTCAATATTTTCGAAGCAAAAAAAAAATCAAATTTATTCTACCCGTACTTACAAATCACTATCACAAGCAAAAAAAAAATTACGGGAGGTGGGCGCGAGAGCTTCGTCTAATCAATGTCCACTTGAGCATACATTAAGCCATGGTATGGTATCACATGTAGCGATGTCCAGAGCTAGTTGTTAAGTTCTTGGCAATCAACATTAGAGCTTTGCATTTGAAGATTGACTCTCTTGCAATCAAGTTGAAAACCAAACTAAAATTTTATTGAATAAAGCCCATGTTGTTACGATATCGAAAAATGGAAGCTTCTTAGACTACCGAGGGAGTGTAAGGCAAATGAAAGGGAAATGATTCAAGCCAGAGGTAAACATTAGACTCTGCAGATGTCATTTGTAGGTAAGCAAAGTCACTGCATGTGCCTGAATGACCCATGAGAATAGATTCAATGACAGAGATGTCCCCTAAGTACATAGTTAGTTGGTATGCTTGTTTTCCTATTTATGCCAGGTGTGTGAAGCATAATTCTCCTTTGGCCTATGATTTATCAGCGGCCAGTCTAGTGGACAGCAGAGATAAGAAATTAATCCTTTTTTCGCTACTCATAAGTACTCATAAAATTTTGAATATAATTGAGTCAACAATATTGAAATTTAACTATGTACTCTGGATTTTTTTTTTTTTTGTGAAACCAGCACTCAGGGGATGGCCCCTACTCATGCAGTGCATTGTGCAGGTTTTAGGAAAATGGGTTATAGAGTACTATGTACTCTGGATTCATTCGTACTCACTACAACGTTGATTTATAAGTACAGGTTGCAATGAGTATACGTACAACGTTAACATCAAACTCATACCATTCGAAATATGTTTGATTCATAAACCTACTCATTCGGATTCATTAGTTTAGGAGAATACTTATAAATGATTCGAGTAACTCGCGAACCATTCATCAAAACTTACAGTCTGAGTTATTGTTGCATTTACAAAAAAAAAAAAAAGAAAACAGACACATAAGCAAAAAAGACAGAGCCGCAAGCAGAGCAAACATGTTCGTATGCGAATCATACTTACTTTATGCTTCGTGTATATGTTTAGTTATGGAGAGTCGAAATCAATAACATCATCATATGTGTTGTTAAGTATGAATATGATGAGTACTTCAAACTTTGAATATGAGTAGAAGAGTTTTCATGATACTAAAATACATATGAATGCTTATACGTATTAGAAATTATGAGTATGATTCGATTCTACTCATCTTTTTGAATACTTATTGCTGATCTCTGGTGGATAGTCGAACGGTGGTATGTGGAATGCAGTGTAACTGCTATAGAACATGCATAAGCCAACCCACCATACGTATGATGAATATTAATTGTTCACACGTAGTATAATTCATAATAATCATACGCCCTCAATTTCCTGCTGTAAGTATAATTGCATGTATGATCGTTAAATCTATGTATTCTTTTTTGTTTTTTTTTGTTTGTTTTAATGACCAAGTAATTATTGGCTTCAAATTTATTCATTTGAGTTCATTTTGGTTAATTTGTTTCATTGTAATTGTGAAACTGACATCTAAAATTAAATGTAATTTAACACACGCACACACACATACTTATATTCATGGATTTTATTACAAAAAAAAAATAAACAAAACCAACAATAGCAACAACAATATTTATAATGACTAACTACATATTTTGTTGGTTTTAATTGTTGTTCTGTTGTTGTTGCTGTAGTTGTTTTGTTTTTGTCATCAAATCAATTTTAATTAAATTTTACATTAAAACCTAAAAAGCATTTTCATTAAAATTTATTTAAAAATGAAAAACAAAAAAATGAGAAAAAAAATATTAAATTTTTATTAAATTCAATAGAAATTCAATAGAAATAAAACAAACATTTTTGGGAAAATATTTTCGTGGTATTTTAAATAAAAAAAAAAAATAAAATATAAAAACAAATAAAAAAAACAAGAGTATTTATTTATATTTCTTTTTGGAGATAATTGGTTTTAAATATTTATTGTTAAATAATTATTTTTACATGGACATAATAAATATGTATGCAAAACAGAAAAAAAAAAATAAAACTAAAAATAAAAATTAAATTTAACACACTCTTTACAATTCAAATACAAAATTAATGGATTTTTAATTTCCAAACATTTGTTGGGCGTTTTGAGTATTTAAAAAATAAATTTCTTTTTAATTACAAAACTTTTAAGTAATAAAAATAATATTAATGAAATTAAAATTAAAATTAATTAAATAAAGTTACAAAAGTTTACATTTACATAAATTGCAGAATACAAATAATAAAAAAATGAACAAAAAAAAAAAATACTTTAAAAATTAATTCAAAATATTTAAAAATAAATTATTTTTTAAGCCTTAAAATTAGGAAACAATTGATGGATTGTGGTGATAGAAGAAAAAAATTGTTAAATTTGTACGCATTTTGCATTTAAAAAATTAAAAAAAAAAAATTAATATCATTTGCCGTAGTTTTAAAAAAGGTGCTAGAGAAGTAATTTAAAACATAATACGAGGTGTAAAAAATAAAATAAAATTAATAAAAAAAAACCAAAAATATAAATTAAAACCAATTTACGTAACACAAATTCAAGTTTAAAATTTATTTTTAAGAATTTTTTTCTTAACAATTAAATTCTATCTCGCTCGCTTATTTTTTTTTTTATTTTTTCTATAATCCCTAATCCGTCCCTCTAGAAAACCTTTGTATTTTTTTAACATCTTTTATTTGGAATTTTTTTTTTTAAATTTTTAAATTAATTATATGTGGGAAAGCTGTCATTCACTTAAATTTCAGTTAAGCTCCCAAAGCAACAGTGAAAGAAGAAGAAACGTTAAACGCCTTTACAGATTCACACCACTATTAGGGGGCAATAAAGCAGAAACCAACCAAGTTGATGATCAACAATTTTATAAAAAGGTCAAACTTTGAAACGAAGGTTTCCAGGCTTCTGCCTGCTTTGTTTAAACCTTCTTCCGATCGCATATAAGGTTCTTACGAGTGTACTGTGTGAACAACTAAAGCCACTCGCCATGGCACGGATTGAACCTTATTAGTGTGGTTTCAAACCTGGTAAGTTCAACGTCAATAAGTTATTCTGTCTACACCAAACCCTGCAGTGGACCCATGAAGACAAGTCTGTAAAGCAGCATTCGGTAGCCCGATGTGCTGCAATTGCCTGTGCATCTCTTGCAGCTCAGATAAAAATATTTCCAAACCTTTCGGTACCTTTTGACATGGCGACGACTTATCAAGCAACTTCATCATGAAGAGTTTTTTTTAACAAAACTGTACACGTAGACGTAGCATTGAACAATGTCTTCAGTGGAAAATAACAAGAGTCTGCTGATATATTTTTGAAATGTCGTAACGTGAGTTGTGTCGGATTATATAGGAATTCAATATTATATAGGATATATTCGATATTATATAGGAATTTATTTATTTTGTCTACGAAACTAATATAAGTCTACTTTATTTTTTTTTTTTTTTCAATTAAGCTGAGGATAACTCTTTACAACAGATGTAATTATACTTTCACTGGACATGTGAATAGCAAAGACTACTCGCATGCTATGAAATTAATGCTCTACAAGCCGGTTACTTTCTCTGTAGTTATTTATGGCAGATGTATGGGAAGTATTAAGCACTGATGCAGAAGTGTTCGAGAAAACAGTTCTTTAGGGCCTGTGCTAGATGGCACTGAAAAGTTTACCATTTACCAAGTTGTAAGGAATAACTGGGCTTAATTCTAAAATCGGCCTCTTAATCATAAATAATTCAAAACATTAGAAAGTTATTGCTGCAATGCAGCATCTGTAGTTTATGTAATTGCAGGCTTTTTAAGCGATACATAAATGTTGTAAACCACATATGCAGCAACAAAAACATTGTACAGGCTTTGATCGGGTCTCTTAGGTATATTAAAGTTTAAAATACCATGAAGTACTTATTGCTTGACCTAGTTTCATTGGGGTTTTTTTTCCTACACATTCTCTATTATTTGTTTCACTACTCAACACAAAAATTTGTCTTTGAAATTTATTTATGGCTATAATTTCTATTTTATTTACAATTTATTTATTGTTAAACGGAAGTTATACATTTAAATACAACATGTCAGTGATTATAAATTAAACACAATAACAAAACAAACAAAAAAAAAAAATATAACAAGAAACCTTAAAAGAAGAAAAAACTATGAATAAAAAAAGGGAAAATAATGAGAAAAAACTGCTTAGTTTCAACGGAAATGCATATAAATTACATGGTAAAACACAATAAAAGGTTGTTGGCTACGCTTAAAAATGTATGGAAATGTTTTGATAACCATTTTTAACAATGTATACGTATGTGTGAATACTATTCACATACACTAGTAAATAAATAATTGTTTGTTTTCTAACAACAGCCTATACACACAGAGAGCGGAGCAAGAGAGACAGAGTGAGAGAGAGAGAGATAAAAAAACACATGTTTGTTGCTGTTAAACAATGTAAACAAAACACAAATTCAAACGGGAGTATGGTAAACAGAGAGAAAAAAAAAAAAAAGAAAACGTAATGTAAAGTAAAGTAAAGAAAACAAATGCATTTTTAAGTAAATAACGACTCAGAGCATGTAATACAGAGTAAAATAAGAGACATAGAGACAGAAAGAGGGAAAGAGTAAGTGTAAGGTATGTTGTAGTGTGAGAGTAAAAGAAAACTACTGTATAACACAATAACTACATACGAGAATACTTTATTAACGAGTAGAGTAGAGTTTAAAGTTTACAAGTGTAGTAGTGGGTTGGGGTTTTGTTATGCTACAGTTAAGTAAAACAGGATGTGTGTGAGTGTGCATGTGTAGGTGAGTGCTGCTTTGTGTAGTGTTGTAATGTGGTATTTTGTGTTGAATTGTGTTGAATTTAATTGTAACTTAAGCTTCCGGTTGTTGTTTTTTAATTTGAAATTTTAAATATTTGAATGTGTTTGTCTAATGAAATAAATGCATTTAAAAGCCTAAACTAAACGGTATATTGTACTGTATTGTATTGTTTTCTAAATGTTATTTAAATATGTTTTCTTTTTGTGGTTGTTACTTTTTCATATAAGTTTTATAACAAAAGCTGCATTTATAATGAAGTTATATTCTTTAAAAACGTTTTTTTTTTTTGTAAAATTAATAAAAGATTTCTTAATTATGATTTCTTTATAAGACTTAAGCATTTAACAAACTTTTGTTTAACTTACTAAAAAAATACTTAAGAATTCATTTCTTTTTGTTTAAACATACAAAATGAAATTTTCCAAAAAAAAAAAAGAAAAACAAAAAATTTTTAGAAAATAAAACTCATAAGGTGTTCAAAGAAAAACTCAATTCAACTGAAATTCTTGTCAATGCAAAATTACGTACTATTTTTTGCTCTTTTTTTTCGTTTTTTTTTTTTTTTTTTGCTGTTAAAGAAAAACATAAAATTATTGTTTTGTTCTGTTTTAAATACTTTAATTATATAAAACTAATATAAATATTTGTTTGTTTTTTTGTTTTTTTAATGAAAAATTGAAATTAAGAAAACAACACACTGCTTCAAACATGCCATATATTCACGTTACACGCCCCTCATAACACAAGACACAATATTCAAGTAAAAAAACAAGAAATTAAATTAAAAAGTAAAAAGAAAAAAAAAAAAAGGATTCGAAATTAAACTATAATTCATGATACACTGGATTTTTTGTTATGGTTTTTCTTATAATATATTTGAAATAAAGTTATTAAAAATTAAACATGTAGAGATATGACGGGTCCCATTTCAATGCATACCAAATGCCTTTATACAAGATTGTTTAAATATTAAGAAAAAAAAACCAAAATAAAAAAATTAAAAAAATTAATGAAATTAAAGGAAAATTGATTTTAAACGAATGAAAAAAAGCTGTTTTTTAAGTGCCTGTTTGCAACAATATACATCCTTTTTAGAAGAAAGATTCGTATGTAGCATGTGTCTTGCTAAGGAGCATAAGATTTAAGGATGAACCAACAAATGTAGGGTACCTGTTGAGGTCTATGAAGTCATCTTGGAGTATGTTCCTTTGCATATCTTTAGGGGACTTAAAGTTACACCCTGTAGACGCTGCAATAGCCAATGTTGGCAAACTCGCAAACTCACAAAAAATCCTTGATAAGCAAATAACGCAGACTCCAACTGCTGCTACCTAATGTAGAAATGTGTGAATAGAACATCAGCAAAGTTTGCAAAATTGAGAAGGGGAAAATAGATAACCAACGAAATTATCAATTTATTTGCTGTAATCACTTGGCAATCATTAGGCTGTATATAATAAGGAGAAATTCCACTCCTTGGCAAACGCTTAAATGACCTCTTTAATCGCCAAGTTCAACTAGTCGCACCGTGATCCAGGGCGAACAAAGCAGCTAATTTTGCTCTCTTGACTTGTCGTTCTCGTTCTCACTGGACATAGGCATGTTCGTCAGCTTGGCGCATCCTCGCTTAATATCTGCAGAAGTTGCCACTCGGAGGAGGAGGAATAGGCAATCTATCACTTTGTACATATATCAATGCACAGTAAGAACTTGAATGCGTGTCTGAGTTTAGGACAGAAAACATTGTCTGGCATATAAGCGAGCCTGGGTGACTTGGGCTATAACACCCTTCATTTCAATTGAATGGAATGTTATGGAACAATGGGCCTAATATACTGAAAGCACAGTACACCGTTTCCCAGAGTAAAAATGTTCATAATGGCAAGGTGTTCGCAAAAAATGTGTTCTTTTCCATCTTTTATTATTGATAGTGTAGGATGTGTTGCAAGCTTTCTAGACGATCTTAGCAAAGACTTCTGATAAACGTTGTGGAGCTTAGTTGGATGCAGTAAAGATTGTAGTTTACACCTCTCACCTTCTCACCTTTACAACAAGAGTTGCTTTGTAAACGCCTTATGCTGGAAAGAGGGATCCAAAGAATATCCCAAAGTTTCTTAGCGAAGAACTCTGACAGACAAGTCATTGGTCGAGGATTTTACTTGCAATATTCGTTACAGCAATAGATGCTTTCTGGAAGCCATATCCTTGAAATAGAAAGCTTTTAAAGAGCTATTAATTGTATACAGCTTTTGCTAGAAAATATTGAATATTTTCAGGGATTTGTAAGTAATATCTAGGTTGAATGTTTTAAAAGTGAAGAGTGTTATTGAAGCAAGGATGTTCGAAATGAATATTAATGAGATAGTTTTTCCTCATAACAAGAAAGGCATGACAGGCACTTAAAAACAGGCTAAATTAAATAAAAAAAAAACATTTTTAATTAAGAAAATTTAATCCAAAATCATAAAATATAAACGAGGAAATTGTTTCAAGTGCCATAAAATGTATTATCAAGGTAAAGCAGTAAAATAAAAAACGTTGAAAAGTATACTTTTAGGATTTTATGACTTTAATCAAATATAGCATACTTTTAAGCAACAATTTAATACAATGCCTATATTTTTAAAGGTTTTACGCAAATTTATGACACTTTCATTAAAAAAAACGAAAGAAAAATATAAAAAATAAATTTAAAAAAAACATTACAAATATTGAATATATTACGAGTAGCTATGGAGAGTTGTTCAAAAATTCCAAAATCCTACAGTAGTTTTTTTTTTAAATATATTAAAACACTTACATAACCATTATCATTTTTTGTTTTATTATTATAATCAAATAAATTATATTGTTTTTTAATATATTATTATTTTAATTATTTTTTTTGGTTTTTTTTTTGGTTTTTGTTTTGTTAAATATATATGTATAGTATATATAAATATTTTACACAACACATCTAACAATTCTTATGTTTTTTTTTTTGGTTTTTTTTTTTGTTTAATTATGATAATTTTTAAAGTATTTATAAATAATTGAAATTGATTTTAAAAGTGGAGGGTTGTTGTTTTAAAATTTTTTTTAACTTGTAATATTTATATATATATCAGGGGGGGAATTTTGTTTTATTTTTTATAATAAAAAATAAAAAATTTTATATAGAAATGAAAGGAAAAAAAAAATCAAAGAAAAATCATTCAAGATTAAAATAAAAAAATAAAAAAAAATATATCAGGATTTCAAACAATTTCATGTCATAACTGGCTTAAACAACGTTCTTTTTTTTTAATGTAAATATATATATATATATAGATATAGATTTTTGTTTTAATAAATTTTGTTAAATTTTCAAGACAACAAAACCATTAAAAAAACGTACACTGAAAGAAAAATATTTTAAGGGCAGTTTCTTATAATTTTTTTTTTTTTTGATATTTTTTGGTTTTGGGTTACCTAAAATCAAACAAGATTTCATTTTTACAGTACAAAACAAAGTAAAAATAATTATTAATTTTTTTTTAATGAAAAAAATAGTAACGAACGTCTCGTATCGAAAATGCACAAAATGCGTGAAAATTTAACAATTTTTTTTTTTGGTAAAAAGGAAAAGGAAAAGTAAAAAAAATTAATTTTTTTATTAAAAAAAAAAGGAAAAACAATGGAAAATAATTATTAAAATATAAAAAATTAATATAAAAATATGGTTTTAAAAATAAAATAAAAAAATATGAAATTATAAAATTAAAAAGAATATTTAATATTTTTAAAAAAATCTAAAACCTAAATAATTTTTAATTATTTTTTTTTTTTCATTACGCTAAAACTGAAAAATTATTAAAAATTTATATTCTTTCCTGTGTGAAAAATTGTAGTCTTATTAATCTTTTCTTTTTTCTTTTTTAACAATATATTAAAAGCGTCTCTTTTTTAAGTAAAACGTTTTCGTTTGGAAATCAAGTCTACAGGTCTACATGTCTTTGGTCTCTGTAATTATAAGAGAAGGAAATTTATTTCTCAAATTTTAAATAGCAGCAGCAGTTTTTTTTGTTTAAGATAATACAAATTTTATTTAAAATTATATAAATTTTTTATTTTTAAATTTGTAAGAAAATTTTTTATTACTAAAAGCAATTATTTTTTTTAATAAAATATTTAAAAATTTAAATTTAAAAAGTAATTTGAAAATAAAAATTATATTTTTATTTCTTTTATAATTTTTTTCTTATAAAATATTTAAATATACATAATAAAGTAATGTTAAAAAAATAATTATAATTAAGTTTGTAATTAAAAATTATTGTAAAGAAAAAGTTTTTCTTTTAAATTAATAATTAATTTAATTAAAATAATTTTTTAATTTATTATGAAATTAGTTTAACAAACTTTTATTTTTTTCTGATAATATTTGTTTAAAACAATTTAAGCAACATTTTTATTGGTAACATATATAGTATAGTAAAAATAATAAAATTATTTTTAAATAATTATCATAAAAGATATTTAAAATGTTAAAAAAATTAAAATAAGAATTAATAAAAAATTGGTTTAAAATGTTTTAAATATTTTTTTTTTGTTTTTGGTAAAATAATTAAAATAAATATTTGTTTTAATTATTTTTTTAATTTTTTCCATATTATTTAAGCTAGAAAAAAATTAATTAAATATTTTCTAGTGGAAAATATAAAAAAAAAAATTAATCAAAAACATTTTTTTATAATAAATAACTTATTTTTTGTTTAATACTTAACAATTTTTTTTAACATATTTTTATTATTTCCTTTTTAATAAAAACAATTTTATTTTTTTTTTAATAAAAATAGTTTTAAAAATATTTTTTTTTTAAATTCGATAACAATTTTTTTTAATATTTTTTTTAATTAAAATAATCTCAAATTTATTTTATTGAAATAATCAAGAGGTTTCCTTCTTTTAGAAGGTAAAGAAAAATATTTTTTTTTATGTTAAAGAAATAAATTTTAAAAACAAGTATTATTTGTTTTATTTTAATAAAATATATAACATGTCTTAATTAAAATATTTGGGGTATTCACACGGTGTGCTATCAAGTCTTATTGTCATAAAATACTCAAGTTTTATTATAGTTTAAAAAAATTGTTGTTGTGCTTCAAAGAAAAAAGTCCTAAAATAATATCACCTTTTGTAATGTGTTTATTGTTTTGTCATAATAAAAAAATTAAATATTTTGGTTTTGTATAAAATAAAGCAAACTGGTTCGAGTATTACTTATTGGAGGTAAGTTTATTTGAGCTGCAAGTATTTCGCTATTATTTTCATTTTCGTCATTAAATTTGATCAAGACGTTATGCAAACCATGATCCAGTTGTTGTATTTTATTTTGTTCTCATTTGAGTTCATTCGAAATTTAAGTTCTTTTAATCTATTAAATTTCTCCTTTAAAATACCAAAGCAATTCTCTCTTTAGAAAAGTGTTTGTTGTAGAGATCCCTTTCAGCTTTGGAATGTTCGATGCTGTTTCCTCTAAAAGGGGATAGCGCTATCACCAGCGATCCATTGCGGTGGCGACAAAAATCGTTCAGGGTGTTTTGCTAGTGGAGAGTTTAAAAAAATTTTTGTGTCATGTACGCTACCTGGATAACCTATTGCTAGTTGTCTTATTCGTAATTTGTAGTCACAAACTGCTTGAACTTTAACGGCATATTGACGTTTTCGAGAAAAAAATAACTCATGGTCTTTGACAGGTGCTTCAGATAATTTTATTTCAGAGCCGTCTATATACCCTACGCAACCAGGTATTTCGTCTTTAGTTGCGAACAAAATTTGTTCTCGTTCTTCTGCATTAGGCCAGCTTAAGAATTTTTCTTTCAAATTTAAAATTTCTTTAAAAACACGTTTTGTGACCTTTTGCATTGTGCCTTCGTCACCCACTCCAAAGAGGGTAGCTACTTTTCGTGTTGAAAGTCCATCGCCAGAGGATCCCAACAGATAAAGTACGATTTTTAATTCCACATCAATTGGAGGCTGTGCTGTTTTTGGACTTGTGTTAAACACATCATCGTCTTTAATCAAGTACAGTATATGCACAAATTCCTCTGGCAGAACCCTAATCATTTGATTAAACCGGCTGTCGTCAAACATTTTTAACACGGTTTGGTTCCACTTATTGCATTTTGGAACTCCAAGGTGGATGCTTCTGCGATTAGTGTGCAAACTATGGACGTTTGTTAAGAACATTTCATTTATTTGTTCTTCATCGTCATCATCACCTTGAAAAAGATTTATTTAAATGTAAGCATGTATTATTTCTTTCTTATTTACTTGAATCAACCATAATAATGTCCAATATGTATTTTTCGCACAAACCGGCTATTATTTCAGTTTTTTTGACTTGTTTTTGGCATTTTTAATTAAAAATATTTGTAATTTTTTATAATTGTATTTTTCTTTTATCAGCTGATTCAAATTTGAAATAGCACACTAACTTATGAGGGTTGCTCACAGCAGTCATATTTTTTCGTGTAATTTTTTTTTTATATATGATTTTATGACGACCGTGTGAATACCCCAATTGTATTTAACTTTTGTTTTAATTTTATAAAAATAATTTATTCTTTTAATAATGTTAACGCTTTCTTTTAAATAATAAATTTAACATTTGTCTTATAAATATTATATTTTAATAATGTTAACTATTGAAATAGGTTAAGTTGAAAAAAATTAATTTTTAAAATAATTTAAATTTTATTATTATTATTATTATTATAAAGTAATTCATTTTTAATAAAATAGGTTGAACAATAATAACAGAGGAATATTATTACGATTGAGGATACGATATGAAAAAAAGAATTTAATCAATTTTTCAATCAGCGCAAAACAAATTTAAATCAGTAAGAATCCCGCTTTGTGGTTGGGGGCCTATCTAAGTCGTTTAATTTTTTTACAAATTTGCTACATTCAGTGAAAAGCTTAATTGATTATCACACAGCTTTCAACAGAGAGCAGTAAAGATACATGCATATATGTACAGTATTGGCCAAAACAAAAGCACCCCCTCAGCACATTTTTTTTAAATGATAATTTTTTTAAGAAAACAAAGCTATTAAAATTTTATTTTTTTTTTATTTATTTATATCCTTATTATTAAAAAACACAAACTTAAAGAATTCAGAATTTAAAAAAAAGTTAGAATTCAAAAAACATTTTAAGTCGCAAATATAAGCGGACAAAACTAAAGCACCCCCAATTAAGGTGCACAAAAATCTATTAAAATCAATATTTCGTTGCGAATCCTTTATTCTGAATGACACATGCACATCTTTTAGGCATAGGGGAAATTAAATTATTAATTATTTCAGGAGATATTGCTTCCCAGGCTATTTTTGCGGCTTCAAATAAATCTTCGTTGGTTTTGCAATTTTGTGGGTTGATTTTTAAGTTAATGATTGGATTGGAGAGCTGGCTTATCAAGGTATCAATTGAGTGCAAAATATTCAATCAACAGATCAATTATTTCTAGGCTAATTTAAAAGTTTTTACAGACTGGTCGCACATCTCCTACTCATTATGGAGGAAGGTCACGTGAAATCTTGCGACATGAAGACTTCTTAATTAAAAGGACAATCCAAAATGATCCTACAGCATCTTTTAGTCACGTACGAAACCGCTTAGATTTAAAAAATAACCGAAAGAACGATTCCCAGAAGGGCGGTAGAGGCCGGATTATTCAGTCGACGACCAGCAAAAAACCTTTGATATCGCCAAACTTGAATTCGCCAAGACCCATCTCAGCTGGAGTGTCCAAAAATGGATGAATGTGCTGTTTTCTGACGAATCTAAGTTTAAATTAAAGGATTCAGATGGCATAAGGCATCCAGAGGCAGGCCAAACGGACAACGGTTCAATACTAAATGTACTGAGGGGGTGCTTTAGTTTTGGCCAATACTGTATGTACCCAGGGAATTGTAAGATAAATGAGGCCAATTAATAGCAACATGGCCGAGGCTATTAAAATTTCTAAAGGAAAAGTCATCTCTGCAGGAACTTTGGCTCATCTAGTCTCAGTATTTGATAGAAAACTTTAGAGGTGTATTAAAACTTTCAAATGATCTGACAATTATAGTAAATTGATGTGCCTTATAAGCATATTACCATATAAATTACCACAGAAAATATCTAGGAAGACCTTCTGTTAGTTTCATTAAAACTGAGATTTATGAAAATGCTTTTTTAAAGTATACTTGTAGGCTTTAGTAGCCAATATTGCATTGCCTAGTTTTAGGCATAAGAGCAAAATTAATAATAATTTATAACAAATTTTTTTTTATGTTTCATTTCATGATTTTTTACAGAACAAATGTCATGCCATAAGGAACAAAAAAAAAAAAAACAAATAAATTTATGCCATTAATGGCCTGCCAATAAAAAAATTGCCTGTTTTTGTGTGTTTGTTTGTTTTTTGTTTTTTTTTCATTGCGAATCATCACTATTTTAATAACTTTTACAATTTCAAGCATTTTATCAGCAGCATGCCATATAAATTAATAAATAATAAATTAAACAAAACAAAAAAAAGAAAGGAAAAAATGAAAATATTTCATTGCTATTTGCCCTTATGTTTGCCAATGACAGCTATATCAGAACGCATACAAGGCGGCCGCGTGGGCGGACGGGCGTGAAAAAAAAACTGTCAATAATTGTGATGTGCAGTGACTGCTTACATTATTATCAGTTGCTTTTTTTTTCTTTATTTATTTCCAAGTAATTGTTATTATTCATGTCCCTGTAAAATTATTAACGTTTGAAACTGATATTATTTTTAATGCTGTGTAATATTTTTGCAAATGTTTGTGTTATTTTTTCGCTCTCAATTTCAATTCATATTCGTAATTCTCATTTTAATTGCATGCTGCTGTTGCTGTTGCTAACGAGTCAGATAATAATGCACGATGATGATGACGATGACATTAACATCAATTTGTAAGAAATAATGAAAAAAAACCATCTCCAAATGGAATCCAAATTAAAAACCAAACAAAAAAAAAAAACATAATTCTTGTAAATATTTAATCAAACAATATTAATAGCCAAGGCATGTATGTAAATATTAATAAAAAAAATGTTCATTCATTCCACTTCAGTTTCCTTACAGGCGTTTTTGCTCTTTATCCGTTGGTTTCATTATTGAATTAAATTTGTTGTAAAATTGTCAAATACATCAACAACAACATGAAAATCATTTTAATAGAGAACGTTTTTATCGCTTTTGGTTTTGGTTTTTAATGAGTTTGTTTAACATTTAACTAAAAAAAGAAGATTTCTTACTCAAACCTAAAAGTAGGCAAGAAAAAAAAAACCGATTTTTTAATTGCAATTAATCGGAATGTAAAGCATATGTTATGGCTTGAATTTTATCAGTTTATAATGCATATAAACAGTACAAGAGAAAACAAACAGAAAAAAAAATTAAAGCATATGTTAAGGTTTACATAACTAGATAAATACCTAAAATCTCGGATAATTGAAAATAAGCAGCATTTGGTTTTTGCATTGAATAAAAAGACAAAAAATGTAGTACCTCTGGTACTACAAAAAACACAAAAAATGTGTTTCAAACTTGCAAGCAAAAAGTTATCGAAAATTCCATCGTATCAGTCATAAAGAGTCTAAGGTATTACCACCTGCTATTGCAATTCATATGCCTTAAAAGACTTGGATGATGTTTACACGACTCTTAAGAAGATGGTGAGGCGCTGTAATAGCTCTCGCCGTAGTCTAGTAGTTAGTATGTTGGCTTCTTAAACGAAAGGCCGAGCTTCAAACCCCAACTCAGACATTTCTAACAAAAATATTAAAAAAATATTTCTTTAGCGACATCCTCTCAGCAGTCTTCTGGTAAAAAAAAATGACAAGAAAAGTTTCTCAAACATCTGTCGTGTTCGAAGTCGACTTTAAACTGTTTTCAACCTCTATGTTAGAGCCATCGGTGGCTTGTTTTTGTAAGTTTGGTTCTTTTCCGTGGCTGTTATAACAATTTTTTCTTTTTTTTTTTTTATAAAACTGAGTGTTCTCTATATTTTTAGTACTTTTTGTGGTACCTTTGTAACTTTCTTAGTGGCATTTGATACTTTTCCTCTATATTTTCCTGTTCCGTACATTCCGTACTTCTGAAAATCTTTGGTAGTGTCTTGAATTATTGTGTACTCCTAGTGATACCTTTAGTACTATTTTTTTCTGCTGTTTTATTTATTTAAAAGTACCTTTTTTTTGTTAAAAAGTTACTTTTTTTTCAGTGTTTTTTTTTTTATTTTTAGTACTTTTTGCAGTACCTATGTACGCTACTTGACCTAGTTGACACTTGGAACTTTTCTTATAAAACTTCTGGTACTTTTTTGATTTCTTGGGTCTTTCTATGATATCCTTAGTACTCCTTTTTTAATAAGCATATTTTTCCAGATAGGTTTGGTACTTTTATGGTACCTATGATGTTTTGAAGGGGATTTTTTGTTTACTATTTGAAATCTAAGAACAATTTTTTGGTGTTTGAACACCAAAAATGCATTGGTAGCATTTTTTGTTATTTTGGTTCTTTTTTTTTTCGCAAATTGCATGTGGCTTAAAAAGGTACTAAAATGGAATTGCAGTCCTCGGTACTCCTGTTAAATAAAGTTTGTAAAACAATAAATCTTCAGCTTTAATAACTGAAAAGTACTATTTCCTACCCACTTGGTGCTTTTTACACAGTCAATGCTCCATGCTCTATTCAATGTATCAATTTCGCGGGTAATATTTAATTTTGCCTGCTTTTTGTTTTGACAACAGAAAATATATTTTGTTTTAATGCCAATCTGTGAACAATTAGTCATTTTGGCCTTCTACTGCCTTGGCCTATTTATCCAAACCCATCCGTTCTCCTATAGTAACCCATATTTGCAAACATTTGCAAACATTTTATGGTAAATTAACGCCATCATACGTTCGTACATTCGTTTGTTCGTTTCGTATGTCATATGAATTGTAAATTAAGTGGAAAACTGTAGAAATGAAAGGAAAAATATTAAAAAAGGAATTAAAAAATAAATTACAACACCAAATACATTTTGCTGCCAACCAACAAGACAACAAAAACATAAGTAAGACAAGCAAGAAAAAAAAAACTAAAAAAAGAAAAAACCATGTATGTACGCCATAAAGTATGCTTTACACACATACGCTAGGCAATCAAGCGATGGTAGTGAAAAGAAAAAAACCAATGAATACTTGAACATAATCAATGATGATGATTTTCTCAGGCCGTTTCTCATGTCTACTCGAAGGAGCGAATATGTTTCGCAAACCCTTATAACACAAGGAAAAGGGTATGGATTGCAAGACTGAGAGAGACAGAGAGAGAGAGAGAGAGAGAGAGAGCGCGAAATGAGTATGTTTGTATTTGCGGTAGAAAATAACTACAACCACAAATGTGATAAACTACTTGTAAGATAATTGCTTGTGAGTACATATACATACAAATGCACAGTACGTATGAGTCTGAGTGAATGTACAGGAAAAGGAAAATTAATACGTATACATTTACGCGTATGCAGTGGGTTTTTAACAAGCGTTTAATTTTTATTTAAAAGCATATTTTAAGGCTGCAACAACAGTGGCACAGAAAAGATGTTTTCAGGGGCATTCTTAAATAAAGAAAACCATTTACAAAGAACTATTTTGCTGAGAGAGTTGAATAAGTCATGTGCGGGTATACCTTAACAGGGGGCAATAAGAAGCTGTCTTACAGCGACGCTGGATACTCTGTTGGAGCAAATCCAACAATGACAATGGTTAGGTTAGGTTAGGTCGGAGTGGTAGCTCTGATATCATAAGCAAACTTGAGCACGCATAGCGGCCCGTTGTGGCGTCACAGGTGAATACAGTCCCTGTACGGACCAAATTCTACCAAACTAGTGAAGAAGAAAAAGTTGGTCAGCGCAAGGGCTGCACAATGGTTACGATAATGATAATCAAGTCCGACATTATATTCTTCAAGGGATATCGCTACCTGACAGGTCGAATGGCTGACAACTTTTTCCTTATGTCCCCCTGGATATAACCAGTAAATTCTACGAATTTGGAGAAATGTTTCGCAACAAGATTGAGTAATAAGAGTGAACGGAGTAATATGGAGGCTACATACCCTTTTAAGAGTGAGAAAGGAACAATTCTACGATATAGGGATGGGTGTGGGCAGATAGTTGAATCAGAGCTGCAGTGTTAGAGAATACATTCCTGCGCCTTCGAAAGAAGTATTCAACTCAACTTGGACTTGAAGAAAAAAAGACGGGATATTGGACACTCGGGCCGCCATCCGAACACTCGACTCGTATGTGGCTCACTCGAGAATAGTGTGGGGCTGTCTAGGTGGGTTGAATCAGCTGGCCTGGGGAAATACAGATACACTCTGCCGTGTCACAGGTCATGCTGAAATTCACAGCAATGAGCAAGGTGGTGAGTTTGTGCACCGGTAATAGGATCAGAATCTTTCTGTAAAGTGAAAAGAGATGTTTGGAAGGGCATAGTGATTGAAAGAAAAAATGGAGAGAGAGACTTAGACCTTTCTCATGTCAAATAATTTGGAAACATTCTAAGCTTCTGATGGGTAACTACAATGAGAAGAGTTTTGGGACGTGATTATTCAGAACTAGTCTTTTGACCAGGCGCCATAAACTCAAAGAATTACTGTAGAGAATAAGGATTCTGTAGATTCTGCGATAAGGAGTATGGAAGCCTAAGCAACGCTAATGCATCTCAGAAGGAAACAAATGTTTGAGTATCTAAGTACTTGACAGTCAGTTCTGATTGCTGACACCAAACAACATCCTGAAGTTTGTCAGACTCTGTTGTAGGTTAATGCTACGCTCTGGTTGTTTGTAAAGCTAAAATAAATTTTCACCGGTTTTACTTGTTGAGGCCACTGTAAGTGCAACATCTTAAAGTCATTAATTTATGTTATAATATATTATGCCACTGCGGCAACTAACCATGATGCATGTACAACTACATTTATGTTCGCCTCTCTCTTTCTCTCTACTCTGCTGTCTTTGCCTAACTTCTTTGCATTTTTCCAGTAAGTGCTTCGCTTCTCCCTGCCAATTCTTTCGACCACAGCACAGCACACCATACCCGACCATAACACTACCACAAGTGTTGTTGCAGTACTTGAATACATACATACATACTGCGTTTGTGTATATGTTTTGTTTACTTTATGGCTGGCCAGATATTTTACTACGGGATCATTATATCCTTACTTGTATTGCATGCTACATACGAGACACACAGTATATGTTCAAACCGTTCTACAAACGGATTTTTAAGGCCAATATACATATAATCGAGTCCAATATTACATACTTTTTCTGTTTGTTTTTCTTGTTGTTTTTGTTGTATTTTTCCTTAACAGACATAAATATTTTATGGCCATTATGTGTTTAAAGATATGCTTTAACGTTTTCTTTTTCACTTGCACTACGTTTTCTTTTGTTTGTTAACATGGCCATAATATTGTATATGCCAACCATCAGTTTTTTTTATATTCACTGGCACAAACAACAATTATTTTCAGCATGTAAATTGATCGGTTAGTTTTATTTGCTACATTTGTTTTAACATAACAAATGTTTTTTTTATTATGGATTTTAAGAAAGGGTTCCTACCTCTCCTCCCCTGGCCCATTTGAAATTGTTGCCGTTTTCATTGTACATTGTTGAACATGAATTTTATGAGGAAAATTCATATAAAAAATATTGAATTTATTAATAAAAAGATGATGGATGAGACGTTATTTTCGTTATTTATTCTTTTCGTCATCAAAAAAAAAAAAAAAATGTTCATGCCTAAATACAGTGGAACTCGGATAAAATGCACCCTAAGTTTTCATTTAAATCCTATGGAACTATAGAACTAATGGAACTTAATACACGGTAATACACAGTTTTAATGAAATATTTACTGTCATTGTAATATAAAATTATTAAAAATATATCAATCGTTCGGACCTAACCTCAATTAAGAAATTTATTTCTTTTATTATTGTACAGTGGAATCCCGATACAAAATAGAAATTCTTGTAATATTTTCTTCAATGCTCGTATTCCGTTCACTTTGGGTCACATGAGTGCTGTAAGAGGAACTCCGAGGCGTATTGTTGTGTCTTCGATAACAGGCCACATGAATCCTAAAAAGGTTTGCGATCATGTATTAATTGCCATCAGTATGATATATGTTGAAGTCGCCGCGGTCTAGTTGGTAGTGTGTAGGCTTAACAGACTTGAGGCCTCGGTTCATATCCCGGTCAGGCATCTCCAACAAAACGAAATAAAAAAAATATTTCTTCGGCGACTTCTTCTCAGCAAATTTCTGGCAAAAACTCTGAGCGTTAAAATAAATTTGCCACGAAAAGTTTCTCAAAAATCTGTCGTTCGGAGTCGACTTTAAACTGTAGCAACCACCACTCATGTATAAAAATTAACGCACACAACATAAGTGGTGTGAGATACGCGGTCGTAATCCTGCTTAAAGGGTTGTTATGACCAATCATGTATGTATGTATGTACAGGGTGGGGCAAAAGTCGCGAAGGGATTTGAAAAATTAATAACTTTTCTAATTTAATTTTTTTTTTTTTATTTTTCTTTTTAGGACTTGTAAAATAAATCTGGGAGATTAATTATGGAAGGTTACAACGTTATCCAGCGAACCAAAATCATAGAACTTTATTTTGAACATCATCGATCAATAATTCAAACTCAACGAGCCTAACGTCGTCATTTTAATGTGCGGAATTCACCATCCGAATCAATTAGTGACACGTTTTCAGGAACAAGGCTCAGTAAGGGATCTTCCACGAAGCGGAAGACCACATTCTGTAATTAATGAAGCAAATATTCAACGCGTTCTGGAGAGTGTTGAGGAGAATCCTGAAACATCAACTCGAAGGCGCTCTGGTGAGCTGCAAATGTCTCGGCGGTCTTTACGCAGAATATTAAAGGGAAATTTACATCTTTTCCCATACAAGCTGCAGTTAGTGCAAGAACTAAAGCCACGAGATTCCCAAGAACGATTAAACGATTAAACCCCTTCGTGACTTTTGGCCCACCCTGTAGTATGATTCATTTGAGTGATGTGTTGATCCCAATAACCTAAGACTCGGGCCGAGTTCTTCGAATCTAATACAAAGATTTCCGTACCTAAGGGCAAACGAACATGTTTTTTTCGCGATGAGCACTGTGCATAAACCTATTGAAGGGTATCAAAGCTGTGCAATAATTTTAACATCGGGAAGTGCCTTAAAAACTTTGTACGGCATTGTTCCTTTAAGAGATTTGCTTAACTTCTGTAAGAGAGAGAAGCGGTTGGTTTTTGAACATTCCTGCCCATTTCTATTGAAAATTGATTGGCATAGTACGGATGGATAATTCTGATTGACGGGGAATCATTTTCTTGGAACCTGTTTATGTTAATGAGTTCTCATCTTCGTATATACGATCTACAAGTCAAGACAGTTTGCAAATGTCAAGTTGTGGTTCTATACTGCATCGACCAGCGTCGCCATAGATAAAACCATCACTTATGGTTATGATTATGAGTCCCTAAATTCAGGCACGAATACAACAGTCTATATATGAAACATCTTATGTGGGTATGAATGCGGAGAGCGGAAAATCTTGACATTGAGTTTCGGTCTGCATTTTTCTATTTGCGGAAAACATTTGACTGGGAAGGTACTGACCGGTCATTGCAATCCCTTCAGTTAGAATTACAAATAGTTTATCACACCACACATGTTGCGTGTATTAATTTTACACATGAGTGGCGCAATCTACAGTTTAAAGTCGACTTGGAACGATAGTCTTTTGAGAAACTTTTCATGGCTAATTTATTTGTATTCTGAGCTTTTACCAGAAAACTGCTGAGAGAAAGTCGCAGAGGAAATATTTCCCACACATTTCGTTTTGTTCGAGATGTCTGAGCTAGAATTTGAATCTCGCCTAGTGAGCCAATACACTACCTACTAGATCACCTTTGACTGTACGCAAGAGCCAATTGTTCTTCTACAGAGACATTCCTTCGCCATTATTTCGATTGCATAAACTTCTTGCCTTCAAAATGTTCGATTTTTTAGTTCCCCTCTCTGATCTCTGATCTCTGTCGCTAATTTCTTCTTTTTTATGTAGACAGCTACCACTCTAAAGATGCTTAACTGACAATGACTTCTATAACTGAAGTGAAGTATACTCCGGAATTCTAATCATATAAGCTTCTAAAGATCTTAGCCCAGATGGAGAATACCTGTGTTGTTCTGATAGTCCCCTGTATGTGTTCTAAGTGAGCGTTTTGCTTAGGAAAAGAGGTAAGAGTATAACTCCCCGTGGATAACCTATTGTGGTTCCGCAGGATTTTTCACTTTTTCCGGTGGCTCTAAATTACTGGACAGAGTATACTGTATGATAAATATTAGAGGCCCTAACATCAGACTTTCGTATAGGCTGCCTGATCGCTGCAGTGTTCTTTCTCCATGCAGAGATCATGGCCGTTATAAAGGTTAAAGTCGACTTCGTACGATAGACTTTTGAGAAACTCTTCATGGTAATTTTATTTACTCTCAAAGAGGAAGACACCGAAGAAAATTTTTTTTTCATATTTCGTTTTCTCCGAGATGTTCGGGCTGATATTTGAACCACAGCCTCATGTCTAATAGATCAAAACACTACCTTCTAGACTACGGCACCGTTAATGATTAACAGATCTTTCAGGTCAATATGTTTGGTATTGGTTAACCTACTGCATATGATAACAGTAATTAATGAGTGTATTCATTTTATAATGGTTCCACTGTATTTGCAGTTATTTAATATCATAATTATTGCATTGATTATCTTCTTTTGATAATTATATGCTGGATTAACAATTAATCATAAAATAAAGTTAAATTAAATAAAAATTTTTTTTCTTTTTAGAATTTCTTTTAACGGTTATTATTAATAACGGGAATTTGTTGTTGTTTTTTTGTTTTTTGTTTAATAAATTCTTTGAATTGTTTAACAATTTAAAATGTATTAAAAAAGCGTATAAATTTATTTTTTTTTTTATGAAACAAAATTGATTTAAACATCAGGATAATTATTGAAAAAAAAAAAAATAAAAATTGTTAACAAGAATATAAAAATAAATTCCTATTAAATTTAATTAATAGATGATGTATAGATGTAGTTATTAAAAAAAAAAAAAAAAATAATAAAATAAAATAAAATACAAAATGACATGAGCATAATCAATAATAATTCAAAAAATTTTTTTTTAATTTTTTAAACAGTTTTTCTAATGTTCACCAAAAGAATTGTTTGTGTTTCCGTTTCCGTTTGTGGGTGTGTGTGCGTGTGTGGTTTTGTATTTGTTTGGGTATTTGTTCATAAAGTTAATTAGCCTTTATCATTAAATATAATGTTTTTTATTTAAATTTTAATTTATTAAATTTTTGTTTGTTTTTATTTTAATAAATTTCATAATAATTGTAATCATAATTTTAGTTTTTTGTTTTGTTTTTTTTTTTCATTAATTTTTATTAATTTTTATCTTTTAATTTATTTATTATAACTGTTATAATAACATTTAATAATTTAAATGCTTTTCCATTTTGTTTTTTTTTTATTTGGTAATTAAATTTATTTATTTGTTTTTTTTTTTATAAATTTTATTTGTAATAATTTTTAATTTTAATTCTTTTGTTTAACAATATTTGTTTTTAAATAATTATTATTCATGTTTATTTTGTTTATCGTATTAAATTTATAATTGAATCTCATTATTGTCAGAAAATTTCACAATTTTTTTTCTCTCTTATGGTTTTCCTAAATCCATTTTGTTTTTCCTTTTTTTTTTGTTTTTGTTTTTTTTTTATTAATTAATAGTTTAATTTATTGTTTAATTTATTATTTAATTATAATCTTATCTTGCTGTGCTAAAGTATAATTTTATCTTTTTTACATCTTTATCTTTTTTGAGTATTTGGTATGGTTTTTGGTTTTCTTTTTCTCTCAGTGTATTTATATTTTTGTCAGAGTGTTTTATTTTACAATATGTATTCTTGTTTTTTTTACACTTTAAATAAATTAATATTTTTCAATTAATTTATAAATTATTTACAATATTTTTAATACAATTGTTAGAAAGAAATTTCAAGTTTTATAAAAAACTCCGTAAAAGTTATGGAAATTTTATTGGCATATTTATAGGCTTGTTTTTAAAAAGAAAAATTATAATATATTTCTAGGCTTTGGAAATATGTTGTTGCTGTTAAATAATTCTGGGATTATTTTCTATTAAATGACCCTGATTTTATTGAAATTCAAATTTTTTTTAAAAAGTTTTTCAACCGTTTGACAAAAAATCTTTAAAAAAATTTTTTAAATATTTGGTTTTTAGGTCATCTTGGCAGTAACATGTTTTATTTTATAGAACCTGTAACATATTTCGTTATCTATTTTATGGCTGATAAAAAGTTTCCATTTGTTTATACTGCCGCCATCGATGGGAGCAATTTTACCGAGACCAATATGATCTGGAATTCAAACACTTTTAGTCTCATGAATAAAATTCGAAATTATAAGGCATGTGTCCTTATGGATACGAAACTTCGTTAATGATTGAAGTGCTTCGATTTAAACTTACAAATGTTGTAAATAGGGTTAGTTTGAAAATATTGAAATGCGGCAATTTTCCGACAACTTCGACTTAAGCACTGATAGTAATCCCAAACTGGGTAGCCATAGATCTAATATCCTTCATAAAGCTGAGGCATGTGATCAATTTCTTAATGAAATGGTGAGATATTCTAATGCTATCCTTGCCTGGATGAATTGTCACGCGGACAGCGAGAGAAATCTGGCCTCAAAAATAGCCAAATGTTTGGCGGTTCTTTCTTTTCACTTAAAACTGAGATAGCTTACGAACTTTTGAATCCTGATGCAGTCAAGATAGTTAGGGATAGTAGGGGATAGTTGTAAGAACACAAGATAATGTTTTATTTTAACAGGTGAACTGGTGGTGAAGATGATTGTGTTGAAAAGTGTGGGCCTTTGCATCACGGCATTAGGGATTACGAGTTCGTAATCTAAATTTTCTTTCACATTCAGCGTTGTCTGTAAACAGGGAAAGGTTTCCACATAGGAACTATTTAACATGGCGTCTAGGGAAGACGGTAGGCTCTATGGATTCATTAAAAATTTAAAATAGTTCGAGTGCGCTCGGGATTGTCAGTTCCTTCATACTATTTTATGGTGCGATCTGCCTTCAGGTATTACTTATAGTTTCTGAAATCTTTGGAATACACTTAAGACTCAGTAAAGTACTCACTGAGATATTGCTATAGACTAATCCGATATCAGTAGGTTAGATTAGGTTAGATTGGAGTGGTAGCTTTAATACCAAAAGCTCACTTGTGCACGCATAGCAGCCAGTTGTGATGCCACAGGTGAACGCAGTCCCTGTACTGACCAAGTTCTACCAAACTAGGGAAGAAGAAGTTGGTTAGCGCAAGGGCACGACTACCCAACGCTGGAAAACCAGCCCAAAAGTTTGATAAACGATCAAGCTCCATCAAACTTACAAGGAATGGAAAACCAAATAATCTATATCTGCACCTCGCAAGAGATGGGCATTGACAAAGAAAATGGATAACGGTCTCCTTTTCCTCAGCGAATATGCACCCATGGCGGGAGTCATTAAATGGGAGCTGCATCCTTTCCGCCTGCCTACCCATAACACAATGACCTGTAAGCATGGCCACAGTGATTGAGATGATGGAAGCAAACCAGTGAGACACAGAAGCGCCTAGAAAGAAGATCGAGACAGCGGCGATCTAAAGATCCTGGAGTTCACAACGCTTGACTGAGATCTTATGGCGGCCTAACTCTCAGAGAAGACCGAGACGCGGGTGAAAGCACCGTTGACGAGGATCTTAACAATAGAAAATCAAAGAATTTGAAAAGCTCTAGGAAAGGTTATTCCACTTTGATGTTAGGAGTGATCATGAAGGAATAAAAAAAGGATTTCAAGCCTCGGAATAAGAACTTCCATAACTTTTGAAAGTTTTTGTTTTTTAATTCTAAAAATTAACCCGAATGTTTATTTTTAATAGGTCCGTGTGAAGTAAACCGAGTATAGAGAAGAGCGTAGAGAGCCTTTCACAGTTGCTAACACTCGTATTCCAGTATAAATTTATCACGTTTCTCTGGATTGTACAGCAGCGTCTGAGGCGTAACCAAATTCGTTATTATGGTGCTGGAAGAAGATGTGGAATTGTGTCCCATAACCGGGGTAGAGGCCGCATTTTGATTATTGTATAGTTTGTTGAGATTTATTTGTATGGCCGCTGGTGCACTTAGGCCCATCAGAGAGCCCATATGTTGTGTACTAGTGGACGAGGGTGTTGGTATTATTAAGGGATTCGTGTGACTCGATGATGTAGTAGAATTACTTGAGGAATTGGAAAGTTTCGAAGAATGATTGGAGGAGGAGGAAGAGGATTGCAACTTAAAGGGTATGCTATAGGTATCTGAACTGTGGGCCACACCATAATAGTTGAGCACATTCATTTGGGGTTGAGATGGTTGGTTGCCTAAAGGCGATCTCTGCTGTTGTTGCTGTTGCTGGGCATAGTGTGAGAACGAAGAACGTTTGGAGGGTATTTTTTGTTGTTGGATCACCTGTGCCGGTGCTGGCTGGTAGGCAGTACGATTGTTAATGAAAGTATCAAAATTATCCGATGAAGAAGTGGACGTTCTTCGTGGTGGATTAAAGGTGGGCTGGTGGTTATTTGTAGGCTTTAAAGCATTGATTTTATATTTCGTTTGATGATTTGATGTTTGCATCAAATGGTTATTTGCTGCTGTTGTGCTTGATGCACAGTTCTGTTGCAAATTAATCGACGACGTTGAAGAGGAAGAATTGGACAGTGTCGTCTTATTTTGATATGTTTTATACAGACTTTGCATGTGTATGGCATTTTCCAGACTGCATTTATAGTCGGCTGATTCGGTTTTGATTTTCTGTTCGTAATCGTACTTTAAATTATTTCCAGGCCTTTGTGTCCTATGCAACGAAGATGACGAGGATATCAATTGTTTTTCCTCTTCGGTTTCGCTGTGAAAAGGATACAGTTCGGCTTTTAGATGCGCAATAAAAGGATCATAGTTTAGCTGTTGTTGCTCCTCAAACAAATGCTGCTGCTGTAATTGCTCGTTAAGCGATTGATAAAAGGCCACTTCGCTTAAGTTGTCCGCTTCGGATCTTTGCATATACCAATCCTCTTCGGGAGATCTTTCAAAATCCTCAGAGTTATTAATTAAAATGCGTATATTGTTGCTGGCAAAGTCGTCTTCATCATCTTCGGGTATTTCCAACGGGAATTCATTGTCAAAGTACGGGCCATCTTTGTGGGGGGGATACAAGCCTAACAATTCCTTTTTAAATATCAATTCAGTAACCTCTTCATCCAATTCCTGCTCTTCATCATCCCCTTCAACCTGCCTGCTTTGGTTGACTAAGTCTACAGTTTGAGGTTTTTCTTGGCTGCTGATCGGATCGGGGGACAAACATTTTTTCCTTTTAAAATCGGACATTTTGGGATGCTCATAACGCAGGCCGCCTATATCGTTTTTTGTTGCCGCCGTTACATTTGTTTGATGATAATCAGTCTTTTGGTTTTTCACCGGGTCTTCTTTTTGACCTGGCTCTGTACAATTGGCCGAGAAGACCGAGGCATAGTCGGAACTGCTGAATGATTCCGATTTTGTGTAGGGCAGACTTGGTACGTTTTCATAATTATTTTTACAGTTCTTGGCCGTTTCCTTCATATGCTCTGTTTCCGAATGATTCGATCCACAGCGTTTGTGGACCTGATGAAAAGCTCTCCGGATTTTTTGACCCTGTGCCCGACCCACCGATTGGGCCTGATTATTGCTTTGTTCAAAATTTTGATTTAAATAGGCCTCCAGGTAATGGAGATTTTTCGATAAATCCAATTCCGATTTGTAGGATTTATACAGAGTACCAGGCTTTTGTTTGTGGTCCTGATGATATGCTGCCATACAGCGTGTCTCATAGTTGCGTATATTGTCCTTGTCATTGATAAAACGAAAACTTTCCACCTTGGCCATACTTTTAAAACTGGAGGTGGTATGATGCCGTGTCAAATGGTTACGTGGCGTGCCAAGTGTATTGAATTGTTTACACTTGTCTTTGAGCTTTTGTAGGCCCTGTTTCGTTTTGGCCTGCAGGCGGGAAAAATAATTGTTGTGTGTTGTTGTCTTGGGGCCATTCACACAAGGCTGGGTATGATTCGGATAGGTAATCTTGAGACGCTTTAAATGGGGCCCCGTCAAAGGCACATGTATATTGGAAGATGAGGCAGAACAGGTCTTTGAGCCTTTCCTTAAAGCAATCTGCTTAAAAACACTTGAGGACGATGTTGAGGTGGTTATTTTCGATTTCGATTTTGCACGACTGTTACTAAGTTGGGTGTTGGAGGCCTGCATAGCATCTGTTGGCTGCAGGCTGGGTGGAAAATCTTGACGTTCAAACTTTTTGATGGGCACCCCGTAGAGGTAATGATAATTGTTTAGTTGTTGTTGGCTAGCAAAGGGTCGTGGCTGTTGTAGCAAAGTAACAGAACCGCCCGAAGAAGTTGAAGAGGTAGTACCAGCCGCTGTAGCTGCTGTTGCTGTTGCCACTGCAGGCTTTCTTAACATTCTGCGGCTAGCAGAAGACGCACAACGCAGGCGTTTATCCACCGTTAACGTAAGCTGTGACTCGTCATCATGGAATATGGAAAAGGGATTAGTTATGACGGTGCTGTTATTAAAATCGTTGGGTTTCATTGTCATCAAATCATTACAGCCGTAGGCTTCGCTATTGTTCTTGGCTAAGCCGGTTGCTTGCAAATGCTGTAGTTTATTAAACTGTTGGCGACTAAATTTCAAATCGATTTTTTGATTTCGCGATTTCAAACAATTCCTCGATGTTTTATTCGTTTGCGTCAATACCACAATATTATTTTTGTTGTTATTAGTGTTGCAAGTGCTTGTGGCAAATGCTGTGGCTTGTAGCTCTGCGCAGGACTGTTGTATGAGGTCGGTGTCCGACTTAAATTTTCGTATTTTCCTTAAATGCATAAAAGTGGACGTAGATTTGGCAGATTTTTCTCTTAACGAATTGGATTGTTTGTGAAAACGATAGAAGGGATTATTGATGGTTAGTTTCTGTATCAGTTTATAGCTTTCCGTATCCAAATACAATTCCACTAAACGTTGCCTTAAACACACGTTTTCTAAAGATGACGCCGTAGCTGTTGTTGTAGTTACAGTCTCTGGCTTAGTTATCAAGGCATGGGAGTCTAAGCAATTATTTGTCTGGGCTAAGGAACTTAAACTACAGTTACTTAATGTACAATTATTCTCCAGGAGAAATCCCGGATGCTTACAATCTATTAAATTTCTTTGTGTTTCCGTATCTAAATTATTTAAATTTAAATTATTTATACTAGTATTTGTATTTGTTATTGTATTTGTATTTGTATTCTCTAAAATAGTTGTTGTAGTAGTATTAGTGTTGTGGGTATTATCAATAATGCTGCTGCTATTTTTTAATAAAAAAATTTCCTTCTCTTTATTCTTACCGTTATTTGGTGCTGCCGTCAATGCCGATTTCAAGTTTTTTCCCTTTGCATCACTGTGAGTCTCAGTCTTCGACTCAGTCTCTGTCTCAGTCTCTGTCTGTGTCTCAGTCTGCATTGGTATTGGATTCTTAGTCGGATCCTCTTCGTTATTTATAAAATTATTTTGATTGTTATTATTGTTATGGTTACTATTGTTATTGTTGTTATTGTTAGTCATTGTATTTAAATCAGTCGTCATCGTTGTTGTCGCTAACGCTAATGCTGTCGCTGTCGTTGTCGTTGTCGTTGTCATTGTAGTTACTGTATCCGTAATATCAGTTGTATTTGTTGTTATTGTATTAGTATTAGTAGTTGTAGTTGCTGTTGCAGTCATATCTGTTATTGCCTGCTAGACCCTAGTGGGTGGCTGTAATATCATTGCAGCCATTCGTACCTTCATTGCTTCGGGTGATCCATGTGGTCCATGATGATGTAAATGATGCTGCTGTTGATTATTACCAACAACAGCTGCAGCTGCAGCTGTTGCAGCTGTTAGTCCTTGTTGTGAATGACCATTTTGATTAAGTCCTTGATTGTGTGTTTGCTGTTGTTGTTGCTGTTGTTGTTGTTGCTGCTGCTGTTGTTGATGATGAAAACCCGCTGGGGTTGTATAGATGGAATCACCAGGCGGTCCACCGCTGGTACTATCGGAACGTGATTTAAGATCGGCTTTTTCACTGAAAATTAAATGAAAACGAAACGTAAAATGCGATTAAAATTTTGTGTAACAACGTTGAAATGGTTTTTTTTTAGTCTATTCTGCTTAACAACAACAAATTATCTAAGATTTCCCGATTTTTTTTTACAGAATGAATCAAGCCCAATGAAAGGCCAAATTTGACCTTCTTTTTGCCAAATAATATGCTCACCATTACCCTCATAATCCTCATATCAACGAAACCAGTCTAATGTAAAGGTATTAAGGTTCTCTAATATGTTAAGAAGATTTAGGCAATCACACACCATTTTCAAAGCGGTTGATCAGCAACCCATTACAATCCTTTAGCCGGGATTACAACCTAGTTTCTCACATCACCCATGTTGCGTGTGTTTATTTTAACCATGAGTGGCGAATCCTACAGTTTCGACTCCAAATGACAGATTTGTGCCAGAGTTTGTGCCAGACGACTGCTGAGAGGAATTCGCCGAAGAAATATTTTCTTCACATTTCGTTTTGTTCGAGATGTCTGAGCTAGGATTTGAATCTCGCCCTATAAGCCAATCAGGTTTGACTGTACGCAGCAGCCACTTGTTCTTCTACGGAAACATTCCCTTGCCCTTACTTTAATTGCATAAACTTTTGCCTTCAAAATGTTCGATTTTTTACTTCACCCTGATTTCTGTTGCTAGTTTTTTTCTTTTTTGTGTAGACAGCTACCACACTAAAGATGCTTAATTGAAAATGACTTCTATAACTGATGTAAAGTATACTCCGGAATTCTAACCACATATTCTACCAAAGATCAAACGGAGAATATCTGTGTTGTTCTGATTGTCACACTGTATGTGTGTTCTATGTGAGCATTTTGTCTAGAGTAACGCTCAGATACTGGGCTCAATTGAGTGCGAAAACCCTCTAACTCTTGTGGAAAAGGGGTAAAAGTACCACTCCCCGTGGACATCCTATTGTGGTTCCGCAGGATTTCTCACTTTTTCTAAATTACTGGATAGAGTACACTGTAGGATAAATATTAGGAGCCCTAACATCAGACTTTCGTATAGGCTGCCTGACCGCTGCATTGTTCTCCAGGCTGAGATTATGGTCATCATAGGATTTTCCCTGAAAATTTCTAACTTTATTCCGTCAGTTGACGGCCAAATTGCAATAAAGTTCCAAAGTTCCTGAGTACAGCGAATTTCTCTAAAAAATTTCGAATTATTTAAAGATAACTCTTTCTGATTGCCTTCGTTCAATTGAATATTCTCCGATCGTTTTACAGTTGTGTTCAGCACTGTTGGCAGCATGAATGCACGTCCAATATTGTTAGTCTGCTGGACTGCTATTAATAACCTACTGGACGGCATGCAGATAGACTTGGCATGCGTTTAAATGAATTCTGCAGGAACAATGGATCTGAACAGGAAGAATACATACAGCCATGGACATTAAATTAGCACAAAAATTTTTCATAAAAACAATCTAATTTTTTATAGTATTTTAAGTCTATTTACAAAAAAATTTAAACATAAAAGGCATATTCTTCTTTAAAGCAAAAACAAAAATTTTGACTAAATTGCCGATCGTATGCTCATTAAGGCCTGCAACATATCAAATGCTAGATTTTAGCTGGACAGTAAAATAGCACAAAATTAAAATTTTTGAAATAAAAATAATATATTTTAATAAATAGTAAAAATATTATTGTTTTTCGTTTACTTGGTCAATATTTGGTATAATAGCCTTTATTTTTAAGCACCGCGGGCATCTACGGGACATGTTTTCAATCAAATTCTGGCAACGTTCTTTGGGAATCGAGTATCAAGCGTTTCGTATTCCAAGCCACAAATCGTCCAAATTTTTGTACTTTTGTTGAGCAATTACACATTTCACATCGTGCCAGAGGTTTTCAATCGGGTTTAAGTCAGGACTTTGCGCCGGCCAGTCTAAAACGCGAATGTGCTCTTTGTAAAACCAATCCTTTACCAGCTTAGACGTGTGTTTGGGATCATTATCTTGCATAAATATGAATGAAACTGGCATGTTTTTAAAAGCATATGGTTCCATTTTGTTCTTCATAATGTGCAAATACTTGTAACGGTCCATTTTTTCATTAATTTTGACGATTGGACCCACACCGTGCCTGAAAATGATCCCCACACCATGATGCTTCCTCCACCATGCTTTATGGTCTTTTGAGTGTAACGTGGATTAAATGCCTGACATTTTGGCCGATGAACAAAGACTCTACCATCCGGTCCCAAACGATTTATCTTTGTTTCATCACTCTAAAGTATTTTTTTTCCAGAATTAGAGGCCTTTATCCTTATAGGAAAAAAAATCATAATCAAACTATAAATGGATTTTGTGCTAATTTAATGTCCATAGCTGTATATTAACGTTCACCTTAAGGTTCAATGCTTAGCTGTTGCCTATATGAAACGAAGTTTATAAAGTCCTCATTTCCTATGACCTTTGACTGAACTCTTCAATATATTAGAGCAAGAAAGAAAGATTAATTTTGGCGTCACCATGACGAATGTTTGATCCCCGAGTTGGATTTTGATTTGTGGTATCATTATGGGCTTAGATTCTGGGCGATGTAGTATTTAGCTTTTTTAAGAATGGTTCGCCATCTGACATAACCTAACTTAAGTTGTTATTTTTTGATTACAGTAATCCCTCGATTTACGTCGGAGTTGGTTCCAAAAAAAGGCGACATAAATCGAATTTCATATTGCTCACACTACAAAGTAGTATGTTTTTAACAAGGAACTTAAAAATGTTACAGTAATCCTTCGATTTACGTCGCATTTTTTTTGGGAACCAACTGCGACGTAAATCGAGGGATTACTGTAATTAAAAAATAACAAATTAAGTTAGGTTATGTCAGATGGCGTCGTCATTCGATTTACGTCGCCTTTTTTTGGAACCAACTGCGACGTAAATCGAATGACGACGCAAGTTGAAGTTAGAGGGTACAAAAAAATTTGACGACGTAAATCGAAACAACATTAATCGAGGGGACGTAAATCGAAGGATTACTGTACTTTCTTGCATGAAGCGGCTAGCTATATAACGATTACACAAATTGTTGGCAAAAGCGAGAGCAAAGCTGTCAATCTTAATACCATTATAAGGTAAAGTGAAACCATTGTTCAGTCAGCTGAATTCAAATAAATTATGGAAATTGAAGTCGTCGTAGTCTAGTAAGCAGTGTGTTGGCTTATTAGACGTGAGGCCACGATTCAACTCCCAGGTCAGACATCAAAACGAAAATATGAAAAAATATTTCTGCGGCTGCTTACTCTCAGCAGATTTCTGGCAAAAACTCTGAGAGTAAATAAAATTATCGTTCGGAGCCAACTTTAAACTGTAGGTTCCGCCACTCATGCATAAAATTAACACACACAACGTAAGTGATGTGAGAAGCTAGGTCGTAATCCCGGCTAAAGGTTTGTAATAAGCAATTATGTATGTATGTATGTATGTATGGAAACTGATTTCAATAACTTTTTAATTAAAAAAAAAAAAAAAATTGAAGATAATTTTTTTCAAAAAAAATTATTTAAAATTAAAAATTGTTGTGTTTGATTATCTGGCATTAATTTAAATGATCATTTTAAAAATTTTAAATATTTTTGTTTATTGTTTAATACTACGGTTTTTTATATTTTTTTCTAGCATCATATTTTTCTTGTCAGTTTATTTGAAGTTTATTTTTTAAATCTTTTCACTATGAAAAGAAATCATGTTTAACTTGTCCATAATCAAGTTGGTGTAAAAAATATGTAAATTTTCCTTTAAAAAATAAACTAAAAAAGATTATATTTTTTCTAAATAACCATGTAATTGTACAAAAACAGAAGTACAACAACAGCAAAAGCAATAGTAAAGGGCTATCCATTTTGTGGTTTCAAAAGTATGGGACTGGAATTCGACATCTGTCAAACGTAAGTTGTGAAACCAATTTTTTTCTTTTCAGTTGAAAGTCTGACATTGACGAAAATGGATCGCTTAACTATCACACAACGCATAAAAATGATCAAAACCTACTTCAAAAATGGTGATTCTGCCACAGCCACGTAACGTGCTTTTTCGAACAAAATTTTCTTCAGCGATGAAGCACATTTCATACTCGGTGGGTATGCTAATAAACAAAATTGTCATATTTGGGGTTCTGAAAATCATCAAGTAATTGAAGAGAGGCCATTACATCCAGAAAAAGTCACTGTTTGGTGCGCTCTTTGGTCCGAAGGTGTGATTGGACCTTACTTCTTCGAAAACGACGATGGAACTACTGTCACTGTCAATTCGGAGCGTTATGGTCATATGATAATCGACTTTTTTTTTGCCTGCTATTGAGGAATACGACTTGGAGAATATGTGGTTTCAACAAGAAGGCGCCACATGCCACACAACTCGAGCGAATATGGCTTTATTGCAAGAGACATTTCCTGGCCGCGTAATTTCTCGTCGTGGCGATATCAACTGGCCACCAAGATCATGCGATTTGACACCATTAGACTTTTTGTGGGGCTACGCGAAAGACCGTGTTTATGCAGATAAACCTTCAACTCTTGAGCACTTAAAAACGAACATTCGTCAAGTTATGGCTGAGATACCGCCCAATATGTGTCAAAAAGTGGTCGAAAATTGCCTCAAAAGAATCAATGCTTGCAACACTTCGCGTGGAGGTCATTTAAATGATGTAGTGTTTCACACATAATGTCAACGTTCAAACTTTACAATAAAAAAGGAATATCATGAAAAAAATATTTTTTATGTGTTTTATTTACGTTTACTTTTGAAACCACGAAATGGATAACCCGGTACAATAGAAATGAACTGAAAAAAAAAAAAATTACATGCACCAGCTACATTTTTATATGATATTGCATTGCAGGCCAGGCATAAACGTAGGTAGAATGAATTTTAAAAAGGGGACATTTATTATGTTGCATGTGGTTTGTGTCTTTAATAACTTATTGAACGAAATAATGTCAGACTTCTTCTTGATTACAAATGTCGAGTTTTGTTGCTAAAAAAATATCGTTTGAGAAACGCTTTACTTCCTTAATTTGAAAAAAAAATTGCTGTAAAAAGCATCAATTAATTATGGAATCTGAACACCGCATATGTTCTGCCGATTTCTACATTCTATAGATGATCTAGTTTGTGCAGTTCAGAAGTCTGCGCAGAGAAGCACACTTTACTTAGTACAGGTTTTAATCGCTTTATATTAAACAAACATACAGATACCAGCTAGCGTTCAGTTGCACATGAAGGAATAACTGCATGACTTGGATTATATCAATAATATCTATCTTATATCACACAAACTTGAAGGAGTATAGAATAAAGCAACCCAAGAGAACTGGACTCTCTCCCAATCATGGCGATTGAATGACTGCTCAGTATCGGAGTAATGCCTGAATCAGTCAGAGGAAGTCGCCGCAATCGAGTAGGTAATGCGTTGGCTTGTTAGACGTGAGGCCACGGTTCAAACCCCAAGTCAGACATCTCCAGCTAAACAAAATATTAGAAAAATATTTCTTCGACTTCCACTCAGCAGATTTCTGGCAGAAACTTTGAGTATTAAAATAAAATTGCCATGAAATGTACCCCAAAACAATCTGTCGTTGGGAGTCGAATTTAAATTAACACACTCTACATAAGTGGTGTGAGAAACTAGATCGGAATCCGGACTGAAGGGTTGTAATTACCAATTATGTACATACGTACTTGGGCTGATTATGAACATTTTGAAGAGAAAATCGATAAGTATTGAAAAAGAAAATTTCATCACCGTAAATTACTCGTGCAGATTCCGCCGCCTAGCCATGAAGAGATCAAACTCACGATTATGCGTCTTAAAAACAATAAAGCTGCAGGCCCTGATGGCCTCCACGCTGAATTCAAGGAATCTATTTATCTTGGCTCCGCCGTTACCACCAAAAATTATGTCAGTCTGGAGATTAAACGCAGGATCGCTCTACTGCTACTATGGTCTCAGTAGGCAATTGAGAAGCAGAGACCTTTCTCGTACGACAAAACTAATACTCTACAAGACGTTCATCCTACCCGTGCTTCTTTATAGGGCAGAGGCATGGACCCTATTAAGCACTACTGCTACTATGGTCTCAGTAGGCAATTGAGAAGCAGAGACCTTTCTCGTACGACAAAACTAATACTCTACAAGACGTTCATCCTACCCGTGCATCTTTATAGCGCAGAGGCATGGACCCTATTAAGCACTGATGCAGCTGCCTTGAGAGTATTCGAGAGAAAAGACCTACGTAAGATCTTCGATCCAGTGCGAGTTGGCGATGATTTCCGCATCTGATCCAACAGTGAGCCATATGAGCTCCTCAACGACTGCGCTGGCTCGGCCCTGTCGTTCGATTGAAGGAGGATGCTCCGAAGAGGACTACCTTGTATGCGTTGAAAGGACTAAATCGAGGAAGTGCTGTCATCAACTGGCGTAGGCGCGCAATAAGCAGAGGCGCCTGGAAGGATGTGTTGCGGCAGGCCGAAATTCGTTAATCGGGTTGTCAATGGCCAATTAAGTAAGTAAGTAAATTACGCTACACGAGGATCACTTCCCGTTTCTCAGCATCATTATTAGAAAGGATGGAGAAATGGTTGTTAGAAATGTAGAAATCAAAGCCTAATATACGTATACTTCACTTAGGAAAGTATGGGCTGGTCATAGCTTTCGCAAAACATTGGGAAAATTGCAAACACCAGCTAGCAACCCAAGCAATATGGGATGCTAAAGAACTCACTGGAACCATTGAGTAGAGGCTAATTACCAAAGTAAGCAAGTATCCTGGTTACAACCATGCCATATGAAAAATAAAAATCTATTTTTAACCCTTTAATACCCCTTTTTGTGCCAACCAACTAAGCCTGATTTCTTTGTGAACATAAATCATAAGCAGGACTTTTTTGCTTTTTTTTTTGCATTTCTTTTAACAACACCAACCATGAAAGTGAAAAAAAATTCGATACAAAAAAAGAGAAAGAGAAACAATATCGACACAGAAGGAAAGTGAGAAACTAAAGACCATAAATGTTTGCAACAATAATAAACAACAACAACTACAACAGGAAAATTTATAGAAAAAGAAATGGAAACATTGGTTGTGGCACAACTTCAAGACCACAAAGGCAAGCATACGCAGGCAACCACAGATACATGGTCACTATATTACAGGCACATGCACAGACACAGACACACATACATATACTTGTATACATTAAAATAAAGAAATAAATATTGAGGGAGGGAGAGAGAGAAAAAGAGTTGAAACATTTTTATTCCAGCTACCGTTACCGACACCTGTTGCCCAGACATGAGGTCAGTTCTGTGAGAACTTAAGTTATGAACACAAACAAAAAAAAAAAAAAAGAAAAAAAAAAATTATGAAACACGATAAAAATAACTGGAACCAGAAGGAATTTTTTTTTCTAACTGTTACTGCTTCTATCTATTGTTGTTGTTGTTGTTATTATTGTTGTTGCCTTGATACACTTTCTTTCTGTGTGTGTGGCCCAAGAGGGAAAAATATTTTCAATAAAATTTCCTTCTCTTCTTTGCCAACTAGTCGGGCTGTTGGCATAAAACTGTTGTTGTTGTTGTTCATAAACGACAAAAAACATAAGTTTTTTTTTCAAAAAAAAATATTGTTGTTGTTATTTCTCTTACATGTACTTGTAGTTGTTGTTATTTAAACTTACCTGTCTTTATCCGATGATTTATAGCCGCCACTACCTGTAAAGAGTAAAAATATGTTTTCATTTCATTTTTTATTTTCTTTAAAAAAAAAAAAATTTCATACTTTCAATAATTTTCTATAAATTTTGCAAACAACAACAAAATGGAAAAAAAATTAGAATTTTCATAAAGATAAGCCTTTTTGCAAAAGAAATCCAACGAAGTTGAAGTGCAAAAAAAAAAAAAAAACAAGAAAGTTTTTCTTTTCCTCTGATAGAAAATAAATTCATCTCTGCAGCCAGAGTATCTCTAAGCAAACACTGGATAACAGAGAAATTTTTCCTTGTCTTGCTTGGCTTTATTGCGATGCAAGAAGTTTTACAAGCGCTCGATGGCTTTCAATTCAATTTTCGTTCAAAAGAAATAAATGTTGGCGTGATGCTCATAAATAATTCACAGAAAAAGTGATAAAGTTTTCCTTTTTTTTTTGGAAATTTCTTGAAAATAAAAGTTTCAGAATAAGGTGACCATACCTCAAGCCTTTAAAAACTTGATAACAAACTCAGGGAAATCCTGGTGCAAACTACATAGAATAAAAAAATGTATTCACAGTGGTTTCTGAATTTCTAAAACTAAGGGTTCTTCAATTCCTTTCAAATAATTCATCTATGATTTGCTCTCCCCCACAAGTCATCCATAAATTTACTCTAGAAAATGCAAGTTATCGATAAATGTACTCTAGAAAATAAAAGTAATTGACAAATTTACTCTAGGTAACGCTAGTCATCGATACATTTTCTTTAGAAAATGTAAATCATCGATAAATTTACTCTAGAAAATGCAAGTTATCGACAATTTTTTTTATAGAAAATGCAAGTCATCGACAAATTTAAGGTCGAAAATGCAAGTCATTGGCCAATTTAACACAGAAAATGCATGTCATTTATAAAATTATTCTAGAAAATGCAAGTCATTGACAAATTTGTTCTAGAAAATGCATGTCATCGACAAATTTATTCTAGAAAATGCAAATCATCGACAAATTTGTTCTAGAAAATGCATGTCATCGATAAATTTATTCTAGAAAATGCAAATCATCGACAAATTTAAGGTCGAAAATGCAAGTCATCGGCCAATTCAACACAGAAAATGCATGTCATTGATAAAATTATTCTACAAAATGCAAGTCATTGACAAATTTACGGTCGAAAATGCAAGTCATCGGCCAATTTAACACAGAAAATGCATGTCATTGATAAAATTATTCTAGAAAATGCAAGTTATTGACAAATTTGTTCTAGAAAATGCATGTCATCGACAAATTTATTCTAGAAAATGCAAGTCATCGACAAATTTGTTCTAGAAAATGCATGTCATCGATAAATTTATTCTAGAAAATGCAAATCATCGACAAATTTAAGGTCGAAAATGCAAGTCATCGGCCAATTTAACACAGAAAATGCATGTCATTGATAAAATTATTCTACAAAATGCAAGTCATTGACAAATTTACGGTTGAAAATGCAAGTCATCGGCCAATTTAACACAGAAAATGAATGTTATCGATAGATTTACTATAGAAAATGGAAATCATCGACAAATTTATTTTAGAAAATGCAGGTCATCGATAAATTTTTTCTTATGTGGTTTTTAAGTCGCAAGTGTACGCGTATAACCTACAAATAATTGATTAAATTCAATCTGGTTAGGATACCAGAGTCTTGAAAAATTGAGCATTTCGGTTGCGCTTTAGCCAGAGAAGCGATGGCGGACATTTGAACGATGTTATATTTCACATGTAATGGCATAAATAAGTCTTTTTAAAGAACAAAAATCTGAGTGACGCTAATAAGAGAAGGTAATATCTGGCGGCTTATTAATACTAGACAGGGACTTTTCTTACTGACATCGAACAGTATTTTCAAGGGTCACTCATAGGTTGTGGGCAGTACAATGATTTGTATGACCGCTGCACTTTAGCACCTCTATATGACAATAGTAATAACATAAGGCTTATAAAGGTACTTTTCTTTATCAAAATATTGGGTCCCATGGTACTTTTTCTTATTTTACAAAAACTAATTTTATTTCCCTTAACAACTGGGCTTGTTTTCTTTCTCTTACGGTTACATTGGATTATCTTATGGCTCTTTCTCTCTCTCTCTCGCTCTCTTTCATTCTCGATATTTCTCTTTCCTTATAATTTACAGCACAAAGGAAGTAAAATGTCAAGACGTTGACATTTCACTTGAATTATTATTATTTTCTTCAGTTTGCCGCTTAAAAAAAAAAAAAAACAGAAAATAAAAGAAAACAACACAGGGAAAATTGCAAAATAAAGTTACAATTGGGGAAATATTAAGAAAAAAGAAAAGAAATAGACACGACTCTTCTATTTTTGATAAACTTTTCTTCGGGTAAAGAAAAAAAAAGAAAGTTTTTCTTCTCTTGTGACAGTTACAAACGTACATATGCCTGCCTTTGTTGTTGTTGACGTTGGTTTAAATGAAAAGGATCTTCTAACGAAATCAACCTGTCAAATTTAATTTGACATTTCATCGTGTTATTTCTCTTTCAGCAGCTATTACTGCACTTGCCTCTAAAGAGTGTGAGTTGAGTGAGGGTTTTTGTCAAAATCATTCTTTTAAAATACAAAATTCTCTCTTGAGTAGGGTTCTTTCTTTCCAATAACGTTGTTTCCCTGTTTTTCTGTCAGTCAGCGTGCAAATGATAGCTGAAGAGCAGAGAAAGGGAAAGAGAGGCAGGAGAAAAACACGTACACCTGACTGTATGTTGTTTCAAATACGAAATTGGTTTAAAGGTGTACTGGTGCAGCACCAGAGATAGAGAGAGAGAGAGAAAGACAGAGAGAGAGAGAGAGAGCGAAGAGAGTGTTAAAACATTGTTTTGTTTAATTTTGTTTGTGCTTTTTTTTTCTATGCTTTCTAGCGTAGTTAGTGTGGTGTTAGTTAGTGTTCGTGGTGGTAGTGTTGTTTACTAAATTGACACATTGATTGACAGCTGAGTTATAGAGTTTTATAAAGACAGCCGTTGCGTGTAGAAAAACATATACACACACACACACACACACACACACACACAAAGAGTGCAATGCAAGAGTCAGTTTCATTTGGCATTATTTCAAACACAATCAGCCACCATGTTTTCGTGGTTGTTTGTTTTCGTTTGGTTTCTCAGTTACCGTTACTGTCGCTGTTGTTGTTTACACTACCACACGTATGTATAATAGTGGGTGCGTGTGTGCATGTGTTTTGTATTTATGTGATATTGGTTGCCATTTACAAACAAACGTTTAATGTTTGTGACATGCTATGCAGTTCCGGTTTCCGTTGTATTGCGTTACGTTGCGTTGCGTTTTCTTTTCACTTTTCATTTTCGCTATTTTCGCTTCAAATAAATATTTGCATTCCTTTTTTTTCTTTCTGAATTCACTATTTTTGTCAGAATTGGCTAGTTTGCGTATGTGTTGTATATGTGTGCACGTAAGTATATACATACATAATAAGTGTGTGTTTTGTTATTTGTTTTTGAACTTTGATATGAAGATACGGCTGACTGTTAATTAAATTGGCAAATTTTCACCCAGAAATCGTTTGACGCTTTTCTTTTGTTTGGCAAATCCCATACAGAGGAGTTGATAAGTGGTGTGTAATAAAACTGTAGGTTTAGCTCTTCTAAATATAGATGGGTTTTCTGGTTAAGAAATTGTCATGGCAACACTCTTTGTTGAAAAGAAAAAAACAATTATAACAGCAGTTGGAGAGAAGATTAATTAATAAATTTTACAAAAAATGTTCTTGAAGGGGTTCATCAGTAAGAGAAGTCTTAGCAAACCACAACAATCGGTTAGAAGTATCTCCAATTATCAATACATCAACAGATCTTTTAATTTCAAATTTAAAAATCCAATACTTGAATTTAATTCAAAACAGTTTGTATGTCAGATATCATCGAAATTTTGCATCTGTTTCAAAGCCCTATTAATGACATTATGTGTGGAATATGACATAGTGGGAGCAGCACATCTGAAATGTCCAAGTTTCCATAAATCAGGCTAAATTTGATTGATGATATGTTGCTTATTCGCATTCACCTGCGAATTAAGAAAAACCCAAAAGAAAAAGTCTAGCGGGATCAAATCGCAGATGGCCAGTTACATTACGTCCACGTGAGATGACCATGTCTTCAAGTCATTAGTGCCTTTTGAAATTATTGTTTGTATGCTTATCATGCCATTCAGTCCAAAAGAAGTCCATAATCACCGGCGTATACTGCTCGCTGTTGACAGTGATGGCCGCTTCAACATTGTTTTCCAAGAAATATGGACTACACTGACATTGTCAGTCCTAAATCCGTGCCAAGCAGTGACTTTTTCAGGATGTATTGGACGCTCTTGGATCTCATGTGGATTGTTATGCTCCAAAATTTAACAGTTTTTCTTTTCACAGAAAGGTATCGATAAAATGTTTTTAATTAAATATTAAAATTAAATATAAAATACAATTTTTCGATAACAAATTTGTTAAAAATGTTATACATAACATTCGATAATAAATACTTTATATAGATAATTTTCGATATCAAAATTTTTGTATAGAAACTATAGATAACAAACTTTTTACGTAAAAAAGATTCTATAATAAATTCTTCTGTGTAGAAAATTTTCGATAACAAATTCTTCTGTATAGAAAATTACCAATAGCAAATTCTTCTGTACAGAAAATTTTTGATAACAAATTCTTCTGTACAGAAAATTTTCAATAACAAATTCTTCTGTATAGAAAATTTTCAATAACAAATTCTTCTGTATAGAAAATTTTCTATAACAAAGTTTTCTGTATAGAAAATTTTTGATAACAAATTTTTCTTTATAGAAAATTTTCAATAACAAATTCTTCTGTATAGAAAATTTTCTATAACAAAGTTTTCTGTATAGAAAATTTTCGATAACAAATTTTTTATAAAGAAAAGTTTCGATAATGAATTCTTTTGTGTAGAAAATTTTCGATAACAAATTCTTCTGTATAGAAAATTACCAATAGCAAATTCTTCTGTACAGAAAATTTTTGATAACAAATTTTTCTTTATAGAAAATTTTCAATAACAAATTTTTCTTTATAGAAAATTTTCAATAACAAATTCTTCTGTATAGAAAATTTTCGATAACAAAGTTTTCTGTATAGAAAATTTTCGATTACAAGGTTTTCTATATAGAAAATTTTCGATAACAAAGTTTTCTGTATACAAAATTTTCGATAACAAATTTTTTATATAGAAAATTTTCGATAACAAATTTTCCTATATAGAAAGTTTTCGATAATAAGTTTTTCTATATAGGAAGTTTTCGATAACAAGTTTTTCTATATAGAAAGTTTTCGATAACAAGTTTTTCTATATAGAAAATTTACTTATTTTTTTGAATAGAAAACTTTCAATAACAAATTCTTCTGTATAGAAAATTTTCGATAACAAATTTTTCTTTATAGAAAATTTTCGATAACAAATTTTTCTTTATAGAAAATTTTCGTTAACAAATTTTTCTTTATAGAAAATTTTCAATAATAAATTCTTCTGTATAGAAAATTTTCAATAACAAATTCTTCTGTATAGAAAATTTTCAATAACAAATTCTTCTGTATAGAAAATTTTCGATAACAAAGTTTTCTGTATAGAAAATTTTCGATTACAAAGTTTTCTATATATAAAATTTTCGATAACAAAGTTTTCTGTATACAAAATTTTCGATAACAAATTTTTTATATAGAAAATTTTCGATAACAAATTTTCCTATATAGAAAGTTTTCGATAACAAGTTTTTCTATATAGAAAGTTTTCGATAACAAGTTTTTCTATATAGAAAGTTTTCGATAACAAGTTTTTCTATATAAAAAATTTTCGATAACTTATTTTTTTGAATAGAAAACTTTCTATAACTTTTTTTTTAATAGAAAATTCTCGATAACAAATTTTTTTATATAGACAATTTTCGATAACAAGTTTTTCTATATAGAAAGTTATCGATAACAAGTGTTTTTATATAGAAAATTTTCGATAACAAATTTTTCTATATAGCAAATTTTCAATAACAAATTTTTCTATATAGCAAATTTTCTATAACAAATTTTTCTATATAGAAAATCTTCTATAACAAATTTTTTTCTATAACAAATTTTCGATAACAAATTTTTCTATATAGAAAATTTTTGATAACATAATTTTTTATATAGAACATTTTCGATAACATAATTTTTTATATAGAAAATTACGATAACTTATTTTTTTAATACAAAATTCTTGACAATTAACTTTCTAGATTATAAAAATTGTCCTTAAATAAAAAATTGTCCTTTAAATAAATTAAAGTATAAACCATAATAAAAATAAAAGTTTTCCTACAATATCTCATCTCTACATGCCTCTGACAAAAATAAACCCTCTCCCTCGATAGAAAAAATTTTATACCATAATTAATAAATAACTCATTAAAATCGAAAAAAAGTGGACAAAACAATCGCCTTTAAGTATGAGCAAGACAAACAAAACAAACACAAAAACAAAAATAATAATAATAACGAAATACCGCCAAAATGCCTCGAGACTTGTTTTTGCTTTTTATTAATAAAAATTATGAAAAAATTAAATTCATTCTATGCAAAAATAAAAGGATCAACAATTCTGTTTCAAAAGCATTGTCGGCTGTGATGGTGGTGGTCTTAACTAAGGATTTCATTTGCATTAATTTTTCTTTTTTTTTTGCCCATTTTCGGCCAGAGAGTTGTTTGTTTGAAATTTTGTTGCCTTTTGGCCTTTTGTTGGCCACAACTATCCGGTCGGCTTGTATTGTTCTAATTAAACAATAAAGCAGTGGTGAGTGTATGCGTGGGTAAATGGTTAGACTAGTGGATAGTCTGTGTAGAGACTTCTCTGATTTTTTTTGGGAGGAAGTGCATAAATTTTGTTTTTCTTTTTACAGGAAAATATACAGAGTAATAGAGAAAGGGATAGAAAGAGAGAGGGAGAAAGAGAGTAATTAAAGAATTCATTCCCAAGAAAAGAAACAACAACAACATAAGCGAATGTACACAATGTTCATTAGAGTGCATTTGCTAATCTTCGTTTGCCTTACAGAAAAACAAAAACAAAAAATTTTAAATCAAAGTCCAGTTACGCGCTCTTCCCACTTTTTGCTTCGGGTTTTTTTTTTTTCTAATTTCTTTCGCCTTAAATTTTTATTTGTTTTACTGTTACATTGTTGTTGTTGTCGTTACTCCATTAATTCATTAGTTTTGCTTGTTTTAATCTGTTGTTGTGCCTTTTTTTTCCAAGTACAGAGAGTATATGTGCCTGTGTGCGATTTTTTTGGTTGAGTGAGATAGTAGTGAGTGTCTGTTGAAAAGCATTTGTAAGTCAAATAAATAGAGTGGAAGTAAACATTTCTATCACAGAGAGTGAATGAGTGAGAGAGTGAGAGAGAGAGAGAGAGAGAGAGTGGAGAGAGCAAGTCCATGTGTTTATATTGTTGATTTTTACGTAAACTGCTTAATGAGTAAATATTTGTTTATTTGTTGTGTTTCTTTTCTTGTTTTTTCGTTGTTTTAATTCATTTTGTGTTGCTCTCTCCCAAAACCATTGTTATTGTCCATTTATAAACACAGAGAGTGGTATTTAAAGAAAGTTGGAAAAACAGGAACACACACACACACAGACACACACATACTTATACTACACCAAGTATTTGTAAGAGAACAGGAACTACAGTGTTTGTCTTGATAAAAAAGGCTTAAAAAATGAGAATTTTTTGTAAGGACTTTTGCTACGTTCTGTTGGTTCATTGTAAAACAGAAGAAAAACAAAAAACAAAAAAAAAATTCGTTATTTTTTGTTCTAAAAGTTAATGATACAAAAACTGTTCTGTTGTTTCTTTAACAACAATTGTTTGCCTACGGTTTAGTTGCTAAAATAAAAGCCAGTGAAATGTGTACGAAAAGAAACCAAAAAAAAAAAAAACACACAACAAAACAATTGTTATGATAATAGAGTTGCCTTAGAAGAATTTAATCAAATATTCATAAAGCCATAAACAATGTTCGTGTAATGAAGTAACTTTGCTTAACTCATCAATGTTTTATAGAAAGTTTTCCCTTTGCAGGTCTGAAATTTCAATTTCAACAATTTAATTAAGTTGGGCAGTAATAAGAGAAAGGGAAACAACCTCTGGCAACATAATAACTTAATTGATTGAAATAAATTGATTACTTAGAACTAGAAACCGAGACTTTCTCTGACAGTCTTTAATCAAGCAAATTAATGCTTAAAGGTAAACATTATTCATTTGATTTAAAAAAAAATCCTGTATATCCTCATTTTCCCATAAACAGAACTGCATTTAAATGAAAATATTTTTTTCCTTTAACTACAATAATAATGAAATGAACCAAAAAAACAGCTGAAAAACATTGCAATTCATAAAACCAATGGAAAAATTTTTCCATGAATTACAATAAAAATTAAAAACAAATAATATTTAAAAAGTTCTCATCGTATAACAATGAAAAATATAAGAAACAATAACACAATATTGCAGCGTATACCACACACTCTCTTTCTCTTTCGTCGTCCTCAGCCGCAGATGATAATATAAAAAAAATTTTAATGGGAAAATTGATCCGTTTTACAGGGAAAAGCAAACGAGAAAAAAAACACGACATAATTTTTTAATGAAATTCTTACTCTGGAAACGGGGGAAAAAACGCAAACAATTATAATGGAAAATATTTAATAAACAAGACAGAACGCTATACATACATAGACATCTACTGGTTGTACATACATAAGTATGGAAATAAAAAGCACAATGCATCAGGAAAATATTCTAATTTCATTTCATTTTTGCATTGTTTTAAGGATGATAGCTCTTTGTATTAAAATATATTTTTTTTAAAATTATATTTCAAAAATTTTTTCGATAACAAATGGTCTGTATAGAAAATTTTCGATAACAAATTTTTCATATAGGAAATTTTCAATAACAAATTTTTTGTACAGAAAATTTTCGATAACAAATTTTTTATATAGAAAATTTTCGATAACAAATTTTTTTTATAGAATATTTTCGATAACTAATTTTTTTTATAGAAAATTTTCGATAACAAATTTTTTTTATAGAAAATTTTCGATAACAAATTTTTTATATAGAAAATTTCGATAATAAATTTTTTATATAGAAAATTTCGATAATAAATTTTTTATATAGAAAATTTCGATAATAAATTTTTTATATAGAAAATTTCGATAATAAATTTTTCTGTATAGAATATTCTTGATAATAAATTTTCTGTATAGAAAATTCTCGATAATAAATTTTTTATATAGAAAATTTCGATAATAAATTTTTCTGTATAGAAATTTTTCGATTGGAAATTTTTGATATAAGTACATACATAAAAATTTTTCGATAACAAATTTTTTAAATAGAAAATTTTCGATAACAATTTTTTTATACAGAAAATTTTCGATAGCAAATTTTTTAAATAGAACATTTTCGATAGCAATTTTTTATATATTTTTTATATTATTTTATATGTAGAAAATTTTCGATAACAAATTTTTTGTGCAGACAATTTTCGATAACAAATTTTTTATATAGAAAATTTTCGATAATAAATTTTTTATATAGAAAATTTCGATAATAAATTTTTCTGTATACAAAATTTGGATAATAAATTTTTCTGTATAGAATATTCTTGATAATAAATTTTCTGTATAGAAAATTCTCGATAATAAATTTTTTATATAGAAAATTTCGATAATAAATTTTTCTATATAGAAATTTTTCGATTGGAAATTTTTGATATAAGTACATACATAGAAATTTTTCGATAACAAATTTTTTATATAGAAAATTTTCGATAACAATTTTTTTATACAGAAAATTTTCGATAGCAAATTTTTTAAATAGAACATTTTCGATAGCAATTTTTTATATATTTTTAATATTATTCTGTATAGAAAATTCTCGATAATAAATTTTTTATATAGAAAATTTCGATAATAAATTTTTCTGTATAGAAATTTTTCGATTGGAAATTTTTGATATAAGTACATACATAGAAATTTTTCGATAACAAATTTTTTATATAGAAAATTTTCGATAACAAATTTTTTATACAGAAAATTTTCGATAACAAATTTTTTGTGCAGACAATTTTCGATAACAAATTTTTTATATAGAAAATTTTCGATAACAAATTATTTTTATAGAAAATTTTCGATAACTAATTTTTTATATAGAAAATTTTCGATAACAAATTTTTTATATAGAAAATTTCGATAATAAATTTTTCTGTATACAAAATTTAGATAATAAATTTTTCTGTATAGAATATTTTCGATAATAAATTTTCTGTATAGAAAATTCTCGATAATAAATTTTCTGTATAGAAATTTTTCGATAGGAAATTTTTGATATAGAAATTTTTCGATAACAAACTTTTTATATAGAAAATTTTCGATAACAAATTTTTTATATAGAAAATTTTTGGCAACCAATTTTCTTATATGTAGAAATTTTCGATAACGAATTTTTTATATGTAGAAAATTTTGGATAACAAATTTTTCTGTACAGAAAATTCTCGATAATAAATTTTTTATATAGGAAAAATCGCGATAATTATTTTTTATATAGAAAAATTACGATAACAAATTTATTTTGTATAGAAAATTTTCGATAACAAATTGTCTTATATTAAGCAGATGATATTGCAAGTCCTGCTGTAATTTGGAACCATCAAGTTGAAAATCATGTCGTCTACACCGATGAAGGCGACAAGTGGGGTGGAAGAGGAACATAATTTGAAGAAATTTGTTGTGGCCATGTGATTCCCAATGATAATCAACGGGACTTGATAAATTATATATAATATTGTTTTCGTCTTTTTTTTTTAATTTGAAGATTTGTTTGTGAACTCATTGTGTATACTTTATTTTATTAATTATTTTTAAAATTTCATTTTTTTTTGCAATAATCACTGTTTTCATTTAAGGATTTGGTTGAATTTAATCATACCACATAACAAATTGTAATTATTTGGTTTTTATTTTGTTTAATTAAATAAATACGAAAAATATAAAGAGAAAAAGAAAAAGAATTAATCAATAAAATAACTCACCTTTAAAGCAGCATTTTTTAATGCGTATGGCATAAATGCATAGGCAAATTAATATGAATAATGCGGCCAAACAGCCACCAGCAATGCCCAATAAATAACTCATCTCCAATGGTTCTACAAAACCAAACCATACCGCATACAATTAATGAGAATGCAGGATTTGATGTTTCAAATGTTTAAAGAAAAAAATTCCAATTTTTTTCGAGTGTTTTTTGTTGTTGTTTTTTTCAGTTGCAATGCATTTATACGTGTTATGGCCGCACATTGTCCAACGCGTGATAAAACATTCCAAACACATACGCGAGGAATTTGATTTTTTTTTACATTTTTTTTTGATGGCAGTTGTAGTTGCAGTTATTGTTACGTGCATTGTTTATGTGGCATAATTATGTGTTGCAACAAAAACGGGGGCGGCCAAAAAGAAAAAAAATCAAGTATTGTTGTCATTGTTGTAGTGCCATTGTTGTAGTGGCATCAGGGCAGTAAAGAGAGAAAAATAATAAAAAAAGAGAGTAAAAAAACAAATGTTTTTTGTTGTTGGTTATTTAATCATGTTAATTTTTTTTTTGTTGTTATTTTTTTTTATTCCATTCATCTTGCATTAAAGTTATATCATACAATACATACATATATGTATAGGGGTTTTACAATTTTTTCTGTTATTGTTATCGTTATAAATTACAAATATACACGTACATACATACACATACATATACACATACATATATAAGTATATATAAATATTTAATTATTATTGTTTACACAACAGCCAGTTAAAATAATATTATTTTATAAACATGCCTTTTTAAATACTTTAAATACTCACTCGCTTATACACGCATTCATACTCACGCACTCACATACAGGGGCTCATGCACTCTTTTTCTCTCACTCTCCTCCTTTTACAAAACAAACGGTTTTTTATTCATATAAAAAACAAAACATTCATTCTTCCATACCACACACACACACAGTGTGTTAAACACAGTGTAAATACGAATTTGTGTAGGAGAGTTTAACAGAATATTTAAAGCCTAGTTCAAGGGGCACAGTATACTATGTATTTGAAAGAATTTTGTTTTAAGCGCGAAATATTTTTAAAAAATAAGAATTTTTTTGTTGTCAGATCTGAGTTTTGAACTACGAGCTGTTGTCTAGTAAGCCTATACTGTATTTCTATAAGCCTGAAACGACCACACACTCCTTATTTTATTTCTTTACATACGTAATTGATCATTGCAACCCTTTAGTCAGGATTACCAACGTATGTAGTTTCTCACACCAACGATATTGAGTGTGTCAATTTTATTCATGAGTGGCAAGACCGAACGTCAGATATTTTGAGTAACTTTTCATGGCAATTTTATTTACCTTCAGAAGTTGTACTAGAAGACTGCTGAAAGGAATTTGCCGAAAGATTTTCTTTTTCGTTTCAATGTCACGAACTGTAGGAGGTTTTAAGTAGAGTTACGACCCTTGATTATAGAGTAGCTGCCTTTAGATCGTGGTTATGATTGTCTTTTTCCAGAAATGACAGATTTTGATTAAAAGAAAGACTAGCATACGCTGGTTAACGTCATTACACCTCTTCAGACCTATTAATTAGGTGGATTACGTTGCCACGTTCTATAAGAGATGAGCGGGCGTCTGACCTTTAGACTTCCTTTTTTGCTCGTCAATCTCTCTCTTTCCAATACTGTTATGCACTTTACAGCGATTGCTGTGCGCAGATACGATAAGTGAAGCAGATCTTGTCCTCCCCGCCTGACTAACAATTTTCGCAGAAATCGAATGAGGGAAATAAAAAAATATTTTTAATAGGCAGTGTTCCTATTCGCTGATCAAATAAGGGATTGTCCACTCGAAAATATACCAAACAAAATACAGCTTCAGACTACGACCCTTTGCCCAGGGACTCAGTTGATGACATCAAATTCGCCATTTTCTAGAGAAGTAGGCGACAATCATAGACAAGCTTGTTTGTTAGCATGTTATCGATACTGTGTTATCGGTGCAGGAGAGTAGGAATCTAAAATCATAGCAAGTCCAAGAAACTGTTTAGACCATGAGCTTGCCGGGGTTAGACTGATAGCCGCAAGAGTTTCCCGTTGCTGCAGAAGTAGACCAGTGGGAAGCCAATTCATAATGGCATAGAGGCCTTCGGGAGTGTCGATCGCAGGGTTTTAGTAACAAGACTGGCATATTGCTTACTCACGCCATGTCTCGCAACTGCTTTTTACCGGAACGTCACACCATAAAACATTACCAGTTCAAATACTGCTTTATAAAGCCAGAATGTGATGAAGTTATAGAGCCACAAACTATTTCAAATTGTCTTTTTACAGACAAAGTAAGCCACGTTAGTATTCCAAACTTTTCAAGACTAATCTGCCTCCATAAGAGTTTGGAGTCGAAGATACATTTCAAGATGTTTGACCGTGGCAGAAAGACTGTGATGAACTCTTTCCAGCCTGGGAGGTTAATTCATGAGATCTTTTATATTTAATAGTGAACAGCATGAGCATGTTCTTGTGTGAACTGACCATTTTTTCCGCTTTATTTCTCAATATTGAGAACCCGTATTTCTCCCATAACTCATTGGACTTTTCAAGATATTCTGGAATAATATTCTGAAATTTAAAGACTTCACAACAAGCTGAAAAAGGTGCCGGGGTCAGCTTTATAACAGCCCCAGTAAAACCTCCTTCCATTTCCATTTGGGATACGCACTTCATTATAAATTTGAAAATTATTTCTAATTTTTTTGCTTTTTGTTTTTAGATTCACGCGTGTGTCTGTATATTTATTTAACTTAATCGATAAATGCTGGTGTAATCGTTTTTAATTAAATTATTTTGTAATCATTTGGCGTTTATCTAGACAAAAAAAAGATAGGCGTTTTTCAAATTAATTACGGTTTAGACAACTAATTATTGCCACAACACGACACACAACACAATACAACAGCCAGGTTAATAAATATAATTATAGAGAGAGAGAGAAAGATAACGAATGATAATTAGAGGGAGAGAGAAGAGTAATAGACACAAGGACATGGAAGCATAGTTTAAGCATGTTGTGTAGAGCCCAGGCTAAACTGTGACTGTGTGTTCACAATGTTCACAGTGTTATCATTGTTGTTTTTTTTGTTTTTGTTTTGTTTTTGTTTTAATTTTTCAATAATTAAATACAATTAATTATGCAAAATGCTTTCATTATTACAATAACAATAATTAGGTGAACAATACCAACAACAACAACAAGAACAGCAAAGAAAAAATGTTTTTTTTTCATTCGAAATGAAATGTTTGTGGTCAGTAGAAATTAATTTCAGTAGCATTCCACTCCAATAGCTTTAGTGGTGATTTATTTCCATTGTTTGCTTTAAATTGCCTTTTAGAACCCTCTCTAGAAGCCTCTGATTCGATTTCAGAAAGATTAAAGTTTTTATAGGGCCCCCCATATTGTCTTCTTGTAGCGAGTTAAACTAACTCCATTCTCAGGCAAGAGGAGAAGATATGTTTGGAACTCCTTCTTAATAGAATCGAGGATTTTGAAGAAGACTTTTGACACTGTTGTAGATCGAAATTGCAAGTTTGTAAATAGGGCTTCAAGGACGTGTATATTCGTAGTGACAAATTCAAAGACACTTAGCCGGTGTTATATTGGGAATCCTCAATCCAAAAAGAAACCCTGCCTTGGGAAATAAAAAATCTTTGGTTTTATTCATAAGTTCTGCTTGCAATAGCAAATAAAACATGCAGAATGTCGGACAGATTTCTTGAGTGCTCTTGGAAACAACAGTTCGAACCTCTAAATCTTGCCATACGATTGAAAAATAACTGTCCGAATCCCTAAATGGTATGGCAAGCAAACCCACACGACGCTTAATGTACTGCTCGACTAGAATCAGGCAGAGAATAGTGTCAACAGCAGCCTTTTAACATCGAAAATAGTCAAAGAGGCAATACGCACCACGCCAGAATAATCCCGTGCTTCATGGAGACATCAGACCACCTGCAGTCTGTTCTCCTAATGCAAAATATCCTAAACCGGAAAGTGTCAAGGTAAATAAACCAATTGCCTGGAATAAATTGATTTGCTAGTGATTATGTCATGCCAAAGATTCCTGCAGCCTAATATAGTAAGCCCAACCGTGCCGACATACGCTTCCATACACACTGCTTAGTACTTATGGCGACTGAAAACCTCATCCATTATCTGGTAGAGGACAAAAGCAAGTTTTTGTTTCGTTCCATTACTAGTACAGATTGGAGAACTCTGGAAGGTCTGTAAGTAGAGACATTATTCATCCGTAGTTGCATTTTCCATAGTGTTCTTTCAGCTTTAATGTCCCATAGTGCAACTAAAGAGGCATGTATGTCTTACCTACGGATGATCTATACCTAGGAATGCCTTTGTACTGGTGCCTTGGTAAGCAGTTTTATTATTCCACAAGCATAGAGAGTGAGTGCCCCCAGTGGAAAAGATGTTTCGATATTCTTACGGTTGAATTGATTGCCCTGATCTAAGTAATGAAACCTACATAGCTAACGATAGTCGATATTTAATTTAAAAACGTTCAATCTAAGAACCAACGAAAGATCAAGTTCTACTATAAATACAAGACTCTTGAAATTGTTTTTCTCTTCGAAGTATAAGTAAGTATAGAGATCACGTCATCACCAGTTAACCAAACTTTTTTAGAAGGTGTTCTAAGCCTACAGGTCTCACCAAGGAAAATCGAATTGTCAGATCACAGTCTAGTAAGTTTCGTGTCAGATTTGTTTTCGATTATCCTTACCAGAGTCTCCATAGCTGTGTAGTGCACTATCCTGTGAAACGATGTTAAATACAACACAACCGTTGTTGGGCAGCTTTTCATTTGCCCCGATTGTATAAACTCAAGCCAGTGTCTGTACCTTTATAGAGTATCGTGAAGAGTTCCTTGTACATACATACTTAATTGGTCATTACAACCCTTTAGTCAGGATAACGACCTATCTTCTCACACCACTGATTTTGGCTGTGTTAATTTTATACATGAGTAGTGGGACATACAGTTTAAAGTCGATTCCGAATTAAAGATTTTTTTTTGATGAACTTTCCATGGCAATTTTATTTACTCTCAGAATTGCCAGAAACCTGCTGAGATTACGACCACGTATCTCACACCACTTATGTTGTGTGTGTTAATTTTTATACATGAGTGGTGGGTGCTACAGTTTAAAGTCGACTCCGAACGACAGATTTTTGAGAAACTTTTCGTGGCAAATTTATTTTAACGCTCAGAGTTTTTGCCAGAAATCTGCTGAGATGAATTCGCCAAAGAAATATTTTTTTTATATTTCGTTCTGTTGAAGATGTCTGACCTGGGGTTTTAATCGTGGCCTCACTTCTAATAAGCCAACACAATACCTACTAGTCTGCGACGACTTCAGAGTTCCTTGTTTCGATTTTTAATTTTCAGACAACATTTTTGTCTCTTTAAACATTTTTTAAAACGATTTTCAATATATTTTTTCTATGATTTCATGCCTTCAAATACATTTAAAAGCCGCTCAGTTGTTTAAAACAAAAAAAAAAAAATTAATCACGTAAAATTTTAACAAAATCATCGTTGTTGTTGTATACATTTCATTATTAAATTAAAAATAAATCTTAACACACACATACGTTATACTCTGCTCTAACAAAGCGCCACTAAAGCGTATGAGTAATGCAGAAGAATTAATAAAACTCATACGCTGTCATATGTGATACACATACACATGAGCACAAAATATGATACAAAACATGGAGCATATGTTTTACACCATCACCGACATCATCATCAGTACCGTTATCATTGCTGTCTATCCTCTTTAAGCTGGTGTTTAATATTTCACAAAAACAACAAACACAACAACAGCAACATATTCTTTGAAATAAAATTTATTCGTGTTTTTAATTCCATCAAAAAAAAATAAAAAAGGAAAGAGAGAGAGAGTGAGAGTGAGAGAGAGAGAAATCCATTTTAAATTTAAATACACATACACGGTATTAAATGTGCAGATTATGTAGAAATTTAGAATTGAGAGACTCACAGAGTGAGCGACAGAGAGAGAGAGAGAATGAAATTTAACATGAGTATTAAATACGATTTACAATGGAGGATTATAATCATTTTTTTTTTTAATTCTAATGTGATATTTAAAATGGGATTTTTTTGTTCTGTTTTTTTTTGTTTTTTTTTTTAAATCAATTGATTTGTATGGCATTTAAAACACCATGGGATGGCTTTAAATAAAATGCAAAAATCATATTGAAGACGTCCTTCACATGAGAGGCTTTAATCACAGTGCGATGGAGTATGAAGTAATAACACAAATCCCTTGATATTGGTATGATATTGGTATGTTCAACGTTAAGCATACTTCCTATGGTTTAAAGACTTTAGCAATTGAAAGATTTTTAAAAATAATGCCAATTAAACAATTACTCCTAGGCTTAGTAACGAAAGTTTTGCTTGTAGCAAACAAATAAAGCTTGGTTTTCCGATTGTAGCATTTATTAAGGCGACATACTCGCTGCTTACTTACTTAATTGCTTAGTTGGCCATTAACAAACCGATTAACGGATTTCGACCTGCCGTAACACATCCTTCCAGGCGCCTCTGCTTCTTGCGCGCATACGCCAGCTGGTCACACCAATCGATGATAGAGCTTTCTCGATTTGGTCCTTTCAACGCAAACAAGATCGTCCTCTTCGCCGACTTCCACAGATCGCCGCAACAAATACCCGTCTCGCCGGAGCATCTTCCTTCATTCAAAGGACATGGCCGAGCCTGTGCAGCCTCTGGATGTTAATACGCTTCAGAACGTCTATGTCGTTGAGAAGCTCATACAGCTCAGTGTTGGATTGGATGCGGAAATATCGCAAACTCACACTGGATCGAAGATCTTACGCAGGAATTTTCTCTCGAATACTCTCAAGGCTGCAGGATCAGTGCTTAATCTGATCCATGTCTTTGCGCCATAAAGAAGCACGAGGAGGATGAGTGTCTTGTAGATTCGCTACGATAGTTTGAATAAATCACCTTCAGTACTAGGTTTCTAATAAAAGTATCGAAATTATTCAATTGCGACAATTGCGGCCTACACCTACCAAAGAACAAGGATCAAGTATTCACGGCTGGTTGAACAAAAAGTTCGAGTGCGGCAGGTTTCTAGATCAATTAAATCTTAAATTACCCCCTTAATTAAGGACTAAGGTAAATACAGCCACGGAACCAATTTAGTATCAAGGGCCACTGACCGGGACTATTTTGGAAGTAACGGTGAATAAGGCCTACCAAAAGCTATGATTTCAATATAACTTTTGTTTCATTATAAACACTAGAACTTGCTATTACGTCATACGAAATCACCGTATCATTTAAATGACCGTGTCTAGGATTGGCTGTCAGCATTTTTTAGAGGCAGTTTTTGTCCTCTTGTTCTCGGACAAAATTTAACGAATGCTGGTATCCAAATGCTCTAACGTTGGGACATTAGCGATTTACTTGGTATTTGAAACGAACGCATAAAAGACATCTAAAGACCTCTAATCACATAATTTTTGTGGTCAATGGCGTCAAAACGTAAAATAACACTTCCACGCTATAATGTGCATTATACAGTCATATTTTGTGAATGCAATGTGGACCTAACCAAAAAGCTAAATGCTCTTGTATATCTATGATGTCGTAAATGATCGAGCGGTTTCAATTATTACGTGAATTAGACTTTTATGGACTGTAAAGAGTATGTAAGATATGATCTTCACTTTCTCAACTTCAAAAATATCAAATAATTCAGGTCGCGTTGGCTAAGTTCCTGAAACGGATAGGCACTGACACAGCCAGCGCAATGAGAATTGGTTATACGGTGGCACGAAAAGCTATGTTGGATTCAAGCGTGTTGTGAGTGCCAGGACTATGTCAACACTATAATTAGGGTAAGAGGAGACCACAGATCTAATACGGTATTCATCAAACAAATTTTTTATATAGAAAATTTTCGATAACAAATTTTTATATACAGAAAATTTTCGATAACAGTTTTCTTTTAATAGAAAATTTTCGATAACAAATTTTTATATACAGAAAATTTTCGATAACAAATTTTTATATACAGAAAATTTTCGATAACAGTTTTCTTTTAATAGAAAATTTTCGATAACAAATTTTTTATGTAGAGGAGACCACAGATCTAATACGGTATTCATCAAACAAATTTTTTATATAGAAAATTTTCGATAACAAATTTTTATATACAGAAAATTTTCGATAACAGTTTTTTTTAATAGAAAATTTTCGATAACAAATTTTTATATACAGAAAATTTTCGATAACAGTTTTCTTTTAATAGAAAATTTTCGATAACAAATTTTTATATACAGAAAATTTTCGATAACAGTTTTCTTTTAATAGAAAATTTTCGATAACAAATTTTTTATGTAGAAAATTTTCGTTAACAAATTTTTTATGTAGAAAATTTTCGTTAACAAATTTTTTTTACATATATAGAACATTTCGATAAAAGTTTTTCTATATAGAACATTTCGATAAAATTTTTTTATATAGAACATTTCGATAAAAATTTTTTATATAGAAAATTTTCGATAACAAAATTTTTATATAAAAATTATGTCATATGCATGTAACATAAATATGTTTGTATATTTTTGATATAGTATATTTCCGATAACACACTTTTCGATAAATAAGAAAACCTTTGATAATGAGTGAAATCTATGTCTAGCCGGAAACGGATGTTGGCAATTGAAGTGATAAGCGAAGTCTTTCCACACTCCTACCCATTACGCAACCCCAGTGGAAATAAATACAGAGACAGATATAGGCCTACGAGAGCTGGCATTGTCTGCTCTAAAAACTTCGCCAGTTTCGCAATTGCCGAGATATTCGAATGAGTAGGAAAACATACACATTGACACAAAATTGCAGCTGATAACACAGCCCTGCATGGGTTTTGCAAACAAGATGGTTCCAGGTTTTTAAAATCTGGCTAAAAATCTGTCATCAGCGACCCCAAAAACCACCGAGTAACAATTTGCAAGTAAATCTGATTAATTTTTGTAAACCTCGACCGCCATATTGGATCCGCCATTTTGAATTTTTTAAATGTAAATGAAGATCTGTAATCAGCGATCCCAAAAACCCCTGAGTAACAATTTTCAAGTAAATCTGATTAGTTTTTAAGGACCTCCGTAATGTGTTTCTTTTTCTATTGCATCCCTTGACATAAACCCACCCCCTACTTTAAGGGTGCATGCAAACAATTTGGCTTAGGGTTCATTTTAAAGAGCAAAGATCAATTGTCAATTTCTGATAATAGCGAAGGTTCTAGCACGTCAGTGTTCAGCTCTATAATTCTTCAAAAATGGCCAAAAACGCTATTTTTAGGGGTTTCAGCCCCCTTTTTCTCGAAAACCTGACGTGATGGAAAGTTTTTGAATACAGATTCGTGTTCAGCGCGCAAAATGCTTTCGGGAACACCTGGAACTATCTTGGTTGCACAAAAAAAATTCCCATTTGCAGGGCTGTGTAATTTGTTATCGAAAGATGCGCTCAATCTCCATTTGGGCAGAAGATAGAGAGGACCAGACATAGCAGTACTATCTGGTAGACAGACCGATATTCGAACTCTTAACTCCTATAGAGTTGACACACAGATTATTATAGAATTGGGTGGTCAAGCAGAATCAAATAGAAAGGGATGCCATGCCTTATTATTTCCTAGGTCAAGAGCAGCTAGATGAGCTTGTCAGTGGTTTAGTTTCCATGTTTAGTGGAAAGCAAGCTTGGCACGATATACTGGGTATTCCAGAAACTATTGAACTTAATTTGAAATTTTTTTAGAAAAATTATTCATTCCACATGCATTGAAAAAAAATTTAAATTGTTTTTAGGTTAACTATACACATACACACATACATACACACATATATATATAGACACACAAAGTTATGTAAGTTAAAATCATAACCTTTAGTATAATTAGTCACCAAAATAATTTAAAATATGAATTGGGGGCTTATGTATGGTATACACAGGTTAAACAACAACAATACAACACAACAACTAAACATTAAACAGAAAAGAAAAAAAATTTTAAATTAAAAATAAAAAAGAAAACAAAAAAATGAAATGAAAACCAAAGAAAAAAGAAGAAGAAAAATAGGGAAAAACATGATTTTTCTGCACCTGTAAACGTACCCTCCACATTCAATTGAATGGCATGACGATCGGTGCCCCGTTCATTCTCCACCACCAAATAATAGGGACGCGAATCATGTTCATTTGTATGATGGATATGCAATGTGGAAAGGTAACAATCCTCGCGTGCATCCTGTAGTAAATCATCGGCACGAAAGCGGTCTATACATAGGTCAGATGAGTCAAGCCAAGTCAGGCCATTAAAAAATTACGTTTCCAAACAATTGAGGCGGCGGATGACAAACCATTTGCAATTGCAAAATTATGAATAGATGGATGGATAGATGAATGAATGAATATATGAATGGATGGATGGATGGTTGTGTGAACGACGACAAGTGTATGTTGGATGGTGGACAGAATGGATTTTTCATTGTAAATGCGGGAGTTGACCATTCGTCCATTGGTTGTTGATGCCATTGTTGATGATTATTGTTGTTGTTGCGTCAATGTGTTGATTTGCCATGATGTATGAGAAGTCGAATTATGTTGGCGTGTTCATAAAATGTATGTGTGTGGGCAATACGAGCATTGTTCCGTGCACAAAGAGAGAGAGAGAGAGAGAGAGAGAGAGAGAGTAGTAGTAGGAGAGCCATAACAAAATACATATAATTTATGTTGTGGTCACCCATTACAACCATTACAATTCCAATGTCCAATGACATACAGTGAACAGTGACAACAAAGTTGTTTTATGCATGGGCGCGGGGGGAATTATTATAACGCCAGAGATGGATGGATGTATGGATGTATGGTAATGACAGTGGTGGTAATAGGTTGTACAATAATGATGTTATATTTTGTCATACAACAGCAAAAACACCACCACCAACAACAACAACAGCACAATCATTAGACCGGAAGTAGTATGACACACAATGAATTTCATATTCCAAGACCAGACATGACATGACATGTTTTCAAAGGACACACAGCCATAGCCAGACAATTTATTTTCCATGTGAAGTACATTTCATTTTAGTTCAGTAGTACATTTGTTCACCAGGCCATACGGAAGCACAGGTTATTGGGTCATCATCATCATTATCATCATCATTTCGCAGAATTAAAGGTAAATATTTAAAGAGAAAAACAGAAAATAAATCAGTTCACGTGTCATTGAAGTTGGCATTTGTAACTCACCTATGGCAGAACCAGCATCCAGCCGCAATGAGCCCCATTCCCAGGCAACTCGATGGGGTCGAGGATCGGCACAAACTACTAAAGTTAGCGAGGCTGGATCTCCCCGTTTAACCAACACTTTATGCATGGAAGGATGTAAACGTAGTACTTGAGGGGCACCTAATTACAAAAAAAAAAAACAAAATATTAAAATTCAAATTCGCATTTGGAAAATTCTATGTAAACATATTAATTCATCAGCATCTATCAAGTTACTTCATCAGAAGTATCCACTGCTTTGTCCTTGCCTTATTTGTCTAAAATTTTGTTTCTTATGAAATAATTTACTTTACTTACCCACTACTTGCAACGATACTGGCTCCGATATGGCAACTCTCTCTTGGCCGTTAATATAATTTGTTGCACGACACTCGTATTCACCCTGATAATCATACGTGACGTTATCAATCACTAAGCGTGGCTCTTGGCCACGTTCCATGTATTTAGAGCCGTGCGAAATGCTGGAAAGAAGAAAATAGAATACATTTTTATAAAAAAAAAAAAAAACAAAATAATTCGATAACACAATTTTTTTTATATAGAAAATTTTCGATAACTAATTTTTTATATAGAAAATATTCGATAACAAATGGTTTTATATAGAAACTATTCGATAACACAATTTTTTTGTATAGAAAATTTTCGATAACTAATTTTTTATATAGAAAATTTTCGATAACTAATTTTTATAGAGAAAATTTTCGATAACTAATTTTTATAGAGAAAATTTTCGATAACTAATTTTTATAGAGAAAATTTTCGATAACTAATTTTTATAGAGAAAATTTTCGATAACTAATTTTTATAGAGAAAATTTTCGATAACTAATTATTTATGTATGGGAAATTTTCGATAACTAATTGTTTTAAATAGAAAATGTTCCAGTAACTAATCTTTTATATAGAAAGTTTTCGATAACACAATTTTTAACTATAGAGAATTTTCGATAACACAATTTTTTATATAGAAAATTGTTCTATATAGAAAATATTCGATAACACAATTTTTTATATAGAAAATATTCGATAACAAATTGTTTTATATAGAAAATATTCAATAACACAATTTTTGTGTATAGAAAAGTTTCGATAACTAACTGTTTTAAATAGAAAATTTTCAATAACTAATCTTTTATACAGAAAATTTTCGATAACACAATTTTTTATATAGACAATTTTCGATAACACAATTTTTTATATAGAAACTTTTCGTTAACCAATTTTTTATATAGAAAATTTTCGATAACACAAATTTTTATCGTTGAAAATTTTCGATAACACAATTTTTGATGTAGAAAATTTTCGATAAAAAATTTTATTTTATTTTTTTTTTATGGAAATTTTTTAATAACAAATATTATCTCTATCTCTTTAGAAAATTTTTGTGAATTTTCGATAACAAATTATTAGTAACAGACAGTTTAAACAGAATTTTTTATTGGAAAATAATTTCTTCTGTTAAAATTCTCAATATTATTACAAAATTTTAAATTCAATTTGTATCCTTTGCCATGGCTATCTAAATAACAATGTGTTGCATGATAACAAATTTCAATCTAATCAGTTATTAAGTGTAACAAATTCATAATCTTAGGAACACAACAAAAATATAGAAAAACATAAAAGCGATATTGAAAATTTACAAAAGAAATACACGATAAATTTATAAGCATTCCTTAGAACACACTCAATTTATTTATCATTTTCCACAGCTTTTGCACCCCCTTTTTCTGTTATTTTTCAAAAAAAAAAAAAAAAAAAAAACAAATAAAAAACAACGATGAGAACAGCACAGAACAAACAATTGATGCAAGATCCGATAATAGTTACAAGCGAAAATTTATCCCTTTTGTATTCGTGCATTGAGGAGAGCAGCAGCAACAATGTTACACAACGTTTACACACATACACATACCCTGAGAGTAGCCATACAGAAATAATATAGGTTATGTTAAAACGTTCTGTGCCATATCTTGTCTTCAATGTTCATACATAAATTACGATGCGATAGAGTCCAAACGAAAACTGAGAACTGAGAAACCGACTTACAAATAACCCTACAGACGTCGGCCTAATATTGAAATAATTCCAATGTAAGTGGTTTTTTCACTTAAACTACTCTGAAAAAAAAATCGTTGAAACATTTTGATATCAAACCGATAACCGATCCTTTCGATATTACACCACATCAGCCCAAAAGTAATATGTCTTCAGAGAAATTAAAATTTTTTAAAAGTTTACTACGCGTTCCCTCTTTCACATCCTAGACAACGAGCGTATAGGGAATAAAATATGCTTGTCTATGTTGCTATTCGTACATTCATCGTTGCATCCATTCGTCTGCCTTTACTGTGTTGCATAAGTAAATGTAGTAAAATGTGTGTGTGTCTGTGTGTTTTTATGCTCTTAGGGGAATAGTAGTCACTGGTATGTTGTATGATGCATCTCATGCATCATGCATATTAAACAAACTGCTGTCTGCTCAAGCAATATATGGTAGGAGCCTTATGTAAACGTACGTAGAGAAGGATACCATATTAATATTTTTGTTTTCTTTTCGTATTTTTTTAGTTTTTGCATTCCTTTTGCATTGTGCAACATGGAAACTGCCATGATGTGTATCACAAGAGAAAAAAAAAAAATGTTCTAGGTTTAAGAACATAAACCAACAACCATTTATCTCCTTTACGTTCCATATACTAATTCCAAGCTCCTCAGTTATATTGCCTTTTTCGATAACAAAATTTATGTATAGAAAATTTTCGATAACAAATTTTTCGGTATAGAAAATTTTAATAATAAATATTTTTATATAGTCAATTTTCAATAACAAATTTTTATGTACAGAAAATTTGCGATAACAAATTTTTATATACAGAAAATTTTCGATAATAATTTTAATAGAAAATTTTGCATAACAAATTTTTTTATATAGAAAATTTTCGATAACAAAATATTTTTATACAGAAAATTTTTGATAACAATTTTTTATACAGAAAATTTTCGAGATCACAATTTTTTTATAAAAAATTTTCGATAATACAATTTTTTATATAGAAAATTTACGATTACAAATTTTTTATGTAGGAAATTAACAATTACAAATTTTTTATATAGAAAATTTACGATTACAAATTTTTTAAATAGAAAATTTTCGATTACATATTTTTTAAATAGAAAATTTTCGATTACAAATTTTTTATATAGAAAATCTTCGATAACACATTTTTCGGTATAGAAAATTTTCGATAACACAATTTTCGGTATAGAAAATTTCGATAATAACTTTTTCGGTATAGAAAATTCCGATAATAAATATTTCGGTATAGAAAATTTCGATAATAAATTTTATATATACAAAATTTCCAAGAGGAATTTTTTTTATATAGAAAATTTTTGATAACAAATTTTTATATACAGAAAATTTTCGATAACATTTTTCTTTAACAGAAAATTTTCGATAACAAATTTTTTATATAGAAAATTTTCGATAACACAATTTTTTATATAGAAATTTTTCGATAACACAATTTTTTATATAAAGAATTTTCGATAACACAATTTGTATATAAAAATTATTTCATATGTATGTAATATAAATATTTTTGGATATTTTTGATATAGTATATTTCCGATAACACACTTTTCGATAAATAATTTCTAACGTAGAAAACCTTTTCAACAATTTTGAAAAGAAAATTTCGATACTGCGATCAAAAAACACTGAAGTTAACAGTGTTCACTTTCATACTTATTCTAGTCTAGTTGATAAGCTGGTACTTACGTCTACATATTCTTCCTTACTATTCGTTAAAGAAATCTGTTAGTACCGCACCATAAGAAAACGAAGCAAGTTTTTGAAATGCTAGCTGGGCTATGTGCACATTTTTTCCTCAATTTTAAATTAAGTTCGAAATCAAACAATGTTTTAAACTTCAGCACGTTTATACAATATAAGAAAGTGTTCGTTTTTCTTTCTTCTCCCTTTTTTTGCGTTTCCCCGTTACTATAATTCTGCCTTTATCAGTGTGTTATAAAAAAATAAGAAAAAGAACCTGATAAATCGTAACATTTCATATGAGTCGGTGTATGTAGTTGTGTTAAACGAGCTAGAGAGAGAGAGAGACAGAGTGAGAGAGAGTGAATGAAACGATAACTCTTTCTATTTGTATGCCATTCGATGTAAATTTGGCCCAATTTAAAACATGTTTTATGAGCAACAACAAAACAAACATTGTAAGAGAAAAATTGAAGAATGAGGGAAATATGTATTTCTTCTGCAATCATAAATTCGTACTTTAAACAATTCATCTTATTATGAGCTGCTGCTGCTGCTGTTGTTGTTGTTGTTGCAGTTACTTTTCACTCATTCTCAAACAACTTTACATTTGTCATTTTGTTGCATAAACGTGAGCAGAACATCAATGAGTCAAAAATTACTTCCAATACTAACCTCTCCGTCTCTCTCTCTCTCTCTTTTTCCTCTTAGACACATGCATACATACGCATTTCCACACTTATTATTTGCTAAACAATAACTCAACTTTAATAAAAAAACACTGTAGTAGTACAGCAGGATGCACGATGGAATTTTAAAGAGTGTGTCTATATTTATGCTGAACTTAAATGGCTTTCAATGCTTCTTATATGGAGTAGTACGAGTGCTAAAGTACTTTGTAAAATAATCGATTGTACCTTAACAGTAATTTCTTTTTATTATTGCTTAGAATTTTTAAAATTTAATACAATGTTCGATAACAAATTTCTTTTGTATAGAAAATGTTCGATAACAAATTGTTTTTGTATAGAAAATTTTCGAAAACAAAAGTTTGTTGCATAGAAAATTTGCCATAACAAATTTCTTTGTATAGAAGATTTTCGATAACAAATTTTTCGAATAAAAAAGTTTCAATAACAAATTCTTTTATATCGAGATTGTTCGATATCAAATTCTTTTGTATAGAGAATGTTCGATAACAAATTTCTTTGTATAGAAAGTTTTCGATAACAAATTTTGTAAATAGAAAAGGTTCGATAACAAATTCTTTTATATCGAGATTGTTCGATATCAAATCCTTTTGTATAGAGAATGTTCGATAACAAATTTCCTTGTATAGAAAACTTTCGATAACAAAATTTCTTTGTATAGAAAATTTGCGATAAAAATTTTGTTGTATAGAAAATTTGCCATTACAAATTTTTCTGTATAGAAAATTTTCGATAACAAATTTTTTAAATAGAAAATGTTCGATAACAAATTCTTCTGTATAGTGAATGTTCGATAACAAATTTTTTGAATAGAAAATGTTCGATAACAAATTCTTCTGTATAGAAAATTTTCAATAATAACCTTTTTTATGTAGAAAATTTTCGATAACAAATTTCTTTGCATAGAATATTTTCGATAAAATTTCTTTGCATAGAAAATTTGCCTAAAAAATTTTGTCGTATAGAAAATTTGCCATAACAAATTTCTTGGATTAGAAAATTTTCGATTACAAATTTATTTGTATGGAAAATGTTCGATAACAAATTTTTTTTTATATAAAAAAATTGATTAAGTAATAAATTTTTTCAATTTTGAATATAAATTCATTTCTAAAAGGAAATTTTACGCCAAATAATCTTTAGAAATATTTATTTATTGAATTTTTTATGTTTTATGACTTCAGGTTTCTAAAAACAAACTCATTTGAAATTCAAATATTTTAATTACTTTAAGAAGAATTTCTTGCATAGAGAGAGAAAAAAGAAGGTTACAACCCCTTAAGATATGCTTTGAAATATTTGCGCCTTCAACACCATTAACAACACATTGTTTTTGTTTATTTATTGAAAATAATTTTGTAACACCCTCACCACAAAACATTTCTTAGGGAATTTATTTACAAAAAAAAAAAAAAAAAAAAAAGTGAAACTCAAGAGCAATCAACAAACGCTCTTCTTACTCTAGCAAAAAAAAAAAAGAGACAAAGAGAATGCGAGGGTGAAGAAAATACGAAAAGTAATCCAAAAAAAATTGGCATTTAATTTCTTGATAAACACGTACTTCATTAAGTCAACACTTACATATGCTTTTGGAATTATAATGTGTTGCTTAGTATTTTACTGTTTGATTATGCTCCGCCACAAAGCATACACTTCCCCCTACGCCAGGGCTTCTATCTTTTTGTATTGTAATGGCTGTTTAATCCTCGCTCTCTACGCTGCTATGCACAATGAAATCGGCAAAAATCTATTCCAAGAACAGACAGAAATTTTCGTTTTCATTTTTCTTTATGGAGTTTTAATGAAAATTTCGAGAGCACAGCACCCCAAATATTTGTTTTGCAACCCCACTTCACTCCTTCATTCCTTTAATTCGTTTTTATTATTTTAATTTTGTTTTTGTTTTGTTTTGTTTTTGGGTTGAGTAAATGAAATCCCGATAAAATAAATATTTTTTTTATACTCAACCAAATGAAAATAATAAATAAGACAATAACAATTGCAAATAACAACAAATTAATGAATTTTGTTCTACACTCTCCCTGTTTCCCTTCTCGTCTGCTTAATAAAACCATAAGTTTTGTACATACATAATTGGTCATTACAACCCTTCAGTCAGGATTACGACCTAGCTTCTCACACCACTTATGTTGTGTGCGTTAATTTTATACATTAGTGGCGGGACCTACAGTTTAAAGTCGACTCCGAACGACTGATTTTTGAGAAGCTTTTCATGGCAATTTTATTTACTCTCAGAGTTTTTGCCAGAAATCTGCTGAGAGGAAGTCGCCGAAGAAATATTTTCGTTTTGATGTCTGACCTGGGATTCTAACTCGGGCCTTCAGTCTAATAAGCCAACACACTACCTACTAGACTACGATATTTTTTTTTAAATACCAAATTTATTTGGCACCCTTTTTTAGTGCCAAATTTATTTCGCAATACTTTTTAATATCATATACCTTTGGTGTCTTCTAGTACTAAATTTATTTGATACTTTTTTGCGAATTCAATTTATTTAGTACTTCTTTTAGTACCAACATTATTTGGTACTAATTTTTAGTGTCAAATTTCATTTGGTACTAGCTTTTAGTACCAAATTTTATTGGTGCTTTTGTTACTGCCTCAATTCATAGATCTAGCACGCAATAAAGCTAATATAGGTCGTATCGTTAACTAATTTTTCATATAGAAAATTTTCGATAACTACTTTTTTTTGTATAGAAAATTTTCGATAACTAATTATTTATATACGAAATTTTCGATAGCTAATTGTTTTAAATAGAAAATTTTCGATAACTCAATTTTTTTATATAGAAAATTTTCGATAATTACTTTTTTGTATAGAAAATTTTCGATAACTAATTATTTATATACGAAATTTTCGATAGCTAATTGTTTTAAATAGAAAATTTTCAATAACTAATCTCTTATATAGAAAATAGTCGATAGCACAATTTTTTATATAGAAAATTTTCGATAACTAATTATTTAATATAGAAAATTTTCAATATTCGATAACAAATTTTTTTCTATAGAAAATTTTCGATAACTAATTATTTATTTAGAAAATTTTTAATAAATAATCTCTTATATAGAAAATTTTCGATAACTAATTGTTTATATACGAAAATTTCGATAACTTATTGTTTTAAATAAGAAATTTTCAATAACTAATCTTTTATATAGAAAATTTTCGATAACACAATTTTTTATGTACAAATTTCGCACGCAATAAATCTAATATAGGTCGTAATGTAAAAATAAGGGCCAGTGACACCTCTAGACCCCAATACACACTAATTAAGCACATTTTGCGGGTGCAATAGTTTTGCTTTCGCAACGTCTTCTGAGTTCGTGAGCTTCATTGTTGAAGAAAAATTTTCATTTTTTTTTTGCCCTGTGAGTGGAGAGCCAGCTTTAGTTGTTGTGTGTGATTTGGACGTGATATGATTGAGATGCTAATGGATAGAGGTGCCGAATACACAACAAGTAGGTGTAAGACAGGCTTGTAATTAAGCTGTGGAATCGACAATTACGCTTTATCCATCATAATTTTTCTAACAGAAAGAATATTTTTGTACATTTCGACGATGCAAAGGCTTAGGCCATATCAGCAATACTGCCAGTATAATTAGAGGACATTTTAAAAAGTGATGCAACTTGCACTTATACGAATTCGTTTTTATGGGAACTTTATCAAAAGAATTATGAGAACAGCCATGCGATGTTACTATGTAACAGAATTTTATTGAAAAATGCTTTTTAATTTAATTTTTTAATTCGGTTTCCTATGTATGTGTTGTACTTGCAGTTATTTCCCTTCATTGTATGCCAATAGAAAATATTAATAACGACAGTAGTGGTGATAGTGCTACGTTGTGTAAAAGTATTAACCAATACAGCTTTGCATATTAATTAGCTGCGACAACAACCACAACGTTACTGGATGTAAAACTACAATACCAACAACAGCATAAAAGCAACAACAACCAAGCCTCACATAATGTATCACATCGCATCGCATTACTCATTTACTTTTACTTAACAAGAGCAAAAAAAAAAAAAAAATGTTAAAGAGAGAGAGAGGGAAGCAGAGCAAAAAAATACCCTTAAAGAAATAAACTTAAGCCGGATATTATTACTTGCACACAATAATGTATTATGTGTGTGTCTATGGGTGCATGTGTGAGTGTAAAATTTTTATTCAAATTATTACCAGCACTGGCTGCATATAAACTATTTTCAGTTTTTTTTTCTCTCTTCTCCTCTAAAGGATAATCCTGCTTGTAAGCTCTTACATAATATCTCCATATAAGTCTGTGTATGTGTGTGTGTCGAGTATCTTGCGAATGTAATAAACCAGAAAAGCAAAAAAGAAAAAAAAACCATACAGAGTGCCTGTAACTTATAAGGCGACGAGTGAAATATTTAATTTTCATTTCGCTTTACTTGTATGCAAATTAACTTAAATTCTGTATTAAAAAACGAAGAAAAAACGAAGAAAATAAGAAAACAAACTTACCGTTGCACCCATTTAAATGATGGCATTGGATTGCCATCAGCCACACACTCAAAGGCCGCTGGACTAAATAATGGTGCTGTAGTTAAGCGATCAGGACCGGCTGAGAGAATTTTTGGTGGATCTGAAATAGAATAAAAGAATAAACAAAACAAAATGGTTGTTGTAACGGTAAATGCAATTGATTTTTAGAAATGTTATGCTATGAACTTAAGGAGACAAACATAACTAGGTAATCTATTTAGTGGATTTAAATCAGCGGTCTTGCAAAGCTGAAGAAAGGCTTGTCAGTTACGAATTCGAATCTTGGACACTTTACGAATATTACGAGCAAGATTTTAAAGAATTTGGAAGAGACTGAAATCATTACAAATGTGTTTATATCTGTACATCTTTGGAGTGCGTACATTCCATGTTGTTTTCATCATTTGGTCTTATCCTATGGCTTGTATTTCACATTTCCCCATTCAAGACTCAACTTACTCAGACATTAAAGACGTCACACGTCATCACAAAGATGGAGGAGATATGCTGATTGGGGGAGCTAGTGTAACAGGCTATCAAAGCTGATTTTTTGAACCAAATTTTCATCCCAGCTCACACAGCAATTAAAGACTTCCTCACGTTTTCACAAAGACGGCGATAAAGCTGTTTGGGGGGAAGGCAAGTGTAACAGGCTTTCAAAGCTGATTTTTAAATTAAAATTTGCCATCAGCAAAAGGAATCGCGAAGCGCTTAACATGCCCGATTGCGGCCTTATTGCATAAGAGGTTTCCAGAAAGATTAATTTCACGCTTTGGCGTTATCAATTGGATAACAAGATCATGCGTCTTGAAGTCATCTGACATTTTTCAGAGCATTTTCCCTAATGTTGAAGCATTTGAATATCAATATTCGTCAAATTGTGCCATCCAAACTAGCATGTGAAGTCGCCGTAGTCTATTAGGTAGTGTAATGGCTTATTAGACGTAAGGCTACGGTTCAAATCCCAGGTCAGACATCTCCAGCAAAACCGAATATGAAAAATATTTTTTCAGTTACTTCCTCTCAGCAGATTTTTGGCAAAAACTCTGAGAGTAAATAAAAACTGCCATGAAAAGTTACGCAAAAATCTGTTGTTCGGAGACGACTTTAAACTATAGGTCCCGCTACTCATGTGTAAAAATTAACACATACAACATGGATAGTGTGAGAAACTAGGTCGTAATCCTGACTGAAAGGTTGTAATAACGAAATATGTATGTTACATACATACGAGTACATGTGTGAAACTATATGAAACAGAGGAGTAAACCTTGAGTAGAAACCGGGAGCTTAGATGGTGGTTTAACTGTCAAATAGAATCATCATGTCTCGTCCTCTCAATCTTCTGCCTGAATTGAGTTGGCAAACTCAAAAATATGGAAAATACTCTAGAAATTTCCCGATTCCCGATTCTTGCACCACTAGAAGTTACTGAGCTTTAATGCTTAGTTTAGTTACAAAGCATTTCTCAAATTTATAGAATAGAATTGGTTTTATACACGGGGACACATAAGGAGGTTGCTTATAGCCACTGCATCTGTCAGGATTCGATGTCCTTATAATGAAGCTGGTGATAGACTTGTCCTTTTCATACTACTCCATACTTTTTCAAAGGAGCTTCTGAGACTGTATGTATAGGACGCAGGCTCTCAGTGACCCGGTTATGCCAATAAATATCGCTCCCTGTAATGTTATCCAATTCCAACTGAGCTGTTTTCAGTTTTGAAAACGAAAAATATAAATCGTTGCGAGTTTTTCTTGTGCCGGGAAGACAAGTGAAGTCATCGTACAATCTGAGAGACAACGAGACATCAAATTCATCACAATAAATATCCAATACAGTAGCCATTGCATACATAATTGGTCATTACAAGTCTTCAGTCAGAATTACGACTTAGCTTCTCACACCACCTATGCTGTGTGTTTTAATTTTATACATGAGTGGTGGAACCCACAGTTTAAAGTTGACTCTGAACGATAGATTTTTGAGAAACTTTTCATTGCAATTTTATTTATTCTCAGAGTTTTAGCCAGAAATCTGCGAAGAGGAAGTCGTCGAAGAAAGATTTTCTTCATATTTTGATTTGTTTGAGATGTCTTAGCCAGGGGTTGAACCGTGGCGTTAAGTCTAATAAGCCAACACAGTACCTACTAGACTACGACGATTTAAATCCATCACAATAAATACCCAATGCTGTACACGTTTCCTATTGCCTGGAAGGACAGTCTCTGCTAATCCTAATCCCATAGGTCTTGTATTGTTGCAAAAAAGTGTTTACATTCGTACTTTTTTACGTTTCAAATCACTTTTAATCAATTTCAGTTGCAAAATAAATTCAAATTGTTTTTATTTTGTTATGATTTATGAGAAAACATAACGAAAACTTTTTATGGTCTTGTTTGGAAATTCTCTCGTTACTCTTTCCGAACATTTATTTTTCGTTTTTCATTTTCATAACAAATCGCCATTTAATGTTCTACTTCTGCTTCCTTTATTCATAATAAAACCCAATTTACTTATCCTACTGACACGTAAGGCTACAAATTAAAATTCCATAAAAAACAAAAAAAAAAAAAATAATCAGGACTCTAGTCCTGTTGGCATTATTCGCCATTCATTTATACTCACATTTTACATCCAATTGCACTGATAGCTGCTCTGAGGTGCCCACAGCATTTTGTGCCTGACAGGTGTAAAGACCAGCATCACGTCGTCCCACTGGCCGTAATTGCAATGTTTCCTATGTGTGTGTGTGTGTGTGTGTGTGTGTGCGGGGAGAAAAGGATAATAAAAAAAAAATAACACGATTAAAATGAGTAGAAAAGGATACCAAAATAAAAGAAGAAATAAATTTTATATGAATTTTGTTAAATCACTGGGATTTCATTTGAATTCTTTTTTTCTTCTGTTTTTTGTTTTTTTCTGGCAAAGTTTCAAAATAAAAAAATTGGCCAAAAAACAACAACTGCAACAGTACTAATGAAATAAAATGAATGAGAATCTGCAAACCCAGTTGTTCTTGTTCTTACCTGTAGACTGGCAATTTCTGAACGTCCTGCACGACGCCAGACAATATTCGCCGGTGGATTGGCATCCGCTACACAGCGTAATATCAGAGCATCTTTATCCTCTTCCAAGTCGATTTCCGGTGAGCCAATTAAACGTATTGTTGGTGCGTCTGCCACATTGAGAAAGAAGAAAGGAAGTGGAAAAACGATGAAAGATTTTCTAAATGATTTATTTTTCTCTCAGTGTGTGTGTAAGTGTGTATGTGTGGCAAGTCTATGTTGCAAGCAAATTGAAGGAAAATTGCAGTTAATTTAATTGATTTAACAAAACGAGCTGGCTCGCTCTGGCTGGCTGACTGACTGACTGCTAAGCTGCTAGGCAGCTTGTCTGTTTGGCTGGGCTGCTAACAGCTAAAACTCAATGTTATTACGAAAATGAAAAAAAGCCAACTCTCCCCTCTCTGCTGAGCCAGTGCCAAATATATTATTGAAGCTGTTGTTTGAGGATTTAACAGAAAATTTTGACTTGTTGCCAAAAAATACTTGGATTTGTTTCGCTCTTTTTTTTTGGCTCAACGAAAAAGTTATTGTTGATGAATAAAAAACAACAACAACAACAACGACAACAACAGAATCAGTACAAAATAAAAATCATTTCCTAGAAGAGAAGACGTTTTAATCCCAAAACACCAGTCAGTCAATAAAATACAGGGGCTCTATACCATTCTCTCTCACTCTCTCGCCATCTCTCTGTCTTGCTCTGCTTTAGTTCATGTTTGAAAGCATGTAATCTGTATTTGTGTGTCTCTGTGTGTGTGTATATATGTTAACTTTTATTAGCTTGAGTTTTAGTTTTTAGTTTTCCCCGTTATTTTTTGTTGTTGTTGTTGTTATTTTAATACAATATTTTATAGCCTGGGAGTAGTTTTTATTTTTCATTAATTTCGAATTCAATTGGCGTTTGTTTACCTCCGGTTAGACAGATACATACACCCAGAAAGGTAGAGAGAAAGAGAAAGAGTGTGAACGATAGAGAGAGAGAGAGAGTTTGAATCAAATTTGCCAAATTAATTTTGAATTTGTAAAAAAAAATAGTTTTTAATTTATAATCATGGTGTAGCGGTAGACAAAGTAGAGCCATTCATTGTGTCTGATTAAAACAAATTCTATTTGGCTACATGGCTTGCAAAGTTTTATGGCGAAAGCACAGGTAGAAAAAATATTTGAAAAGTTTTTTTTTCATGTTTTTCAATTTAATTTTCATTCTCTGTTCATACCGACATTTCACTTTGGGAAATTGTTTAGTTTTGATATTTTCATTATAAAATTGAATCCAGGCATTAAGCCACTTCAAGAGAGAGAGAAAGAGTGGGTAGCCTTATAGAGATTAATTTGCATTGAAGACAAATTCTATTTGATAAAGAAGAAGACCATTTTATTAAAAAATTTGGCGACAACTTGGTTCACTTAAAAACTGTCCTTTCATCACGTTGTAACGGCCACACACCTCGCTTATCTGAGTTGATGTGTTGTACTGTCGTTTTCTAGTAGCTACTGTGGGCGTATTAGACGAGAGCCTGCTGTTCCAAGTCCACCTCAAATATTTCGAATGAAATATGAAAAAAATATGCTTACGAAAATGGAAAAATCTAAATATTGGTGTTTTGCTTTTACATTGATTAATATTAAAAAACAAAACAATGAACTTGTTTACAAATTATCGCTCTGCGTAATATAACAACAAATACTAGCATGAAGAAATGGTGGTAAAACAAGTAAACAAAAATACAACAACAAACACTACAAGAATAAATGTAAACAAAATACACAAACAACAATAACGAAACAATGATGTTTACATTTATAGAGATCTCGAGAAAGCGAAGCCACGAACATTCGCCTTCAAGAACATTCATCAGACTGTTTACGTTGCCATATAAAAGGCAATGCATAGCAGGCGAGTGAGTTAGTAAAATTTCAGTCAGCCTTGTGTGAAAACGCGGTTCGTTGGAAGAGAGTAATCGTGCTTTAAAGATCTCCGTTACAAAGATCTGTCGAACAATTGACTAGTAATTGTTATTGTTTATGCAAAGAGTGTAAACAGAGGAATAACAAACAAAGCAATTGTTGTTGTTTACATCAAGTTGTGAACAGTGGCACACAGAATTGTGCGAATAATAAAGAATTTTAATTAAAACTAAACACAAATTTATTTTTATTTTGTTTGCAATCTAAGAGCTCATATTTTAAACCTTTTCAAAAGGTAATAACGTAACAATATTATTTTCAGCTATTTTCTATTTCCACTCTTCTGGTGGAAACTCTGACAGTAAATATAATTCGGCGTCGACGTTAAACTGCATAACATGGGTGGTGGGAAAAGCTAGGTTGTAATCCTAACTAAAGTGTTGTAATGATCAAAGTAAAGGAAGTTTTTTATTGCTTAAAAGCAGTTGATTACAAATCTCACCAATCGAGATCTACACTTAAAAAGGTTGTCTTTGTTCAGCTTAATAGGCTATCACTTTCATTACTTGCCAGACAACATGTGGCTCTTGTCGCAAAGCTACTTAATGTCGTGTCACCTTGTTTCACAGGCACATTATTTCCTCAAGAGCACTCTTCTATCCTGTCTGATGATCCCCAGATATTAAGTTTGCCAATAGTTTTGATAGCAGCTTTCATACTCGAATTCCAAGTAGAGAAGATTGGTCTCCTGACATAGGCTGCTCTGGGGATTCTGTGGAATTTTATACGGACGGACCCAAACTCCGAAATCGGATAAGCTGTGGAATTTTCTCCGCTGCAGATCTCCAATATATCTATTCTCTATGACAGCCAGTTAGCAATCATATCACTTGGGGGTGCAAACTTCAGGCTAAACTAAATAGTACTGGCTGCAACACTCAGAGAGTACATACATAACAGACATAATTGGCCATTACAACCCTTTAGTCAGGATTACGACCTAGATTCTCATATCACTTATGTTGTGTGTGTTAATTTTATGCATGAGTGGCGGGACCTACAGTTTAAAGTCGATTCCGAACGATAGATTTTTGAGAGAAACTTTTAATGGCAGTTTCATTTATTCTCAGAGTTTTTGCCAGAAATCTGCTGAGAGGAAGTCAGCGAAGAAATATTTTTGCATGTTTCGTTTCGTTCAAGACGTCTGGGCTAGGGTTTGAAAGCAGGCCTTACGTTTACCAACTAGACTACCACGAGAGTATGGTTTTGCTAAATAAAATGGATTTTCTCTCAGAGAAATGGCAACCCTATCATTCTAGATGTTGCTACTGCAGACCTGCTTATCTGAAAACAACTTGTAACGAAAAGAAAAAGTATAATCGATGAAGAAACGAAAAAGAATAACAAACTTCTCACTTATATGCAAAGAAAAGATGGCTGTACAGAGATCAAACACTGTTTACAAGCCCAAAGGCTGACAACGTATTACAAGTTGTCTTTTCTTTAAAATGCTGTTTAAAATCATAAATTTTTTTTTTAGCTTTTCTTATTAGTCTAAAATAAATTCTCTTTACTTCACCCAAGAGATAAAAAAACGAAAGAAAAGAAGAGAAAAAGGTCACTTAAAAAACGAAATTGTCTTACATTTAACATCTAATCTGGCTTCCACCGGCACCGTTTTCGCCGTATACGATTCATGATAAGCCAAACAGCGTAAAATATCACCGTGCCTTTCACGCATTGCCGTCAATTGTACCACTGAAGTGGCCGACCAAGTACGTGGATTATCTGGTTCGGTGGCATTCGTTTGCGGATGAATGGCATCAATTTCTTGGTCACCTGCAAAGAAAATGAAAAAAAGAAAAATTCAAAAATGAAAACAATGACAAGAGACATGAAAACTGATGCAAGGTAGAGGGCAATTGTAACAGGCAAAGGATAATATTATAAATGGAGTAGACAATCAAGGATAATAGAGTAAAGGAATGCAATTTAAAGGCATTTTGAAATGTAGGAGTGGGATATGGAAGGCAGTGGTTGTGGCAGTAGGTGTATTGCTTTAAGAAAGGCAACAATGATTGAAAAGAAAGGCAATAGAAGTGAAAAAAGTTAAAGCGTTTCAAGGGAGATTAAAAAAACTGATAAAAAACCAAAAAAATTTTGTTTTAAATTCAGAAAGTTCTGTACTTAGTCTAAGTTCAGTAGTTTTCTAATAAACAATCCCAGATTTTAAAAGAAAATGGCTTTTAGTGTCCCAAATAAGGTACCTAATGTGGAAACTTTTTCTTGCGAGCACAAAAAAAATATTTGAAGTTGCGTAATGATTAAAATGCAGCTGGACAGAAGGTAACCTTCATGAATTTTAAAAATATATACTCGTACTCAACTATTATTGACACGATAGGAAGCAGATCAGAAGATCAGTTTGAGTTCGACCAATTAAAGCAGTGAGCACTGTTCTACATTAAGGCCTACAGGTCAAATGGCTACTGTTCTGTCATTAGGCATTAGGAAGGCATAAGCTTCATTATGATGAAGGATCTATACCCTGTGCCATTATAATTTCGAAGACCTTTTCATGTACGTTTTTCTCAAGAACTAATCGAAATATTTCTCAAGTACTATTTCAACTACTTCTCTAGAACTCTTTCCAGTACTTCCCTAATGCTTTTTTAGGTATTTTCCACACACAATATTGTCAAATACTTTTTCAAGACCTTGTCAAGTACTTTTTCAAACTCTTAATAAATTAATTTTCAAGTACAGCCCAAATACCTTTTCAAGAAATCCCCAAGAAATTTTCTAATGCATCCCAGATACTTTTTTGAGCTCTTTCCAACTAATTTTTATGTACTTCCCAAGTACTTTTTCAAGACCTTCCCAAGTACTTTCACAAATTCTTAATAAGTTCGTTTTCAAGTACAAGGTTAGGTTAGGTTAGAGGACGTGTACTTGTCCATTAAGACAAGTACAATACCCGGAGGTCGAAATTGACCCATTGTACAACGTCCTTGGAGAGGGAAGGAAATAGAGGGAATAGGATGAAAGGAGGGCATAAGGGTAAGGGGTTTCAAGTACAAACCAAGTACTATTTCAAGTACTTGTTGAGTGATTTTCTAATACTTATCATGTACTTTTTTGAGTACTTCCTAGGTACTTTTTCAAGACCTTCCCAAGTAATTTTCTAATACTTCTCAAGTACTTTTTGAGTACATTCCAAGTAACTTTTTATGTCCTCCTCAAGTACTTTTTCAAGACCTTTCCAAGTACTTTCTCAAATTCTTAACAAAGTTTTCAAAGTACAAACCAACTACTGTTTCAAGTACTCCTTGAGTAATTTTCTAATACTTCTCAGGTACTTTTTCGAGCACTTTCCAAGTAATTTCTGTAATACTTCCCAAGCACTCTTTCAAGACCTTCCTAAGTACTTTTTTGAATTCTTACCAAGTTCGTTTTCGTGTACAGCGCTAGTAATGTATTTTTAAGTACTTCTCATGTACAAACATACATAATTGGTCATTACAACCCTTCAGTCAGGATTATTGACCTAGTTTCTCACACCACTTCTGTTGTGCGTGTTAATTTTTTACATAAGTGGCGGGACCTACAGTTTAAAGTCGACTCAGAACGACAGATTTTTTGAGAAACTTTTCATGGCAATTTTATTTACTCTCAGAGTTTTTGCCAGAAATCTGCTGAGAGGAAATCGCCGAAGAAATACTTTTTGTATTTTTGTTCTGATGTCTGGCCTGGGGCTCGAACCCTGGCTTTACGTCTCATAAGCCAACACACTACCTACTAGACTACGGCGACTTCCAGCGAAGCGACTTCTCATGTATTTGTTTTAAATTCTTCCCAAGTTCTTTATCAAGTACTCCCCAAGTAATGTTCTAATACATCCCAGGTACTTTTTCAAGCTTTTCGTAAGGAACTTTTTATGTATTCCCCTAGTATTGTTTCAAATTCTTTCCAAGTACGTTTTCAAGTACAGCTCAAGTACTTTTTTTAAGTACTTATCATGTGTTTTTTGAAATATTTTGACAACTACTATTCCAGCACTTTTTCAATTACTTTTTAAATACTTTTTCAAGTTGTTTTCAAGTACTCTTTCTTGTTCCTTTCATATAATTTTTTAAGGAGAACGTTTAAAAACTCCTTTTAAGTTCTTTTTAGTGTACTTTTTCAAGAGGTATGTACTTTCTCTGGTATATAGTTTTTTTTCAGTTCGGATATTTTTCCCTAAATTGATGCACAACATAGATCTGAGGACTACAATACAAGAGGAACTAATCCGTTTAGAAATTCTTCATCGAAATGGTAGTGAATCGGTGAAACCCGCAATACACCATCTAAGGTTGTCAACAGATTCCCACGCACTGAGTGTGGTTCACTGGTTAGTTGTAGATGCTGTAGCCTAACAACTACTGAAGTATGTTCGTAAAAGTTCATGAGGCCAAAGGACATTCATATTTAGCTGTGACGGCGTTAAATTTTTTCTTGGCTAACCATGTACTCCATTGCGTATTTGTTCAATAAAAATTTATTTTTACTACTCCATTGGAAGAAAAAATTCTTTTAAATAAAATCATTTTGCCAATATTATAGGGTACTTAAACATTTACTAGCCATTTTAGTACTTTTTTCTCTTTCTTCTAAAATTTTCTTTCTCGTTTAACAAGCAGGAAAATTACATGGTTTTACCATAAAACAATTACAGATAAACGTACAATACGAGTGCAGCAGAATGCCTGGTTAAAACGAAAGGAAAAACTAAAAGGAAGGCAAAAGGAAAGTAAAGGAAAAGGCTGCAGAAAGAAGTTTTCATCATTTTTTTTTGTTCTTTTACTTACCCAGAAACCATTTAAGCGTAGCAGGTGGATTGCCATAGTGGGAGACACATTTAACGGTAGCCAAAGAGCCCGAATCCACGGTTATGTTATGGCCTGGCGGTACATGAGCGCCTTCGTATTCCAAACGTGGCCGTTGTGGTGCAACTAATGCAGGAAAATGAAAAGAAAATTTAAAGAAAATTCATTAGTTTTTGTGATTTTTTTCGTTTGCTTTTTAACAAAATTTCTAGTTAAATAAGGGCGTATGATAACAGAATTGCAATAAAATGTTTGTAGTATTACAACTACAATGTTTCTTACAATTTCTTTCTAAAATTTTAAACATTTTTAGTTTTAAATAGTAATTGTGTCTCTATATATGTGTATGTGTACATGTATTTGTAGAGCTGTAGCACAGATAAAATTCATGTCATGCATATCCTGTTTCCTTAAGACGTGTATTCTCCATTCTATAAATAAAAAATAAAAAGCATTCGCAGTAATAAGTAGAAAATATTTTCTCCGCTTTAAATGCCATTTTCGTTGAAAGGAAACAAAAATCCCATGAGGGTTGTTAAACAATATTCAGAGAAAAATTCTTTTCTTTCCTTTTCCTTTTTTTTTTTCCAATTACTACCACACAGTTATGATAATGCAGCTAATTTCGTTTTGCTTTACTAGTGCTTTACGCAAGTTTATCAAGGAGCATCAGTAAAACGATTCTCTAAAATGAGTGTAAAGGATACTCAAGCATCATTAAAAAGTTCTTGGTAAAGTAGTTCGAAAAAAAGCTGGGCTTTATGTAATCGCTGGAACACAAGTATGGAAATTTCTCTCTGATAGGCTGCAATAGTTTGTAGTCTCTGAAAAAGGCCAATGCCGATAGCCTAAAAGACTACCAGTATATTACACAGCACACCTCCATAACTACAGTGAAGTGTGGAATAATAAAATGAGTGTCGAGTCTATGCAGGAAGTATCTGGAAATAACCTTAAAAAGTATTTGAAAAATTACTTGGGAAGTACTAAAAAGTTCTTAGAAGAAACTTGAAAAAGTTCTTTAAAAGGCATTTAGGAAGTACCTGAAAAAGTTCTAGAGAAGTACTTAAAGCAGTTCTTGAAAAAAGCCTGAAACTTGAAACTTGAGAAATACTTTGAGAAGTACTTGCAAAAATATCTAGAAATTCTACTGGACGTGGAGGGTTTGTTCGAGAAAGTGTTTCAAGCAGAACCAAACATAGCATTATGACATGCACAGGACTTGTCGCATGTTCTTGGTGAGCAGGCCAAAAAATGGAACATTGGACGTGTGTTAGGATGATCACGCCTCTTGTGATTTATACGATCATTCTTTTGGCAGCCAGCATGAATTTGAAAACAGTTCTTATGGACTTGGCATGAAAACTATTTCAATAGAATCGACTGCTGCAATCAATTCAGAAGAGGAGGTTCTTTAAAAAACGAGTGTCAAATGATCAAACGAATTAGGCAGGTAGACGTATGGAGACGGCCGTTGTAGAAATAGTGGGAACTTTTCGAGAGTTCTTAAGTGGCAGCGGGGTGACAATTTTCGAAATGGTGGTCACATTTGATAACAAATCTTCTCAGGTCATAGTGAGAAAACTGAATAGAAGGGATATACATACATCCTATAACTGACCTTCTAAGGCAATTGCTGGCAAGAAAATAATACGAGTTGAACATTTAGAGGTTGACACAAGGAGTTTATTTGGCCGTTAATGTGAACTTTGATTGTAAACGAACTCTTGATGAAATTGTCTGAGGCGGTCATTGACTGCTAAGGCTATGCAGACAGCATAGTTCTAATAGCGTGAGCCAAGCTAGCAGAAAGCCTTTGGAACAGCAGTCTAAGGGGGATTTGAGATTGTAAATCGATGTTGTATATTAACGGGAAAGTGAATGATTTTATGCGACTAGAAGTTGAATTTCGTAGATTATACTCTACATGGGAGATGAAAAGTTGCAGGAACTAAAACAAACTAAGCAGGACTTAAGACAATTCACAAGATATTTACAGTATATGGGGATTTGAGCGTACCATCAAACTATCAACGAATAGTTTGTGAATACAAAACAGATTTTTACCAATTCATTGGAAGGAGGTTTGAACGAATATTCGTTGATAGTTTGAAGCCTTCTGGCAATTCATTGTAGACTCGTGGAATGTTTTTATGTAACATGAAATACTTCAAGGCTGACTCAAAAATATTTTGATGAGAAGAACCCTGAAATCTGTGCCTTGTTACTGAATTTTAGAAGAAAACTTATAAACGCCTTAGGATAGGAGGCAAAGAGTACTAGATTACTAGGCAAAGAGTTATGCTTACTGACAAGAAACAGTATCCTGGTATTCGTCAGGGCAACAAGACAGATATTACAGGATAACTAACTATGTATGTTGAAGGGTAGTACAAAAAAGTGTTTGGTCGCAGTGCTCTGGTGTGTATTACTTCTTTGCTGCACATTTTTTTTCTTACAAAATTTTTATTTTTCTTTAATTTTACAGCTTCATTGTAAAGTTTACCACACAAACATTTATACGTCGTTGGCCACGTATTTGTGTTTACTTTCTCTTTTCTTTTTAATGTTTTTATAAAACAATAAAAACTGTAATAAATAGAGAAAGAGAAAGAGAGAGATAGAGAAGGATAGACGCAATCAAATTGAGAGCCTTCAAGTTAATTGCATCTAACAGTTACGAATTATTTTAAATCCTCATCAACTTGTAAGCATTCTCATAGACACATACATACAAAGACATACATGCGGATATACCTGCATTTATTCTTTATAAATACACATACACACACTCACACAAGCTGTGGCTGAGGTTTTTGTGGTCAAATAAGCAAGAAACATGGCTGCTGGTAGATTTCTATTTATTTTCTCTTACTTTTCGTTTCTTTTTCTTTATTTTTGGAGTTGAATAGTAAGTAGTGTGATGCTACTCAAGAGCATAATATTTAATACGAATAATATTTAATGCTCACTCTCACTCCCACACACTCTAATTCACACACACACACTTATACGCGTATACGGGCAGTAATACTGCTGCTGCTTTAATTTCTTGTGTGCTCTTCTCTATTAAATCGAGAGTTTTTAAGGAACAATATGAACAAAAAATAAAAACAACAAAAAATTTATTAAGAATGGAAAGCAAAAGTAGTTGAGTTTTAAAAATAGGAAAGAGTTCCCATCAAAAGAGTATTTCAAACGTAGGATAACCAAGATTTTTTGGCTTGCAATTGAAAATACTACGGCATGCAAAATATACGGCATGTGGATTCCACAGAATGCTGCCACGACCCAAAGAACTCAATCGATTTTGGCTTTATTACATGTCAAGGTTCCAGAAAGAATAATTTAACGTTTTGGGGACATCAATTGGCCTCCAAGATTAATGCATTTGAGGCCTTTACGTTTGTTTTTGTATAGCTAAGTCTAAGGGTATGGGTATGCGCACAATCTCCTAATGTTAGAGCATTCGTAAGCTAACATACGTCAAGTTACTGTTGATATATCGTTCGAAATGGCAGTCGTAAACTATTTAAATAGCAGATCTTCTGGAAAGAAAATAACAAGAGGCGAACAATCAGAGGTTGCCACAAGAGGGATATTCCGCCATTAACCCTTTCCCTGTCCATGAGATGCACAAGCGTATGAAACTTGGAAAGGGTTAATATGAAGTCTGGTTGTAGACGAACTCTTGTTGAAATTGCCTGAGGCGGTCATTGACTATCAAAAGTTTTAATGGCAAGAGGCAAGCTTGTAGAAAGCCTTTGCAACAGCGATCTAAGACGATTTCAGATTATAAGTCGATGTTGTATGTTAGCAGGAAGTACTTGGAAAGTACCAGAAAAAGTACTTGAAAAGTATACTTGGAAAGTAAGAGAATTTCAGATTATAAATCGATGCTATATGTTAGCGGGAAGTACTTGGAAAGTACCTGAAAAAGTACTTGAAAAGTATACTTGGTAGGTAAGGGGATTGCAGATTGTAAGTCGATGCGGTTTGTTAGCGGGAAGTACCTGGAAAGTACCTGAAAAAGTACTTGAAAAGTATTTGAAAACTTGCTTGGAAAGTAAGAGAATTTCAGATTATAAATCGATGCTATATGTTAGCGGGAAGTACTTGGAAAGTACCTGAAAAAGTACTTGAAAAGTATACGTGGGAGATTAGGGGATTTCAGATTGTAAGTCGATGCGGTTTGTTAGCGGTATGTACCTGGAAAGTACTTGAAAAGTATTTGAAAACTTGCTTGGAAAGTAAGACAACTTCAGATTATAAATCTATGCTATATGTTAGCGGGAAGTACTTGGAAAGTAACTGAAAAAGTACCCGAAAATTATTTGAAAAATTACTTGGGAAGTAATATGGTTTCAGCTTGTAAATCGATGCTGTATGTTAGCGGAAAGTATTTGGAAAGTACATGCAGAAGTTGTTGAAAATTTACTTGGGAAGTACTAAAAAAAAGTTCTTGGAAGAAACTAGAAAAAGTACTTTAAAAGCCACTTAGAAAGTACCTGAAAAAATTCTAGAGATGTAATTAAAAGAGTTCTTGAAAAAACCTGAGTAAGTACTTCAGAAGTACCATGAGAAGTACTTGCAAAAGTACTTAAAAACGAACTTGAAAAAGGTGTTGAAAAAGTAACTAAAAGGGTACTAAAAATGGTAAATGGAAGTATGCTTGGAAGAAGTAAATGGTAGTGTTATTTAAAAAGAAATTTGCAAAAGTACTTGAGAGTATTCTAAAACTAGTTGAGGTGATCACAGAAATACTACTGGACATAGAGGTTCAAGGAGAACCAAACACGGCATTATGATATGCACAGGACCTGACGCATGATATTGGTGAGCAGCCCAAAAATGAAACATTGGATGTATGCCAGGATTGTCAGGCCACTTGTGATTTGTAGGATCATTCTTTTGGCAGCTAGCATGAATTTGAAAATAGTTCCTATGGAATTGGTTAAAATGCAGAGACTGGCATGAAAACTATTTCAATAGAATCGACTGCTGATATCAATTCAGAAAAGAAGGCTCTCTTTTAATGACATGCTAATTCGTAAGGCTTAATGGCCAACGAAAATTGAAACCCTAAAATGTTTAACCCTATAATAATGCGTTCATATAGCATGTATAAGAGTATGTGAATGTGTGTGTGCTCTGCAAGAAATCTTGTAAAACAATATGAAAGTATCTGATTACCGTTGTGGTTGCATTTGTTTTGCTACGTGCATGTGCTTGAAAACTAACTGAACTGGGAGAGCAGAAGAGAGGCTAGGCTAGAGAGGATAGAAAAAATCTTCTTATAGCACATCTAGCAATCAACAAGAGTTGTTTCAAAACAAGCAGTATAAGCCAGTTAGCAATTGGCATCATCTGTTGTTTGGGATGCGCTGCTATAACTCCTGGCAACTCAACTACTCTTGCCAGTTGACTTGAGTGCTTAAACTGTTGTTGCAACACAAAAAAAAGAAACACTCGCAAGAAAACAGGTGTATTTGTATGCGTGCTTGTATTTATTTTTCATTTATTTCAAGTTGATCTGAGCTTCAGCAGCAGCAGCAGCAACATACTCAACAGGAAAAAGGAAATGAAAATAATGACTGCTGTCATGGCATTTGCGGCTTGAATTAACCAACAATTGCTATGAGATTTGAGAAGAAAATTAATTAAGCATTCGCTTCTTATTCTCTTCTCTTTTTTTCATACTTTTTTTTTCCATTTCTTTCTTAATTTGTTGTATTTTTTATGGTTTTTATTTCTTTAAATTTTTTCTTCTTTTTTGTTTTGTTTCTTTTGTTTTCTTAATACCGCCACTATAAGTATTTGGTTACGTAAGAAAAATTATTCCTTTTTTCTTTTCTTTTGTGTTTTGAAACAAATAAAAATCAAACGGTGCTGAGATGGCAGTGAGTAGAAGCGTTGTATTAGAAATTAAAAGTAGCATACAAGTTAAGTTTGTGATTTAAACAGAGGGGTGAGTGGAAGTGATTAAGTAATTAAATGAACCAAAGATTGCATCAGTTTCAATAGAAATTAATTAATTTCAATGTGTACGTATACGTCAAGGACAAAATATTGTTACGAAAATGAAAAATCTAGATACTGGTGTTTTCCGTTTACATCGCTTAACATTAAAATTATAAACAAAAGCTACAAAAACAAAACAATGCGGTAAACAAACCTTTTTATAAATTATTGTACTGTTTAATATAACAACAAACACCAGCATCAAACAAAAGGTAAACAAGTAAACAAAAATACAACAACAAACACCAGCATCAAACAAAAGGTAAACAAGTGAACAAAAATACACAAACAACAGTAATGAATGTAAACAACGACGTTTACATTTGTAGAGATTTCGAGTAAAAGGAAAGTCACGAATATTTGCCTTCAAGAACATTCATCAGACTGTTTATTCTGCCATATAAAAGGCAAGGAAAAGCAGGCGAGTGAGAAGTTCAGTCAGCCAAGTAATTGTTATTGTTTATGCAAAGGGTGTAAACAGAAGAATAACAATCAAAGCAATTGCTGTTGTTTACATAAAGTTGTGAACAGTGACACACAGAATTGTGCGAATAATAAAGAATTTTAATTAAAACTAAATATAACACGTTCACTGTCCAAGGTAAAAACTGGGGAGTGCCCCACACGTCCGATTTTTTTTTGCATAATCGGTGTATTTCGGATAAGCCCCAATAAATATAAATATCTACATCTTTTAAAATATATATAAATAGCTAAAAGGGTGTTTTTGTTAATAGCCCACATATGGGCTGTGGACTCCATGAAACAAAATCTTCTATAAATCGTCTTCAGAGTTCACAGACCACATGTGGGCTGCGAATATTTTTAGCTTTTATAATACATTTTTGGTACACAAGTCTACCATTGGCTAACTATTTGCTCCAACGTAAAACCGATCTTTGTGGAACTTTGAGAAAAAACCGTAAGGACTTGCCTTTATTGGTTAAAAACAAGAAACTAAAGAGAGGCGAGCAAATCGCTGCTCAAAAAAGCCATGTCACTATCCTTAAGTGGAAGGATAAAAGAGATGTCCTTATGTTATCTACATGCCACGCAAATGAACAAACGATGTCCAGAGGCCGAAACCAACGTCTTAAACCGAATATGATATTGGAATACATCCAAACTGTCAGGTCCACGTCAAAAAAACGAGATTTCCTCCATGTCCCAGCACATATTTTGTTTTTTATGGTCTGTTCTGTGAAGTCCAAGTCAAATAAACGATGTTCTTTCAACGTCCACAATTTTAGAGCTCTTTAAATTTGTATGGGTAAACAGCCCACATATGAGCAGTGGACTGCTGGTGCTTTCCGTTCATAGCCCATATATGGGCTGTGGACAGTGAACGTAATAAATTTATTTTTATTTTATTTGTAATTTACGAGCTTATATTTTAAACGTTTTAAAAGGTAAAAACGTAACAATATTTTGAAGATGATGTCTTGAAAGCGTTACATCATGAATATCGTTGAAGAAGAAATTTGCAAAAGGATTTGAAGTGGCAGTTTAGAAACGTTTGCAAGCAGGAGCATTCACTCAAAGTGAGAAAATCAGTTACAACATGATAAGAAGGCGAGAGATATTTCGCTTCTAATGATAATACATGAATTAATCCATAGTAGCAATCCTATAATGGGTCATCATGTAAGTATTCCTATTTTTTTTTTTTTTGAAAGTGTAGAATTTTGCTTTAGCAAAACACAATTTCCGTAGTCGTAGTCTAGCAGGTAGTATATGTAGTAGAAGGTAGTGAATTCAAATTTACCTCAGGAATCTACAATATAACGAAATACGAAATAAAATATTTTGTTTCGCGACTTGTTTTCAGCAGTCTTCTGGCAGGAGCTCTGGATGTAAATAAAATTGCCGTGAAAAGTGAAAAATTTGCTGTTACGAGGCGACGTTAACTGTAGATCGCGCCATTCTTGGATAAAAATTAACATTTACGACACGGGTGGTGTGAAAAGTTAGGTTGTAATCTTGACTAAAGGGTTATAGTGACCAATTAAGTAAAGTAACATACAGTTTACGAAAGTTTAGTTCAGTATTTTACCTAAACAAGGCAATAGCGGGCATAACTCCCTATTAGGCAATGTCTCATGAGGGCTAGTAAACGATAGAAAAGTAGGCTTTGTCAGTTCTTCCCTATTAAAGATTTAGCCCGGGGTCAAACAGGTCACCCTCCTACACAGGTAGCATTAGCTTCGGAGTGGAATTTATTAGTAATTTTCAGTCTAACAGGGCCAAGGAAACCACAGTACTTAGATCAAATAGGAAGTTCCTATTAGGGCTAGTACGCCATATAGATTTTGGGTATGTTCATGTGCCCAGGACTTAACTAATAGAGAACTTCTATTAATACTCCATTTCCTGAAGAGATAGGGACATTCCTGAAGAAATAGAAGAATGTCAGTATTTTCTCAGAGAATATTCTATGACGATAGCCATGACTTCTCTATGACAGACATTTAGTAACCAGAAAGTCTTTATGAGTTCGTGATATTCAAGTCTTCGGCATACATCCCACACTTTATCTTTTTCCATTCAACTTCAGACAACCGATGTATATTTCCAGATAGTTTAGAGGGGGATTTAGAGCTCTACCTTTTCTTTCTGGTACCATAAATCAAGCGATACCTATAACCTTTGGGATCATAGAGCAATAACAAGATTTTTATAGAAATTCCAATTGATTCCTTGTGCCGTGCACTTCAGAGTATGTACAGGTCGCTCTGCTTTCTGACGGCAGCATTTTATACCTTCCTTAGTGGTATCTCCGGAGGCGATGGTACTCCTGGTGGTACTCTTGAGGTACATAACAGGGGTAGATATGTTGGTAGAGGTGACAGTCTACCCTAGAAGATGAAATAGTTATACTTGGGCTATATATGGCTATTGTGATAGCAAAGTTTTCAATTTTCTGTAGTCCTGGAACCTTCTGATGAAAGTCATCTTTGACAGATTATTTTAATCGTCTTCATAGTGGGAAGCAATATGCCTTTCACTTCTTCCACCTGACGAATGTATTCAATACATGTAATATAGTTTCCTCCTCATTTCTACAGCTCTGGCAGAAGTCATTTGCTATACATTTGTCCAAGGACCAAAGCATCTCTCATGAGTATCCATAATGCAATGCCACGTATGGCTCTAAATGAGCACCCTTGGAACATGAGCAAGTATTTCATGTTCCTTTCATCCAACCTTAGTCAGACTTCCGTTGCTGACTGAAGGACCAATAAACTTTATTTGAAGAATTTTTTTACACATGAAGTCATTTAAAATCAATCGTTTTTTAGTTGCGTTTCTTTAAATTCTTTTAACTTTCCTCACAGTGAACTTGTTATTCAATCACTAACTCAATCTCAATTCTATTTCGCTGCAACCCTAGTTCAAATGCTTGCCCCTCATGTTAATGACTTCTTCACTGGAAATGTTCTCTTTTACATGGCAGCGTTTAAAACTTGCACATCTTTAGCTTGGCTAAAGGTGAACCAGTATCATTATCTGTGCCACAGCTGCTGCAAAGTTTTCATTTTCAAAAAAAAAAAAAAAAAGAAAAAACAGAAAAAAAGCAAAGAATCTGCTTGGATTTGCTAATACTTACCACGTACAACTAAACGTACTGGTTGACTGGTTAAAGCATCCTGCGTTGTAAAATCACTTGCCGTTACCTGACATTCCCACAGGCCATCATCGAAATCCAATGTGGCCGAGCGTATCCACAAAGAACAATCACCGCCAATTTGCATCGGCGGTGGATGCAAATCCAAATGCAGGCCACCACCTGCACTGCCACTCGATGAGGAGGAGGAGGGACGGGCCGCCCATTCATATTTCTTGGCATAAATGCCCACAGGCTAGAATTACAAGAAAGAAAGAAAGAAGAGAAAAAGAATGAGAAACAGAAACAAAAACAAAAAAAAAATTATTAGAAACGACCATTTATGAGTGTATTGGTAAGGGAAATTTGTATGAGCATGTGCGTGTCTGTGTGAGTGTGTGTGTGTATATTGAATGGTCTGTTTTCTAGGTTACTGCATTAGCCTCTCATCTTTCCGGAAAAAAAATCACGTTTATTTTACGCAAAATAAAGGAGAGCTTAGAGCCTTATGCGAGCCCAAGTAATTAGTTTACATGCGTTGCTTTAGTTTATGGCTTAATTTCGTACAAGTGTGCGTGTATGTGTTCGTTTCGTTCAGGATATATAACCACGAGTACTGTGGTTAAGCTTTTTAATATTGCTCCCTATGTGTGTGTGTGTATAGAGAGAGAGAGAGAGGGAGACAGTTAGGCCATGTATTTTGAAGGTTTTATGTTGATTACCAAAAATCTGTTCTTTAAAAAATACCATTTTTATGTTGCCTGTTATCTAAGGAGACAATACAGAGACAGCCCAGAGATAGTGAGGGAAAGAAAGAGAGCACACGTAAGATAACAACTAAGCCATTACATGTGTTGCATATTTTAAGGAGTTTTCAACAGCACAAACAAGCAAAGCCAATATTTCTTACTACTTGTGAAAGCAAAAAACGAACCAGAGAGTGTAATTAGAAATTTTTTAATTAACTGTGGAAGTCCATTAGATTAGCTTACAATGTTGCAAAATATTGTTTGGTAATCTGCTAATTAGCTGAGCAAAATTGAAATAAAATACCATGGAATTTCAAAGTGTAACTTTTAAACATTTTCTTTAAACATTACAGTACAAGAACGGCTCAATGATTCCATGAATTTTTCAATAAGACACAGTTTTGTATTTTTACATACATAACATACATAATTGGTCATTACAACCCTGTAGGCAGGATTACGACTTAGTTACTCACACCACTTATGTTGTGTGAGTTAATTTTTTTTACATGAGTGGTGGGACCCACAGTTTTAAGTCGACTCCGAAAGACAGATTTTTGAGAAACTTTTCATGGCCATTTTATTTACTCTCCGAGTTTTTGCCAGAAATCTGCTGTGTGGAAGTCGCCGAAGAAATATTTTGTCAGATTTCGTTTAGTTGGAGATGCTTGACCTGGGGTTTGAACCAAGGCCTCACGTCTAATAAGCCAACAAATTACCTACTGTACTACGGTGGCTTCAAATACTTTCAAGTTCTTAAAACACACTTCAAAGACTTCTGTAGACGCGATAAAGAAGTGGGTATAACTGAACGACTTCAGTTACATGGTTCAAAATAATTAATTAAAAAAAAAATTATATATTTATTGATGCAAAATCCCTAGAAAAAATTTAACGATATTAACGAAACTTTCAAAAAGAACGTATTAAAGTGTTAGCAATATCTGGTAAAAAATTCGGTTGATTTCAATTTAAAACAACGGAGACATTCGTATATCCTTTTTTTTGTAATAAAATTTTAAACTAAAATTTTAATACTTTTTGTATTTATTTCTGCAATTCCGTTGTTTTTACTCACTTAATTTACTTAGTTGACCATTGTAACTCTTTAGTCAGGATTACAACTTAGCTTCTCACAACACCCATGTTGTGTGTGTGTGTGTGTTAATTTGTAAGCATGAGTGTCATGACCTACAGTTTAACATCGGCCTTGAACGACAGATTTGAGAAACGTTTTTTTGGTAATTTGATTTTAATCTCAAATGGCACCGAAAGAAATATTTTTTTCGCATTTTGTTTTGTTCGAAATGTCTGAGAAGGGGTTTGAAGCAGGGACTCTCGCTTAATAAGCAAGCATACCTACTACAAGATTACGACGTCTTAATCACTACAAAACACCACCTTTTTTTTGAATTATACTCGCCGTATTATTTTAATCCTTTTGCTTGTTAATTTCTTCATTTTAAATTTATTATTGTTTCTTGTCGTTATTGTTGTTGTTCCATTCATTAATAATTTATTAAAATACAGTAGCTCTGTAGCTCTCTCTTATGATTGTGTTCTCTTTAAACGCCCAATGCTTGAGAAGACAAATTCAAAAATATCCTTAAGCCAGAAACTTAAGACAGCTTAAAACAATAATTTCTAATGGCCTGGCAACGCAATAGCCAGATAACTAACCATTTTACCAAAACAAGGCAATCGTTGCAGCAACATTTGCTAAAATGATTGCAACACCAAAGCCACCACAGTTATAGTCAAGTAGCCAGCCAACCAACCAGCCAGCCAGCCATTGTTAGTGACAACATCATCAACACTTGCAATATTTGATGGTTAAGCTGCTGATAGTGATGACGACAATGATGTTGACAAGGACAACGATGATGCGAATTCGGATGCGAATACAACACTGGCAAATGGTTATGGTTCTGGTTATGGTGACGCTGATGAGGCTGTTAATGATACAAATTTTCTAAAACTAAAGCAAATTGAAAATGCGGTGGCTGTTGTTGTTTTTGTTGTTGTTGGATTGTTAAATACAAGCAGTCGGCATTAAAACTTGAAATCCAATAAGTGTGTAGCACACAGCACACAGATCTATTTCTTCTATAGCAGGAGGAGGATATAATAATACAGATACAGAGTATTTGTGTTAGAGAGAGATGTTGTTGTTGTTGCTGTTTACTATTTGTTATTGTATTGTATTATTTGTTAATTTTAAAATTATACTGTATCCAGAAGAGACGATTTATTTTTCATGGTTGTGGTTGTAAGTTTTTCTTTGAGTCTCTCAAAAAAATATTTGACTTGTCATTGGCAGTGATGCAGTGTTACCATAAACACTTAGAAAGTCTCTCCCACTCTCTTCCTTGCTCTATCTCTCTCGTTCTCTCTCTGTATTTATGTATGTGTCTGTGTTGGAAAAACCTCAACAATAAGAAAGTTTTTTACAAAACTAGCACAGTAACAATAAACATTTATTGTCATACAGATATGTACACAAACACATACACACTCACATACTGCATTGTATATGTGCTTGAGTAAAGGAGTCTAACTAAGAGATAAAGTCTACAGGAAACAATAGAATAAATAAACTCTCTTAAACAACACACATACACATATGCACATGCACATGAAGAAGACAAATACATGCACAAACTATACTACAAATTAGTAATTTTGAAACTTTAGCTCTGAGCACTAATTGTAATTTAATTTCCAATTAGTAAACAAGACAACAATAATAATAAACACAACACAACAACAACAATAACACATGTACACACATACTCATACATACGTTGATACATGTATTCTTAACAAAAGACAAAAGAACTTTAATGAGAACAACAAATGCAAGCATATCTCTACGCATAGAAATCCATACACAAATATTTACACGAACACAACGCACCCATACAAACAAGTACAAAGTTATCAAGAAAAAGGGAGAAGGACATATAGAGGGAAAAAGAGAGAGAGAGAGAGTAAGAGAAAGTGATGGGAAAGAAATTTGTGCACTTGAATGGTGGCATCCGAACAAGAAAAACAAATTATTAGCATGTCACTTCAGAGGACATGAGAGGCTTAAAGGCGAGAGAGCAAAAGAGTTAAGAGTATGAGAGTATATGTGTTAGAGTGTTAGTGTGTCTAAGAGAGAGTTGTATCGATAAATAACACACACACATACACATACACACAAGTAAGCAATACAATAAAACAAATCAAAACTAAACACAACTTTTGTAATATTTTGAGATCAAAAGCAATGAAAAGGAAAAAAGAAAAACAGAATCACAGAATTGGCAAGCCATACATAGGCTTACTGGAAATCTTATTGGTGTGAGACGCTAGATTATAATTCTGACTATAAATGTTACAGGATCCTTGTTTTTTACAGTTTTATCTTATCCAAACCGCATTTCTTGGATGACAGTGAAGCCACCCATTCAAGACAATCTACATACACCAAAGCCATTCCGGAATTTCTTGCACTCCTTTCAAATACTGGAGAAGTTTGCTTCTATTTTGGTGAATTAGAGATTTGAAAAATTAAGAGGCAATTCAAGCCGTACAAATAATCCATCCAATAGCATCCAGTTTGGTTTTGGTCTTCTTGAGTATCACTTCTCTAGTATCTGCTGTAGCTAAAGTATGGCTCGAACATGTTATAGTTCGCTCAGAGGCTACAGTAAGAGGCTTGTAATTGCCAGTCAGTGGGTAATTAGACATCCTTAACTACTGATTGAACTACAGCTTAATAAGCACTGCTGTAGTTATTACGATTTGGAGAAGAACTAGAGATTTATTGACTTTGTCTGCGACTCTCGAGCCATTTAAATTGATTCACAATGAAAAGGACTTCAGTTATATACAGTTTCTAAGCTTCAAGTGATAATTACGCGAAATTGTATATCATGCCACTTTTTAACATTCTGTTACCGAATTTAGACCTCCTCAGTTCATGCATATGTTCACGAATATGAGAACGTGGACTGACTGTAACATTTTCTATGAATAATTTTACTATTAGATTTTCTATAGCAGGGCTTTGCATAAATGGTAAAAAAACAAATGTACTTTCAGACGGAAGCCTTTTTCATACTTAAGGCAATCAAATGGCTTTTCAGTATAAAAATTTTCTCTAAGAAAATATTGATCGCTTGCATACGACATCTAGTGTGAGCCTACGCCAATTGGTCACACCAATCGATGACAGGACTTCTTCGATTTGGTCCTTCCAACGCTAATAACGTCATCCCCTTCGCCGACTTCCGCAGATCCTCGCATCAAATACCCGTCTCGCAGGAGCATCCTCCTCCATTCGAACAACATGGTCGAGCCATGTTAATACGCTGCACAATATTGACCGCTTGCATACGACATCCATTGTGCGCCAATTGGTCACACCAATCGATGACAGGACTTCCTCGCTTTGGTCCTTCCAACGCTAATAACGTCATCTCCTTCGCCGACTTCCGCAGATCCTCGCATCAAATACCCGTCTCGCCGGAGCATCCTCCTCCATTCGAACAACATGGTCGAGCCAGCGCAGCCGCTGGATGTTAATTGCTGCACAACGTCTATATCGTTGAGGAGCTCATACAGCTCAGTGTTGGATCAAATGCGGAAATCTTCGCCAACTCTCACTGGACCGAAGATCTTACGTAGAACTTTTCCCTAGAATACTCTCAAGGCTGTTCCATCAGTGCTTAATTGGGTCCATGCCTCTGCGCCATAAAGAAATATTAGCGTGGCGTGCTCAGTGTTGGATCAGATGCGGAAATCTTCGCCAACTCTCACTGGACCGAAGATCTTACGTAGGACTTTTCTCTCGAATACTCTCAAGGCTGCTCCATCAGTGCTTAATTGGGTCCATGCCTCTGCGCCATAAAGAAATATTAGCGCGGCGTGCGCCATTAAGAAATCCCAATCGTAAGATGTTCGACTTAACTGCCAAATGACTGTTCAAAGGCATGCGTCAGTGCCTTTCCCTCCACGCTTCGTGCTGGTACAATGAGGCTAATGAACTGAATCAATTGGGAACATCACTCAGCAACGTGTATTTCAATTTGAAAGGTGTCATACACCTTTTTTTAAACTACGACTCTCTCTCTCTCTCTGCAAAGTGTTCATGTCAATAATAGGTGAAAAGCCTCAATTATTGGTTTTTAAGCCTCTTTTGAAATTGTAATCCAATTTAAATCATGCTGATGAGGATTCGGTTTTTATTCGTTTGTTTGTTTGTTTGGTTTCACAACCAATTATTTATCACTGGCCCCATAAATTTGATAGTCTGCCTGGTTTTGTTTTTTATTATTTTTTAATTCTATTTGGTTTTTTATTATTTTTTATTCTTTTTGTTGTAAAACCATTTTATCAGTTGCCATTAATCTTGTAACAATTACATGACAACATGAATTCCATTTTTTTTCTTGTTGCACACTCTCTCTGTATGCCTCGCCTTTAACCAGCATATTTTATGCATGTTTGACTGAAGGGATTTAATAACAAAAAAAAAACAAAATAAAACGTGAAAAATATCTCTTTTTTATCTGAAATTGCAACAACAAGAGAATGCTTATCATCGACCATTAATTTGTTTAAAACACATTTAAATGGGAATGCCTTGGCTATTTGCAAAGCAATGAAAGTTGCCACAGAACAAAACAAGAACAAAAAAAATGCAAGCCATACGAGGGCGTTCACTAAAATTTAATGGCCAGAGGTAACAATAGTGGCAGTGTAGTTAGCAGAAAATTACTTTGGGGACTGCTTAGCGGCAAACCTTTGCTTTCACAGAAGTCATGAAAAATAAAAGAACGAACGTTGCCAGTGTATTTATGAACATGGAAAATATTGGTCGCCATCATGTACTCCAATATATTGTTACGTTTTTTTACCTTTTAAAAACGTTTAAAATAGGAGTTCGTAGATTGCAAATAAAATAAAAATAAATTTGGTGTTTAGTTTTAATTAAAATTCTTTATTATTCCCACAATTCTGTGTGACACTGTTAACAACTTGATGTAAACGACAACAATTGCTTTGTTTGTTATTCCTCTGTTTACACACTTTGTATAAACAATGTTAATTGTTCAACAGATCTTTGTAACGAAAGAAACAAACACTCCGCGTCTTCTCACAAGACTGACTGAACGTTTTCTCACTCAGTCGCCTACTTTGCCTTGCCTTTTATATGGGAAAGCAAACAGTCTGGTGAATATTCTTGAAGGCGAATGCTCATGACTTCGTCTTTTCGAAATCTCTATAAATGTAAACATCGTTGCTTATGTTTATTATTATAGTGTTGTTAGTATATTTTTGTTTACTTGTTTACCATTTTTATATGCTGGTTTTTGTTGTTATATTAAGCAGTACGATAATTTGTAAACAGCATTGTTTTGTTTTTGTAGCTTTTGTTTATAATTTTAATGTTGAACGATGTAAAACCAAAATACCAATATCTAGATTTTTTATTTTTGTAAAAATATATAAATTTCATGTCTGTTTGCATATTTCATCTGTTTTTCGGGCAGATACTTCTCTACAGAGCCACAGAGATCAGTACGAACTTCTTAAGACACTACAGTGCAAAAATAATTTCATAAAATGTAAGTGGGTTTCAATATTAGGCTGCCAGCTGGCTACCCATTGTAGTATTATTTATTTCTTCTTATCTTATTTACCGTTTTTCTCGCAGTGATTCCACCCATACATGTCAGCCACATCTTGAGTGCATACGCCAATACGAAAGCTACCCTGTGCAGGGTCTGGATGTGCCAAGTACCAATAAACGCTTATCGTGAATAACAATTTAAGAGGAGCTCTTTTGAAAACAGCCTCGTAGAAATCACTGAAAGGATTGTGGAATTCAATAAAATTACTCTACAGGCAATAGGAAAAAGTTTCCGAAAACAAAATAAACAAAACTGGCATATGATCTACAATGACAGATGCTTTCGCTGTCTGAAACATTCATTTTTTCTGTTGGCATAAAACGCTTCGATAGTAAATAAAAGTAACCATCATTTAAAGGAAAAAAAAAACCCTGCTCCAAACGCCTTAAAATATGCTTCAGTTAATAACCATACTCTGCATTTAAATGGAAATTTAGTCACAAAATGAAACAAAAAAAAAAACCATGAAATTTCTCTCTTATTGCTCTCCCCAACAAAAAAATTCAGTTTAAACCACACGGTAGAAATGGGAATTTTTTTTCAACCTGACCTGTGTTAACTGTCATTATGTTATGCATTTACAAGCGTGGTTATAAAGCAATTAAAATCATATTGTGTTTCAAAGGCCAATAAAAAAAACAACAGGAAAAAACAGGGTACAGAACAGCACCGAAGCTAAAGTAGGTCAGTGATTAATGACGGCTTCCTATTGATATGCATTGATACTGATAGATAGGTATGGCTGAAAGACATCAAAAACAAAAAACCACACACAGAGTGAGAGAGAGAGCGAGAGAAAGAGATTTTAACGGAAATATTTGCTTAACAAATAACCGTAAATCTATCATTTCGTTAAAAGGTCCCCAGAGCGTATGATTTATAGTAACTCAGTTGTTGCTTACTGCAGCAACAAAACAGAAGAAGAAGAAAAAAGCTGACAAATTAACTGCGGAAATTGTGGAAAACTTTTTCACAAAAAAAGAACACAATTTATATGAAATACTTTTAAAATTCACTAAATAAGCTGCATTCCAAGGCCATAAAAAGGTTTTATTGACCATAATAATTCAAAAAAGAGTTATTCGAGTTGTAGATGAAAGCCTTTTAATTCCAACAAATCCATCATTATGGTAGGCTCTTTCTAGCATTACAAGCATGCTCGAACAACCTCTCTTACTCACATACTTACTTGACCTAAAGGACCTGCTTCATATGTACTCGTGCTCGCTAATTGTTTACCTTCTTAATAAATGACAGAGCTTTCTCGACTTTGTAGTTTAAACGTAGACAAACTCGTCCTCTAGGCTAACGCACAATGATTTCTGCATCAAATGTAAGGTTCCGCTGAGAAATCGCCGTATCCTATTAGGCAGTGTGTTGATTTATTAGACGAGAGCCCGTGTTTTAGCCTTTGATTCAGTCAAACAATTTGATTTGGCGATTTCCTCTCTGCAATCTTATTGGGCACAGAAGAAGGCAGCAAATTAAACCGTTTGAAATTGCCGTAATCTAGTAGGTAGTGTGATTGCTTATTAAACGAGAGATCCTGGTTCAAACCCCTTCTCAGACATTTCGAACAAAACAAAATACGAAAAAAATATTTCTTTCGCCGCCATATTCTCAGCAGTCTTCTGGCAAAAGCTTTGAGATTAAAATCAAATTACCAAGAAAAGTTTCTCAAATCTGTCGTTCAAAGTCAATGTTAAACTGTAGGTCCTGACATTCATGCTTACAAATTAACACACACACACACAACCTGGGTGGTGTGAGAAGATAAGTTGTAATCCTGACTAAAAGGTTGCAATGGCCAACTAAGTAAATTAAGTGAGTAAAAACAACGGAATTGCAGAAATAAATACAAAAAGTATTAAAATTTTAGTTTAAAATTTTATTACAAAAAAAAGGATATATGGGCGTCTCCGTTGTTTTGAATTGAAATCAACCGAATTTTTTGCCATATATTGGCAACACTTTAATACGTTCTTTTTGAAAGTTTCGTTAATATCGTTAAATTTTTTCTAGGGATTTTGCATCAATAAATATATAAAATTTTTTTTTTTAATTTATTATTTTGAACCATGTAACTGGAGTCGTTTAGTTATACCCACTTCTTGATTGTGTCTACAGAAGCTTTTGAAAAATGTTTTAAGAACTTGAAAGTATTTTACATTATACATTATATATTACATTATATATTACATTATATATTACATTAGGTAATTTGTTGGCTTATTAGACGTGAGGCCTCGGTTCAAACCATAGGTCAGGCATCTCCAATTAAACGAAATCTGACAAAATATTTCTTCGGTGACTTGCTCTCAGCAGATTTCTGACAAAAACTTTGAGAGTAAATAAAATTGCTATGAAAAATTTCTCAAAAATTTGTTGTTCGTAGTCGACTTAAAACTGTATGTCCTACCGCTCATGTATACAAAATTAACGCACGCAACATAAGGGGTGTGAGAAACTAAGTCGTAATCCTGCCTAAAGGGTTGTAATGATCAATTAAGCAAGTTAAGTCAGCAATAAACAAAAAACTGTGTTTTATTGAAAAATTCACGAAACCATTGAGTTGTTCTTGTACTGTAATGTTTAAGGAAAATGTTTAAAAGATACGCTTTGAAATTCCATGTATTTTACTTCAATTTTACTCAGCTAATTAGCAGATTACCAAACAATACGTTGCAGCATTGTAAGCTAATCTAATGGACTTCCACCAGTTAATTAAAAAAAAATTTCTAATTACACTCTCTGGTCCGTTTTTTGCTTTCACAAGTTGTAAGAAATATTGGTTTTGCTTGTTTGTGCTGTTGAAAACTCCTAAAATATGCAACACATGTAATGGCTTAGTTGTTATCTTACGTGTGCTCTCTGTCTCTCTCTCACTCTCTCTCTCACTCTGGCTCTATATTGTCTCCTTAGGTAACAGGCAACACAAAAATGGTGTTTTTTTTTAAGGGAAAACAGATTTTTGGTAATCAACATAAAACCTTCAAAATACATGACTTAACTCTCTCCCTCTCGCTCTCTCTCTCTCTCTACACACATACATACGGAGCAATGTTAAAAAGCTTTAGCAAATAAAATTACCAAGAAAAGTTCCTCAAATCTGGCGTCCAAAGTCCTCATTAAATTGTAAGTTCTGACATCTGCTAGCTATGAGAAGCTAGGTTGTAATCTTGACTAAGATAAGTAAGTAAGAAGAAATCACAGCACCACTAGCTGTACAACTTCAGAAGTAGTCTAAAGCTAAGCAGGTAACTATGCTAGGAATGTCGTGCCATTAGGATTCTTAATCATAAAGCGAGGGTGACTCTGGAAGCTCAAAGATTACGGATATATTTCTCCAGTTCAGTAGAGAGCAACCCTCGTATCTAAACCAAGAGAGAGAAGAGAGAACTAAAATCCACAATTTGTAACAAATTTTTAAGTGGAGACCACAATTTTAATATTATTTGAGTCAACCGCTCATAATCTATGCAACATACGTTGTCATGTCATTTATGATAAGATACTGGACACACTCCTATACATGCATGCAAGCAGGCACACATATTGGTTACACACTTTGGTGTGGAATTTTAACACATACACTGTGAGAAGAATTCGAAAGAAAGAAAATTTTTGTAAAATTTTTTATACAATTTGATGAGAATGAGAATTGAGATTTGAGAAGAGAAATGTTTTACCTGGGAGCTGTAGTACCTAGAGGTATTTTATTGAATTTGAAATGTATGCATTCCTAGCCACATTATGAGACCAGAGTTTAAAACAGGTTTTCTTTCGTACATCAGGCAACAGGTGCGTCAAACAGTTTGTTGCAGTTTATTTGCCATGAAAGTCTAAAGCAAAATTAGCTGCCGTCGATGTAAGGTCTACAAAATATTGTTACGAAAATTAAAAATCAAGATACTGGTGTTTTGCTTTTACATCGTTTAACATTAAAATTATAAACAAAAACTACAAAAACTGAACAATGCAGTAAACAAACCTGTTTACAAATTATCGCACTGCTTAATATAACAACAAACACCAGCATAAAAAATGGTAAACAAGTAAAAAAAATACACAAACAACAATAATCAATGTAAACAACGTTGTTTACATTTATAGAGATTTCGAAAAGACGAAGTCACGAACATTCACCTTCAAGAGCATTCATCAGACTGTTTACCCTGTCATATAAAAGGCAAGGCAAAGCAGGCAACTGAGTCAGTAAAAGTTCAGTCCGTCTTGTGGGAAGACGCGTTGTGTTTGAAGAGAGTAATCGTGGTTTGAAGATCTCCGTTACAAAGATCAGTCGAACAATTGTCTGGTAATTGTTATTGTTTATGCAAAGGGTGTAACCGGAGGAAAACAAACAGAGCAATTGTTGTTATTTACATCAAGTTGTGAACAGTGGCATACATAATTGTGCAAATAATAATGAATTTTAATTAAAACTAAACACCAAATTTATTTTTATTTTGTTTGCAATCTACGAGCTTATATTTTATACGTTTTTAAAAGTAAAAACGTAACAGTATGTACTCTATCACAAATTTCTCTCAGTGTACTTGTGTATACCCTTTGTATGTATATTGTTTCTGTTGTGTTTTCCTGTACGTTTGTTTTTGTTTTTCAACCTGTACGTATAATAAATTTTTGATATAATATGTGCTTGTTGTTGTTGTTTTTATAGCAAAAAAAAAAAAATCAGGTAGAATAGAAAGACCTTGTGGGAATAAAGTTGTTGACCTTTATTGTTACAGTTATTGGCTTAAACAGCAAAACTACAATGAAAGCAGTCAAGTTATCTAGAACGAGTACGGGGACGAGTACGAATACAAAATATTTCATGGATGCTGTGGACACGCGGTAATTTCATTTGGTTTTTGTTGTTTTTGTTACTTTTGTTGTTCATGGACGTAAAATTAAATTTAAAATTCTATACACAGACGGCAAATTTAATTTTACCGGCTTAAATAAAAACAGAAAAACAAAAAACTTTTTTTTTCTCAAAAAGCCCTGACATAAATACGAATGATTACGAAGGGATTTACGCAAATGACAATGAAAAATGAAAAAACGAATGCTCAGAAAATCTAAAATCTACCTTTACGAGAGGATCAAAGTTTGTAAGACAAGTTAATATTGTGTTTACCAAATGACTGGAGATTAATTAAGAGATTTTCGTTTTTCTTTACCAATCAAGCAGAAGAAACAACAACAAACAACACAAATAAACATTCGATAGGAGTTGGAAGGAAGTTTTCCTTTCTTTCTTTTTTTGCTGGAAAATCTCTAGGGCTTCATATGAGCATTAAAATTTTGTTTTCTGGTTGTTTTTGGATTTAAAAATTAAAAAAATTTCCATTACCCCTGCAAATAATCTCCTGCAGGAGACTCATGATTTCGTAGAGAGTAACAACTTCAGTAATACGAACATAATAGTATCTTCGCTGGTGGTGGAGTAAAATTAAGTGGACTCGATTCCTTAACATTCCACCCAATACAACAACCCAAAATCTGGAAAGTCTATATGCAGTACGTCTGTAAAAAGCAGCCTTGTTTTCAATTGAATTTAAAGGATAATTAAATACCAAAAGAAATTGGAATTTTAGAGATTGATTATCGTTAAGATATCCTTTAGTCAGGATCACAACCTAGCTTATTACACAACCACTGTTGTGTGTGTTAATTTTCTACATGAGTAACACGATCCACTTATCAATGTCGACCTACTGAGCGACAGATTTTTTTTGAGAGTTTTTGCCAGAAAACCCTCCTGCCAGCGCCGAAAGAAATATTTCTTTTCTTAATTCGTTTTGTTGGAGATGTCTAACCTGAGGTTTGAATCACGGCTTCGTATCTAATAAGCCAAAATACTATCAACTAGACTACGTTGCATGAGAGTCAATACTGAACAATGAGGTTAGTATCCTAAGACCAAAATCTCAACCAATGCCTAGAGACTTTGCTTGAACATGCTCTAATATTTATGTGTACAAAGATAAATTCGAATTTGAAAATCCAAGACCCAATCCATAAATTTTAGCTACGCCACATTTGGCGTTTAGGTTTAGGTTAGAGGACGTGTACTTGTCAATTGAGACAAGTACAGTAGCCGGAGGTCGAATTGACCCATTGTGCGGAACGTCCTTAAAATGGAAGGATAATAGAGGGGATAGGAAAAAGGAGAGGAAGTAGGAAAGGGAAAATGGGAAGCGGAGGGATTACACAGACCAAACAAAACAAAAAGAGAGAGCACGACTACACTGATGAAGCCCTAGCACCTCTCAACCAGCTCAAGCTACTAATGAATCTGTGGAGAGCCTTGATGTCGGCTCTCGACACAGAATTCAAACCCTTAAAGAAGCCCCTGTCTGGCGTTATCAGCGCAAAGGTTTCTCTTAACAGAACAAAATTTGCTTTTAACAGAGCACTGTTAGCTATTTAACAGTATCCATCTGAACAAGCCCACTTGTTTAGGAGCTAATTTTGGGAAATACTGTAGATTTATGAGTACCATACTATATGCAAAGGATAGTTCTAAGGCCTCTTAATATAATCAGAACAACATAGTCACGTATAAAGTGATATGGTATTGAGAAAATTGGCTTTGAAAATAGAGATTTTTTGCTTGAAAATCCTCTAGAAGATCAGTGGCCATTTTGGAACGTATAAGAATTAGTACACCTACTCGACTATATGCAAATGGTAGTCCAGAGGGTCCTCTTTCGAACCGTGGTAGTGGGATAGCTGCAATAATTTTGAGTCCTCACCAACCATCCTTTACATTTCAACACTTTTGTTCACAAATAATAATGTGATCATAATGAGACTTAAATTTTATGTCAATAGTCTGCAATAATTGCAAAGTAGAAGAATAATCTACTTATAGCCGCTGTTAAACAGTTCACAGTGCTCTGTTAATAGCAAAGTTTACCCTGTTAAAGGCAAGAAGTGGCGCTGCTAACAGTGTGGGTTTGCGTCTTTGGTTTTAAATTCGAATTTATCTTCACGCACACATCTAATATTGATCAGGAAGTTTTTCTTAAACTTTAAAATCTTGTGCTGTATGTAGACTTTTTTCTATAACTGTATATTCAAATACAGAATACATGAGTGTATGTATGCAGCTAATAAAAACTGAACTTTTTTTTTACAAAAAAAGAAAAGTTTGGTAAAGTTGTTCGGGAAAAAAGTTTTTTTTTTATTTTTGTTTGTGATGTCAACTTTTTTTCCATAAATTTTATATTTTTTGGTTTTTATTTTTTTTTATATTTAGTTTATAAAAAGAAAAACAATAAAAAAAACTGTTTTTTTTCTCTTTTAAAAACTCCGGTAAAAAAAACTGAACCACAAACATGACATTTCAAATAAATTACAATCAGTGACCACAGTAAAACAATCAAAATGTCTGTTAAATATGTTTGTCTGTGTTGTTATTGGTATTGTTGTTGTTGTTTTACAATACTATATACATACATACATATGTGTAGGATTATAAACATTTAAACGTGTATAGATATGCACATATATACATATGAATACACGTGTGTTTCAAATTTTCGAATAAGATATCAAGTTAAGCCACTAAAATTTTGAATGAATTTTTTACAAAATTTTGACGAGACACACAAGAAAATTTGACAGGAAGAAAAAAAGAGGGGGTGTAGTCCTCAAGTATCAGAAGGTCATTGTTAAGATTTTTTAAATTTTGAATTAAATCTACAACAACAACATTTCTTTTCATTTAAAGAGGAGTGAAGATTTAAATTTCTGTACCAGTTGGCGTATGATTAACATTCATTTGAGTGTGCTTTTGGGTTCGATAGGCTAGGTTAAGTACAACGAACTAAGCTTTTAAGAGATATGGCTGATAGCTGTGTCTTTAATTCAGAAAATAAAGGAACTGGTGCTCTTGACAAAGCATCGAAAAGGACGCTCTGAATGACAAACAGAAGTAGAAGAACTAGCTAACGAAGGCAAGCCAGATGAGCTGTTAATTCCGTAAACCTGATTGATAAGCCGCCGCTAAATCAAATACTGGAAAGTGTGGAAAGAAATGAGGCAAAGGAGTAGTGAGTAGTTGTAATATTTGGTAATATTGAATACTTTTTTTGTAAAGTTGCCATGAAAAGTTCCTCAAAAATCTGTCCTTTGGAGTTGACTTTAAACTGTTAGTACCGCCAGTCGTGTATAAAAACTGACACCCACAACATGGGCGATGTGAGAAACTAGGTTGTAATCCTGACTAAAGAGGCTGTAATCATCTCTTAAGTAAGTCTCTAGGTAATGATATGGAGCATCACTTTATGTGTGCCTAACTAAGCTTTGATTTCAACAAACCTTACACTCTCTACTATCCCATCATATGCTAGAAAGAAGATGAAAGACAATTGCCATGTATTTGCTTGAAGTATTTTCTAACACTTCTCCTATGTGTAGAGGCTTCTCAAGGCAAATCTTTTATTAAGGGCAGCAAGGTATTCAATTCTGCTGATTCATTAGAGCATTGTTGCAATGTTTCATGTGGTCAATCGTTACTAAAAATTAAATGGTAATGGAGTGTTATAAAATGGTCAGTTGGTTAGGCATATGAAACGCTCTTCCTATTTTACCAGGCACTTACAATGGCTTAGAACCAAATTTCTCTAACAATCTATTTTTTCCCAGTTTCAGCACATTTTACTGCTTGGGTACGAGCCATCCCCCTAGGCTTACTTATGCCTAATCAACATATGTTTTCAAAAGTCACATTCATACTTGAATGCTGCTGTACGAAGATTTTCTAGGCTTGGATAACGCCAGTTTAAGGTTAGTTATGGGGTCATTGCGAGATTAGATCGCTGACAAGAATCTGGAAAAGATACCAGCCGGACTATTGTAGGGTATCTTGCGATGGGGAGGAGTTGGAGACTATCGAACACCTCTTCAGTAACTGTCCAGCCCTTAGTAGGTTGAGGTTGCAGACCCTTGGCATGAGGCTTCTTTGAGGGTTTGAATTCTGTGTATAGAGCCGACATCAAGGCTCTCCATAGATTCATTATTAGTTTGAGCTGGCTGAGAAGTTCAGTAGTGTGGTCGCGCTCTCTGGTGTGAGATCAACTGGACCTCCAGGTACTGTACTTGTCTCAATAGGCAAGTATACATACGTTCTCTAGCACGTACAACCGAGTTTCTTACACCACTTATGTTGTGTGTGTTAATTTTATACATGAGTGGCGGGACATAACCCTTTAAAGTCGACTCTGAACGACAGATTTTTTGAGAAACTTTTCAATGCAATTTTTTATTTACCCTTAGAGTTTTTGCCAGAAATCTGCTGAAGATTTCGCCGAAGAAATACTTTTTTGTATTTTGTTTTGATGTCTGACCTGGAGTTTGAACTCTGGCTTTGCGTCTAATAAGCAAACACACTACCTACTAGACTACGGCGACTTCACGCGTCCTCTAACCTAAACCTAAGATTTAGAAATTTCCTCAAACAAAAATTGTCCCTTACTTCTTTCCATTCCTTATTAATAACTCTCATTCGACCTCTCTCTTTCTCTCTGTCTCTCTCTTTCTCTCCCCATTGTTTTTTGACAAATTTCCATTAAAATTCTTGTTAAACTTGTGTTGTGGTTGAGTTTATCAGAGAAAAGAGAAGAATAAATAAGTTTTCTCGTATTGAGAGAAAGAGGAAACTGGGCGACATTGTTCATAGGAAACGGAAATATCCATTTATGTAATGAATGTGCTATTAAAACGGATTTTGTTACATTTACAACTACCACTACCACTGCACTACTACTGCTGCTACTACTGCTACTAGTAAATGTAGTTGCCTTAATCCTATACACACTTACATACATTACAAGACATTTTGTGTATGTTGTGTGTGGGTGTTGTTTGTGTATGTATTCCGGAAATTCTTGGAAGTATTTTAAATGAATATTTAATTACAATTTGTTGTTGCCTGCTGATGATTATTGTTTTCTTTGAAAATTCTAAAGAAGGGAGGCAGGGCAGGGAGTTTAGAGAAAATTTTCCTATTACAACAAACAGCAAGAAAAACAATTTCAAAGATTATCGTATCGTCTTAAATTATTGAAAGTTTTCAGTTTTTCAGTTTACAAAACTAAAACTTAAACCGTAACTTAAACTGAAACAATAATCATCATGATTATGAAATAAAATTAAAATTGGGGAATGAAAATTAAATTAAAAACAACAAAATTGTTGTTGTAACCAAACTAACTAACTCTCTTCCTCTCTATCTCTCTTACTCTGTCTGCCTCTCGCTCTCTCTTTGTAATGAACATTAATCATCAAGAATAACTTTTTCCAAGTATTTGAAATTGTTGTTGTTGTTAGAAATTTTTCTTGTACACTAGAGCCCCGACTTGCGTCGACCCGATTTGCGTCGTTTCGATTTGCGTCGCTTTTTAAAAATTGACAAAACTCAGCTTGCGTTGTTGCAATTTCAATTCGCGTCGATTAAATTTCCGTCGTTTCGTTCCCGATTGGAGTCGATTCGATTTGCGTCGTTTGAACCCCAACTTGCGTCGTTTAAATTTCGATTTGTGACGCTACATACGTTTAATTTTTTTCTTGCAGCATTGAGTACTACCATTTTAGTATTTGTATTGTGGAACATATTTAGAATTTTTTTTTGTATTTTAAAATTCTTGCAACTTCTGTTTATTGTTTTGTTATTTCTTTATAATAATTAAAAAACATTTGTTGACCTAAATAAAATAATGAAAAATGTTTTCATTATTCATTCATTTTGCTTTCGTTTGAATTCTTGGTCCCAATAAATTAAATTTCAATGCATTTATATAGAAAAAGTTGTTTCGATTTGCGTCGCAATTCTCCGGTCCCCATTAACGACGCATGTCGGGGCTCTAGTGTATTTGAATTCCAAAGAATTTTTCGAAATTTTCTGTTTATTTTTTGTAAATCCAGCTGAACTAATTGTACAATCGTTTAAACGAGTAACGATGTGGTATTGTATTGATGGTAGATACGTGGGTTGTGTATTAATTCCAAAAAAAAAAAAAAATTATAAGGTGAGTCATGCATTCGCAATGAAACAAGGAAAACGAATGTAAGTCCGAAACCGAAATTGTGAACAATGTCATGATACGCTAAATTGCACGCTGAAATGTCTGTGAGATACTTGCTCAATTGGTTCTGACAAAATTTTAGTCAGGATTACAACCTAGCTTCACACATCACCATCCATTCTGTGTGTCTTAATTTTACTCAAGAGTGGTACGTCCCGCCACACCACAGATTAGAAAAACTTTTCAGGACAATTTTATTTTACTCGCAGATTTTTTGCCAGAAAACCCTTGGAGAGGAAGTTGCCGAAAGAAAAAATGTTTCTTCGTATTTCGAATATCTGTCTTTCAGAGTCGTCTTTATGCTGTAGGTCCCGCCACTCATGAGTAAAATTAAGATACACAACATGGATGGTGAGAGAAAAAAGGTCGTAAGCCTGCCTTAAGGGTTATAAATGTTGATCAACTAAGTAAGTAAAGTAAGTGTAGCGGCAGCCAGTATTCAGGCTCCCCTGAAGCTGGCTCTTTACGTGCTTCTGTTTTCTTTCACTTTATCATTCCTTCTTTGCCTTTTCTTAGAATAAACAATGTGGTTCCATGATCCGTAAGTGAATGTACGGACTACAGAAGAATAAAAGTATGTCTAACCTATCTTTTCGGTGGTATACTTACTGCACACAATACTTGGTAGACACCAGTATGAGCAATTTAAGTAAAAGCTGGAGCCTACACTGAGTTTGGTGCAAGGTGGAGACAAAAAGTAATGTATAATGGTTGTGTCCATATACATACATACATAATTGGTCATTGCAACCTTTCAGTCAGGATTACAACCTAGCCTTGCACACCACTTATGTTGTGTGCGTTAATTTTATACATGAGTGGCAGTACCTACAGTTTAAAGTCAATGCCGGACGGCAGACTTTTTTGAGAAATTTTACATGGCAATTTTTATTTATTCTCAAAGCATTTGCCAAAAGTCTGCTGAGAGGAAGTCGCCGAAGAAATATTTTTTCATATTTCGCTTTGATGTCTGACCTGGGGTTTGAACCATAGCCTTGCGTCTAATAAGCCAACACACTACCTACTAGATTACGTCGATAGTTGCCTTAAGAAACGGAAACCTGTATTACGCGAATAACTTCTTCTAACTTGCTTTCAAAGTGCTACATGTTGTATGATTTCTTTACACTTTTTTTGTATTTCCTATTGGGTCTTTTGCATGGTTCTTGATGACTTTTACTTTTCTTTACCAGCCCCACATAATTGTTGTCCATTTGTATTCTGTCTCGTGTGCTATGCCAATGAAATTCTTAGAACGACATTAACCTGCCATTAATAATGCAACAGCAAGTACAAGGAATAACAATAACTTGCTTAACTTTCTATTTATAAAGTTATCAATCGGGGACAATAACTACAGCAACAACAACTCAACTGTTTCGCTTTAAATTTTTCATTAAAATTCTACGAAAAATCGTGACCCTCTTAATTTTCCTTTTTTTGTTTTCTTTTCATGTGAATTTTATTTATAATAATATATATATGTGTGTGTGTATCCCTATGTGTCCTTATATGTTGGACACATACATATATAAATAATATAAAACGAATACAATTTTGTTGTTACAAATATTGTCTTGTTTTTTCTTCTTCTTCTTCGTCTTTGTCTTCTTTTGCTTACCTTATTATCCTTTTGCCATGAACATGTGCCACGTTTATCGATTACTTTGCACGTCAATAAAGCGTCCTGACCTGGATTTACTTCCGTGTATTTTGGCTGTTCGGCGAATCTTTGAAAGCAATTTATTTCTGCAATTGTAAGACAAAACAAAAAAAGAGAAACGAATGAGTATGGAAGAGAAAATGTATACGATTGTAAGGTAATTTAATATTTAATAAGAAAACAAATGGGGGGGTGGTAAATACATAATGAAAATAAATATTAATCATACGATATACAGCACACATACTTACTTACATACAAAATTTTAATAAATCCAATTACAAGACATAACTTGTGGATTTAAAAAGAAATTAAAAAAAAAATTGTTTACGTAGGTTATTTCCCCTCCAATGTCTTCTAGTCAATCCATAATCTTCCGGGTTGTAAAGCCGACTGCTTTTGCATCAGTTCATCATAAAGGCAGGCATCGAGTCTTGCATTCAGTATGTGTACTTTGCCCACCTAAATTATTTGCTTTAGTTTTTGCCTTTGATGATATCACATTTTTACGTTAATTTGTACTAAGTGACTACCTTTTTTAATATCCAATAGTTGGCCATATTATCGGGTCTTTTATTAAGCGCTTTCCATTTCTGTTTGAACGACTTATTGATCCATTATGTATGGAATAAAGCATCGTTCCAATGCCCGCCACGGCTTCTCCACAATTTTCCATGACTCAATCTCATAAATCAGGCTGAATTTAATCGACGACACGGTTTATGTTGGCTTTGAGGCCTGCTGTATGCCGTGGCTTATTTGCATCCTACTGAGACTTAAGAAACACTCACAACAAAAAAAGTCTAAAGGGGTCAAATTGCACGATAACGATGGTCACTTTACATCACCTTTATGTAAAATAACCATGGGTTCTAATCGTTTTCTTAGAATATCCAATATGGCATGAGATGTGTTTCACGTAGCCCTGTCAGGCCAAAAAGGAAATTGGTAATCATCCAGCTTAGCCAGCCAAATACGCAAAACAGAACAACAACAAACAGTAACTTTTTTGGGACGCATTGAATGCTCTTGGAGCTTATATAGATTGCTTATGATATCAGATTCCCATTCCATTCCACCAGAAATGGGCTTCAACGCTGAAAATGATTTTACGATGAAAGTTGGCGCCAGTAGCCGTCTACTCTTGAATATTTGCAGCAAACACACATCGTTGTATATGCTTGCTTACCTTCAGTTCGTGGGCCACTTGAGTTTTATACGAGTGCAGGCCCAAGTCACGAGTCCCAAGTCTTCAAGTTTTCGTTTGCAAAATAACGAATTCTTGTAAGCTACGTGAAATCGATTAAATTGAATTCTTCTGCTTGTTTTTATGGACAGCGGCTATGTCTTCGGTAGAATTTACATTTCGGGGACGTATGAATGCAAAAGTGCTCGCGATAGATTGATTATGGCGATCGTAAAATGTGCGATATGCGCAGTACATTGTCTGAACTGAACTGCGGTTTTGATAAAACAATTTGTAAGTATTTGAACCTGTCGTTAATTGAACAGATGAAGCTTCAACTGTGCAAAGTTTGGTAGTCGCTATTGCATGATGAGATTTCCATCCACTTTTTCGACTGTATGGGGTCGTATCTCGTCAATGGCATCACGACTGTTGGCCTCCAAATGCTCAATTGACTGTGGTTTGTCGGCCCAACAGAAAACAGTCCAATAGTGTCTTGGCGGCCAATAGACATCAATATTTCGGCTAATTAAACGGCCATCAAACGTTTGACGCAATAAATCGATTGTGACATGAGATGTGTGACAAGTTGCATGATCCTGTTGAAACCAAACGTCGTTCACATCAATACCATAAAGAGAGGGTACAAAAAAATTGGTTATCACGGTGCTATAGGTGTCTCCATTGACCGTCCTCATTTTCAAACAAATATAGGCCAATAATGCCTCCGCACCAAACACTCGTAAGGGGTGCATTGGCTTCTGTAAGAACATGTGTGGGTTTCCTGAGCCCCAAATACGCAAAATTGCTTAATTGTAACATACCCACCACGTAAATTGGAATTTGACCATACGTAGCGTGGTATTATGATTGATTTTGCATGAGAAAATAATTGTAGGGCGCACAAAAACTATCCGAAATTTTCCTTTTTTTTGGGTTTACTTCTGAATATTCCTTCAACTTGTGGAATTTAAACATTCAATTACGAATTATGAATGGCTTGCCGTACATAACGTACAGTTTTTAAATATAAATCTTAGACTTCCGCTTCTATTATTTTTAATTTCTTTTTTAATCACATTTCCTTTAGCATTTTTAAAGATTAAATCTGCCTGTTAATGCCTGCATATTTAAATCCAAATGCCTTAATTTTAAAGAGTGATTAAAACTCATTAAAGAGAGGCATTAAATTTATTTAAAATAACATTCTTTATTTATTTTTATTTCATTTCTTTAATTTTTTTTCTGCCTTTGCAACGGCCTCATTTAAATTTTATTTATTTTGTTGACATAAATTTTATTCATTAACCACATCCAACCAACATACACCAACAGCCTAGTAAGTGTTGTAAATGTGTTGGTGAACGAGAGTAAAAACTTGCATGTTTATGTATGTGTATGTCTGCAAAGTAATTTACAACAACCAAAGAGAGCGAGAGAGAGAGAGAGAGAGACAATAGCAATAAAAAACAGGCTTGTAAAACATTAAAATATTATAACACTGACGGGGGAAAAAAGTGGTTTTTTGTTATTATATTATTGTTTACACAATAAACAACAGCAACAGCAAGAACAAACAATTACAAAAAAAGGAAAACACTGAAACCACATATAACAGAAGGAAAAACAAAAAAAGAGAAAAAAAAAAGAGCAGGACTATACTGTCTGTACAATTAAAATCATGCTTAACAAAAAAAAAAAGAAAATTAAAATCCACAAAGAAAAATAGAGAGGGAGAGAGAGACAGAGAAGGTAAAAAACACAAAAATTAACTGTAAAAGCGTCAACATGCCGCATAAATTGTTTTTATTTGTAATTATTATTGCTGGTATTGCAATAAAAATTATACTCGTTTATTTAATTGTAGATGGATGTGTATGTGTGCGTGTGCCTGTGTAATTGTTGTTTTTATTTTTTCAGTTAAAATTTTATAACAGTTTTCGTTACTTTATATTGCTTTTGTTCATGCCATTCATATTTTTTTTTATTGACATAATTTTCGTGTTTTTGTTTTTTCTTTTTTCTTCTTCCGCACATTACCGACTTATTTTTGCTCTTTGCAAACACAACACAAAGAAGCAACAACAAACGTATGGCATACGAATGCATGAATGTATTGAAACAGATTTTGTTTTTAATAAAGATAAGCTGTTGTGTGTACAGTTTTTCTCTTCATTTAAAGTTTATGGCGTGTAATGTTTGTGTATGTGTGACACGTAAACAAAGTAGAATTTATGCTTGCCTTGCATTGCATTACAACACATTCGTTTTTAAACGACACCTTTCGTTTTCTTTATTCTTGTTTTTCAAGTATTATTGTTTGGCTTTTATTTGTGCGATTACTGCAGTAACGATTGTTTTACACTGTGAATGTATGTGTCACCACCATACATAGTTTAACTAGTAAGCTATTACTCTCTCTCTCTCTCTCCCACTTTATAATTATTCTCACACACAAAATACCACCATTGCCCATACGAGTATGCCGATACACGAGTTAATGCATGATTACCAGCCGTACGAAGTGGTTTTGATAATTGATGGCCGCATAGATTTCTATGTAGTGGTGCATTTCGCTTTGCATGCTGGTTTCAAGGAATACAAAGAGATTTTGCGGATTCAAACAAGTGAATCAGCGTTGCCGTTTTGGTCCAATTGGACCAAAATTGGTAGTTTTTATTTAAAAATGCTACGATTGGTAGTTTGGTTGGTTTGTTCAAATTTCATTTATTTTTTGGTAGAAAAATACAATTAATATCTGTAAGATTTAAAGTTGGGAGTATTATTTATTTTAAGGTCTAAAAACGAAAATAAAATGTTTAAGTAAGAAAATATGTAAAGGGTCAGCCAAATAACTTTTTTTTTTTGAAAATGCTTTAAAAAAACTACTGAATATTTTCTAAAATTTCTTTTTTTATTTGAAAGTACAATCCTACTGGTTAATAATGGAAAATAATTTCATTCAAATGGCTGCCTCGGCTGGCCATGCAGTAGCCTACACGATCGATCCAATTTTTAAGCACATTATCGATTGTGTGCAGCTGTATTTCACCAATGGCTTCACGAATAGTGTCCTTTAAAGCGTCCATTATCTCTGGCTTGTCGGCGTAACACTTATATTTGACGGCACCCCACAAATAATAGTCCAACGGTGTCAAATCGCAGCTCCGAGGTGGCCAAACGACATCAGGTCTGCGGCTGATAATGCGATCTTCAAAAACAGGGCGCAAAACATCGAGTGTAGCTTCGGCTGTGTGGCACGTAGCGCCGTCCTGTTGAAACCAAATGTTGCCAATATCCTCCTCTTCAATTTTTGTGAACAAAAATTCGTTCAACATGGCCCGATAACGATCGCCATTGACTGTAACGGTCACTCCTTGCTCATTTTCAAAGAAATATGGCCCAATTATGCCTCTGGACCAAAATCCGCACCAAACAGTGACACGTTTTGGGTGCGTCGGCTTTTCAATGTATGCGTGCGGGTTCTGTTCTGTGCCCCAAATGCGACAATTTTGTTTGTTTACATACCCGCCAAGATCAAAATGAGCTTCATCTGAAAAGATGATTTTTTTTTTGCCAAAATCGGCATCTTGTGTAAGTCGATCGCAGGCCCACTTAGCGAAGCGAAAACGCATTGGATGGTCAATTGGCTTCAACTCCTGAACCAATTGGACTTTGTATGGCGTCATACTGTCTTTATGCAAAATTCGGCTCAATGATGTTTCCGAAATGTTCAATTGTTGAGAACGACGGTGAATTGAGGTTGATGGCGCTTCACGCACACTTTCTGCCACAGCAGCAATATTCTCGGGTGTACGCACTGTTTTTGGCTTTTCACGCTTTGGTTTATCGATGAGGATGCCAGTTTCTTTCACTTTTTTCACAAGATAACGAACATACGGAGCTGACGGTGCTTCTCTTCTTCCAAAATCCGTACGCAATTTTCGCACACATTTTGCAACATTACCATGATTTTCAAAGTAATGTCGCAATATTAAACAGCGTTGTTCAAGCGTATACACAACCATATTCGTTCAGCGGAAGGATAAAACTAATTATCTGTCAAATCAGACATGAGCTAAATAAGCACTAGTTGAAAAAAAACGTTAGATGGCGGACCCGATAGTTAGAAACCCTGTTTTAGCATACCTTAACGTTTAACATATCTGTGTTTACATAAGGAACAACGAAATGTTTGTTAATTTTAGCAATAAAACGTTAATTTCATACTGAATAATTAATAATTACTTAAATTTAAATTTTGGTAGGATTGGAATAATTTTGGTAGGTTTTGGTAAGAATATTGGTAGGAAAAAATTTTTCTTTGTGGCAACGCTGCAAGTGATATTAAAACTGAATATAGACGTCAGCTTATTATTATAGGTTCTATGAATAGAAGTTGATTAAAAAAGTAAGAAAATTAAAGTTTGCATACGGAATTCAAGCAGAATATTTTAAAAATATTTTCAATACGGCATTAAATATATGCTGTTAGCATGTATATGTACTTTCCAAGATAATTTCAGGACTTATGGAGTACAAGACAGTCTGAGTTGATGTCCACTTTCTTTTATCAAATGTCTGTTTTCTAGTGAGAGTTATCGCAGCATAACTAGTTGATGTCGCTTAACTTATCCAAATACTACAAGAAAGCACTCCTTGTCCTAAAAATGCTTGTAAACAATGGAAAGCTCATCTAAATATGCGCATGCTTTTCAAAAGCCCCTCACAGATAGTCGTGGCACGACCAGTAGTCTGCCAATGCTACAGTGGAGTCAATATCTCAAAATGCTGCAGTACACTGCAATACTTGATGCCTAGGGCAACATAACGGCGTAAATAAATAGAGGAGAAACCCCTTGTCCGCAGCAAGAAGAGAGACTAAAGTAGGACTGGCGAAATAGTTAGGCATGAGTATGGATGAATAGCTAAGAAGTCCATTAGTTCTGCCAACAACCAAATGGTGTCTGATAAATTCTGGTGCATATTCCAAACCGTAAATCTACTGACAGATGCCATAAGTAACTTACTCAGAACACTTGCTTACTCAGGATTACAATCCAGCTTCTCACACCACATGTTGTATGTGTGTGTGTTCATTTTATCCATGAGTTGTGATGACAAAAGGCGGGGACCTTGTTTTTGCCCACACCATATCACTGGGTGATATCTATGATTTCATGAATTGTTAATTTTCTTTTCCATTTTGTTGTATGAATTTTTATTTAATAAAACTGTTGTAATTATTTTAGAATAAATCATAACAAGCCCATTGTGCTTAAAATATTTAAATTACTTTTGCTAAGCTCTTATGAGCTATTTTTAGAAATATTCTTATTAGTGATAACGGTTGTCGTACGACTCACATTTGACCTACAAGACCTCTCTGCTGAATTCAATTGATGCTTGCTCTCCCATTGGTAAGTTGTAAGGTAGGACACAACATGTTTGATGTTCGATCATGTTTGATCTGTTGGTCGTTACTTTTGTGTATAAAAGTGAGCAGGATCTCAGCGGACGAAGAGTTGGCGACGAGTTGCTGGTAAGGCAGGTCGATCTTGTGACATCGACTATCGCTGGAAATGTGAGTAAATCACAAGTGGTGTGGTTGTCCCCACTATTGAGATGCTTACAGCCAGTAAAACGTTGGCAACTGTGACTGGACAGACACCAGAGGTCTCAGAGCCACAATCATCCAGAGCGCATGCCGTTTGATTGTTGCTTTGACATTGCCCCTTGGTTGACATTGGCAACTGGGACTGGACAGACACCAGAGGTCTCAGAGCCACAATCATCCAGAGCGCATGCCGTTTGATTGTTGCTCTGACACTCCCCTTTGGTTGACATGACTGACTGTGTCGGGGTAATAGCAAGGACCAGTGGAACCACAGTCATCTGGAGCCTATGCCGTTTGACTGTTGTTCTGACTCAACTCCCCTTGGATAATAGCAAGGACCAGTAGAGCCATGGTCATCCGGAGCGCATACCAGTTGACTGTTGTTCTGACTCAACCCCCCCTTGACTCTTCGGCACTGTTACTCGACGAACCACGGTTACTTGAAGAACCACTGTTACTTGTCAGACACCGGAGGCTCCAGAACCACAATCATCCTGGGCGTAGGCCATTTGATTGTGGCTCTGGCATTCCCCTATGGTTGACTTGACTGACACTGTTACTCGACGAACCGCGGTTACTTGACGAACCACTGTTACTTATCAGACACCAGAGGCCTCAGAACCACAATCATCCTGGGCGTAGGCCATTTGATTGTGGCTCTGACCTTCCCCTATGGTTGAATTGACAGATACTGTTACTTGACGAACCGTTATTTGGCCGGCCTAGGGCTTATTAATTAATATTAAGCTTAATTTCTAATTCTATGTAGCCCTAACATAGTGTAGTAAGTAAGCTATTTTAAGTTATTGTAAATAAATAGCTTAGAATCTACAAGGAAATGTCTTTTCTTTATGTAACCACTGGACGCCGCTAAACTACCCCAGCACCCGAGCGGAAACGTGTCGTTACAGAGTGCCGGAACGTACAGTTTAACGTTGGATCTGAACAACTCATTTACTCTCAGGGTTTCTGCAAAAAGACTGCCGAGAGTAAATCGTTAAAAGAAATATTTCGTTTTGTTCGAGACGTCTGAGCTGGGATTTAAGCCAACAATATTGTCTACCATACTGCGGCGAGTTCTGGCCCTATCAGTATTGTTAGTTCCCACATGACTGGTGATTCAGAAGGTAATACTATTTTCCCCGCCTAGCTGATTGAGCTTGCCTAGTCGTTCACATTCTATTTTCGAATCATGCTGATAGAAGAAGAATCACGCTGACAAGCGTACATATAGTATTGCTATGTCCTGTCCTTTGTACTTTCTATTCAAGTTCAACTGAGCATATCTTTCAATGGCGCAGACATTCGCTGCTCGTGAATTTCACCCAAGCTGGATCAAATATATCATGAAACAAAGCAAAGGAAAACAATAAAAGAATAGAGGGGAGATGCTTTGTGACAACCTTATGTTCAATAAAGTCTAGAAGACTTCACTCTATCACTTGTGCTATTTAGCAGAACAAATCCAATGTGTCTCTCATTTAAATTTCATTTCTATTTATGAAAATCTCTTTTTGCCGTAAGTTTTCAATCATTTTTCATTTCTTTCATTTCGTTTTTCCTTTCTTTACTTCTTTTTCGTATTGCTTGTTTGTTTGTGTAACAATACAATCTTAACAATGATTATTGGCTTATTTTTCTTATGTTTTCTTTGATTTTCTTTTCGTATATTTAAATTGCATAAGTATGTGTGTGTGTGTATGTATGTATGCGTGTTACGCTCACTTACATTTTATTTCCTCACAACATATTTTCAATTTGAACTCATGAGTGAAACATGAGTTGAGAGTTTATCAAATAATGTTATACAATCACTCTACTACTCACACATATACACATACATGCATACATACATTTACTGTTACATTTATGTACATTAAATGTGTAAGAGACATGTGAATGCTTCTGGTAGGAAAGTATGTACATATGTATGTGCGTTTAAATTGTAATATGAATGACAAGTTACGAGATTCTCCTCTTTTTATTTTATTTTCATTTTATTTCCCATTTTTTTTTTGTAATATTTTATTTTATTATGCTTATGCGTAAACGTATTGTACATATGCAGGGTGTGACAATGAAAATTGTGTGTGTTTATAAAAGCTCTTACAGATGCTTGATGATGCTAAATTTTTAGCTCATCTGAACAGCCATAAAACATGGAAAATAATTTCTGTTGTTCTTATAAATTTTTTGTCATACCCTGTAATGGAAATAAATTCATATTGACTTCCGCTTGTTTGTCACAGCCGTATGAAGAGAGTGATAGTCTTAATGGAAAAAAAAATAAACAATAAATACAACAAAATTGTCATACAACAACATCGTAAATACTTCATATTTTTATTGCCAGTTTTTTTCTCTGCTTTGCTTCTTTTTAAAAATCTATTTATTTTTCATATTCATTTTGTATTTTATTTTATGAAAAAATGGGCAAAAATAAAAAAACAGAATTCCATATCATAAATTAAATATCAAAAGCTACAGTGCCGAGTAATAGTATTACAACAAATCTAAAGTCTCAGTATGTACCATTTATGGATAGAATTAACATACACAACATGGGTGATGGGAGAAGCTAGGTTGTAATCCTAACTAAAGGGATTACAATGACCAATTAAGTAAGTGGTATACCAGAAAACTGTAGAGCAAATGAACTGGGCAGACACGACAAAACCACAAATAAGTTATGAGTGGACAAATAGTCTGTCCAGAATTTTTTTTTGGAAAATCATATGAGAAATGTGGATCTTAGTCACCTAACCAGTAATCACCGTTATGTCACCGAAGATAGAAGCATTTGGTTTTCAGAAATGTAGTCTAACTAACTTCCTGATACTGATTCCTGAACAAACTTAGTGAGTCTTAGTGACTTTATCATGAATTTCCAATGGTTAAAAGAAAAAAATGATTCTCTGGGGTATCTCAACAGGTTACACCTGTCCTATCTATAAGGATTTCCAATAGGGACTTCCGATGGTGGTGGCCGTTGAAGCAACATCTGTCAAATTAATTGTCATTTATTTCGTCTGTTTTGCAAAATCACTATGGATGACCATTGGCAATAACGTGTGTTCGCTGAGAGGACTCTGGAACAACACACAGTTTGGTGTGGATTTTGCGTTGGCGTCGTCATGGGTCTTCACTTATCGTATTTCTTTGAGCTCGACGTTAACTAGGCCATCACAGTCAACGTCGAGACTTCTTTTTGCCAGAACTGGATGATCTAGATACTAAGGTTATGGCTTTAACAGGACTTCGCTACGTGCCACACAGCTCTTGCCACATTGGATATTCTGCACGAGCGATTTAGGGATATGGTCATCCCATGTAGAGGTGATGCAAACTGGCCACCAAGATCGTGTGATTTGACTCCATTATACCCTTTCTTTTAGGATTTCCTTAAGACGCAGGTCTATGCGAATAAGCCGCAAACCACAGCCAACATAACCTATGGCATCGGTCAAATTCAGCCTGAGTCCTGCGCAAGAGTTATGAAAAATTAACCTTTTCAATGCACTTCATTCAGGAAAGCTGTGGCGGAGATATGAACGATGCCATATTCCCCCCACATCTGGCATCAATAGATCCCTCAAACCAATAAGAAATGTTTTTATTATTTAAATATTTATTAAGATAGAACCCTCTATACGCTTAAATATGGACATTTTAAGAAATTCAATGCGTACCCAATAAGACCAGAAAAGCAGTAAAAGGGAAAGGTAAGGTGAGTGCTTAAAATACTGTGCCATATATAACCCTAAAATTACCATCATTTGAAATATAAGCTAAATTAGTCTGTATTAAACATTGACTACGGCTAGGTTGCATTAAAATTTTTATTTCATTATTGAAATCACACCTTGCATCAGTCCAACCTTTTGAGATAGTTTTTGGCCACTTTATTACATCTTTTGAATGATATTTCGCCAATAACTAGACGAATGCTGGTTTTCAAATTCTCCAACATTAGCAAATTACCCGCATAGACATGGTCTTTAACGTAGAACTACAAAAACAAATGTAACGGCGTTTAATTGCATAATCCTGGCTGGCACTCTGATGTAGCTGTTCCTTCAGGAAACTTCTCATGTAGCCTGTAGTGAGTGAAGTTCAGTTTGAACAGAGTAATCGTTACAAAGATCTGTCAAACAATTGTCTAGTAATTGTTATTATTTAAGCAAAGGATGTAAACAGAAGAATAACAAAGAAAAGTAATTGTTATTGTTTACATCAAGTTGTGAACAGTGGTACACAGAATTGTGCGAACAATAAAGAATTTGAATTAAAACTAAACACCAAATTTATTTTTATTTTATTTGAAATCTATGAGCTCATATTTTAAACGTTTTTAAAATGTAAAAATGTAACGTTACGTTACATAACGTAAAGCCACCAAGTCGCATGATATTTATGGTTAGCTGGTATCGCCAAAACATAAGCTATTCTTGACGGAAACTTCTCAGACAATAAAGCCAAAAGTGGTCACGTTGTGTTTCCTTGTTGAAACCGCTTAATAAGAAACGATGTCATGAATTTATTACGCAAGTGTCCATCGTTCTTTCGTACTTTAAGCAAAATGGCTCACATTAAATCAGAAAGAATGATTGCCTATGTTAAGGCATTGTCATACAGTGCATGCGACCAATTCAATTCAATTCAATTTTTTTTTTAATAATTTTTGTTAGCCACTGTTGAAGTGTAGCAAACATAACATAGACAGCCATTATTATAATGCTTATCAGTTATAAATAATCTCTCTCTCTCCCTCTCTGCCATTATTTTATGTTACAACATTCATACACACTCACATACTTGTTTCGAAGGTTTGAAAACAAAAACGGGTTTTTATTGTATTGGCTTCACACATTGATTTTGATTTGCTTTGATTTGTTTCATTCCAATCTATCGCACTCTTATAGGTATGCTGTGACAGTCAGTATAAATACATGTGTATTTGTGTGCGTGTGTGTGTCTTCAAAATATTAAAATAATAACTCGAACCCGAAAGAAAAAAACACACACACAGTTATTTGAGAAAAAAAAAAACACACGAGAGAATCAGTAGGCAACAAACAAATACTGGCGTTTGGTTGATAGAAATGAAAAATGTTTTACACAGTGCTTGTATGTATGTGTGTATACGGGGCATTTATTTATTTGCATACATTTATTCTCCTACAAACACATGCAACATACACACCCACGTATGTGTAGCCATATAACCAATGCCAATATTTTTGATATTTATGTGGAGAATAAAAATCTCTTTTTGATGGCGTGTGTGTTCGTATGCGTAACGTTCATTTATATGTTTACAAATTTACAGCTTATGTTGTGTTATATTATTTATATTGTTATTATTGCTGTATTTGTTATAGTATTAGTTGGTATAAGAATAACAAGTGAAAGGAAATACCATCATTTGCCAAATGATGAGAGAGAGAGTGTCGATTCGAATTGAATCGGGTACAGAGAGTAGAGAGCATTAAAATAAATGCGTTGAAATTTATCAGTTTTGGAAAAATCTGTTGAATATCATCGATTTGTTTTTGTATTGTTTTCATTGATTTTTTTTTATTTTTATCACACACACACATACAGCCTTAAATGTTGTCATTATTAATGTTTATTGAATACGAAAACAATTTATTTTTGTTTTATGGCAGGGTATTCTTTTTATTTTTTTATTTCTTTTTTTTATTATTTATTTTTTTATCAAAGAGAGAGAGAGAGAACAAATAACAGATAAAAGTCTTGAATATTTTTTCTTTTCTTTATTTCTTTTTATATTTAAAAGGAGAGAGAGAGAGAGAGTGCAAGTAATAGATAAAATTCTTGAAAATATTTCAAAATTTTGTCCAACCATATGGGGATAAATTAGGGTTGCCAGCCTGGCTGGACTTGGCTGGATTGTCCAGCTTTTTTGATGCTTGTCCAGTTTCAAGCTAAAATTTAATTTGTCCAGCTAAATAGAAATTTTTTAGTACAATGCATAACTTGGACAATAATTTTCATGTTATCTTTGTCAAATCATGTTAGCCAACACTGATTGTACATTTGTTATACAACTAAGTTATGATTTCCCTCTTCTATCATCACTGACAACATGTCTCAACACTTGAACATAATAAATGATGTCATAATAAATATTATTGCGAGCGATAATCAATTTCTTAAATTTTAAAGAATGCAATCAATGTATTTAATTGTAATATTTTTAAATAATAATACATATGTATGTATATATGTTGATAACAATGGATATTTTAATAAAAATTATTTACACAAAACCAAAATTAACATTTTCTCAGTATTTTTTTATGTCCAGCTTTTTTTGTTTTGTCCAGCTTTTTAAAACCCAATGTCCAGCATTTTGCGAATCGGAATCTGGCAACCCTAGGATAAATGCAGTTTCAAACGCTTTAAATCATTTCATAATATCTTGAAAAGAAAAAAGATTTAATTAAATAACAAATATTTCTTAAATGGATGCCTATTTATAGTTATTTATTGCAATATATGAATAGAATTTTAATCTTTTCAAAACATATCAAAGGATTTGAATGTGTTGTGAAGATAAAATCGAATTTAAAAACCAAAAACGCAAACCCACACTGTTAGCAGCGCCACTTCTTGCCTTTAACAGGGTAAACTTTGCTATTAACAGAGCACTGTTAACTGTTTAACAGCGGCAGTAAGTAGATTAGTCTTCTATTTTGCAATTATTGCAGACAATTGACATAAAATTTAAGTCTCATTGTGATCACATTATTATTTGTGAACAAAAGTGTTGAAATGTAAAGGATGGTTGGTGGGGACTTAAAATTATTCCAGCTATCTCACTACCACGGTTCGAAAGAGGACCCTCTGGACTATCATTTGCATATAGTCTGTGTGGTGTACTATTTCTTATATTATTATTTTTAAAACGACCACTAATCTTCTAGAGAATTTTCAAGCAAAAAATTGATATTTTCAAAGCCAATTTTCTCAATACCATAACACAGTGATATGTAACTAAATTGCTGATTACATTAAGAAGCCTTAGAACCTTCCTTTGCATATAGTATGGTACTCATAGACCTAGAGTATTTCCCAAAATTAGCTTCTAAACAAGTGGGCTTGTTCAGAGGGATGCTGTTAAATAGCTAACAGTACTCTGTTAAAGGCAAATATTGTTCTGTTAAGAGGAAATTTTACACTGTTAACGCCAAATGTGACGCTGCTAAAATTTATGGAATGCGTCTTGGATTTTCAAATTCGAATTTATCTTCACACACAAGTTTCTTAAAAATCTGTCCTGCAAAGTTGATATTTAAACTGTAGATTCTGCCACTCATCAATAAAATTAACACACATAACATGGTTGGCGTGAAAAGCGAGGTTGTAATCATGACTGGAAGAAAGGGTTGTAATGACACCAATTAAGTAAGTATGTAAGTTAACCTAAAAGTCAGTAAAGTATTAACAACAAAGTTAAACTCCAAAACCAAACTAAAGTGTTAAATTTTTAATACTCCAATCACAAATCATAATTTAACCCATTCGCTGCCAAGGACGAGTATACTCGTCTTTGAGAGAGTATCCCACACTGCCAAGACGAGTATACTCGTCCTACTTTAAATATATTATAACATGCAGGCTTTTGAATTAGCAAATTTTTTTTGCAACAAACATAATATAAATATATAAAAAACTTGAAAAATACTACAAATAAATTTTTTTCCAAAAATAATACTTTATTTCTTACTTCTACTAAAACGTACGTAAATACGAAAAAGGATATTCGAGTCCTTCTGCCTTCCTATTGCCAACGACGAGTATACTCGTCTTTGGTTTTCTGCTTGTAAATGATTATGTATGATAATATATGTGCTCTTACCAAGAAATAACACAGTTTTGGTAAATAATAACACTCAAAATATAAATGGCAATGGGAATGACTTCATATAATTTAGGCTTGGCAGCGATTGGGTTAAAGAATGCCAGAAATTTATAAATTTTTTTGAAGTATTTAAAGCGTATTTTTTATTTTTTTTTGTAAATATTTTTCTATCTGAATTGCTAATTTATTTCATTGAATATTTATTCAATTAAATATCAAAACATACTATTCCATTATACAGTCATTCATATAATTTTTCTATCATTTTGTTAGAGAAAGAGATTTCCATCAATAAATCATGTTCATGATATTAGAGAGTCATAAAAGAGAGAGAAAAAAATTGAATGAAAAATTAAAAAAAAAAATTACACAAAAGAATAATCATTTCAAATAATAATAAAAAGGAAAATAAAAAACGGAATATGATCATACACATACAATACTTATGTACACTCAGGTCTCGTTTTATGCGATAGATGCGTTCCAAAAAAAAATCGCATAAATTGAATTCGCATAAAACGATACTCTAGCTTCATATAAAAATTAACGATTCGTTCCAAAATCCTGAAAAATCGCATAAATTCAAATTTTAAGTGAAAAATCAAAGCAAAATCGCATTAAAAAAATCAACAAAAGTATATTTATTTCATTTTCTTAAACAATAAAAACAAATATTTCTACAAGAAAAATAAACAAAAATAAAATATTAATTCATTATTTACAGAAAAAAACAAAATGATCCAAAAAATATGAAATATTATGAATGTACGATCAATCATTCTGTAACGTTTTGGAATTGATTCGACGTCATTTTTAACATTACATACACCTATCAGGTTGTGCATACATATGTATGTAGGGGACTAGATCAACGAATTTTTAGAAAGCTTAATTGTTTCTTCTGAATAAGAGTATTAAAGTGCCAGTTATTAAAAATGAGCTGCTTCTTTAAATAAAAGATTCTTTAAATCATAAGTAAGGATTGACTTTTGAAGGCTTTATTGGCATAGTTAGAGCAATCTGATGCTAAACAATTGACTTTCCAATTGGAAACAAACTAGAACGATTGATTTCATCACAAGCTATTCGGCATAGAGATCTGATAGTATTAGGTGTCAGGCTCAAACTACAGCGTACATTCACAAGAGATTCCTATATAAAAAAGGTTTTCAAACCGCAGGGAAATCACTGCCGCTTTCTGAATCAACAGCGTTGGTCATTACAATCCCTTCAGGTAGGATTAACAATAATGATTATATCAGTGGTATAAGTTATATATCAGTTATATAACCGCATAAATTCGAATTCGCATAAAAAAAATCCGCATAAAACGAGACCCGAGTGTATGTGTATCCATCCCATTATAAATATAAGAGAATAAGCATTAGAGTTCAACAATAACGGAGTTTGTGTTTGTGTGTGAGCAAAAAAAAAAAAAAACAAAAACAAATCATGATGAATCTGTTATGCATACAAATGTATAAACAGACTGTCAAGTTATTGTTGTGTTATTGTGTGTGTGTGTGCCAGTGTATTCATATTATTAACAATGCATTGTTGTGTATTTGCGGCCGAGTAGCGTGTGTCTGTGTGTGTGTTGTCTCTTTGTGTTTGAATATGAATTAGAATAACTGTTTTTGTAACAGAGGTAGACAGAGAGATAGAGCGTGAGAAGTGAGCAAGAGTGCTTGTTTGTAGTTTATGGATATGCATGTGTGTGATATTTATTTTTTTCCTGTTGCTTTTGCTGCTGTTGTTTGTTGCTGTATAGTGTGTATAGCCTATTAAAACATGTTTTGTATACAATATAAATGTCAATCATGCATGAATAAATCATCAAACATTGTCACAGTCATCTGCATAAAAATTTCGTTTGCAAAACTAAACACAAACACATACACAGACACACACGTACACGCTCGCTTGTGTACAGTGAGAATTAAAAAAAAGAAGAAAGTGAAATAAAAAGAAAACAATTTTGTTGTTATATGAATGATTTGATGAAATAACAAAAATAATACAAGGAAATGCTTTTAAAACGTTTAGAATTTTAAGAAGAAAAATTGGAAAAGAAAATCTTAAATGTAAATGACAAGTTTTTGTCCTTTTTTTCTAGAGCTTATAACCTAAAAAAGGAGTATATTCATTGTAAATGTCGTATATTTTCCAAATGGTTTGGTCTTGAATATTTTGCAAGGCAAACATATAAAAGGTGATTTTTTAGCTATTATCTTTTTGGCAACACTGGTTTAAACAGCTCACGCACGTTTGCATGAAATGTGTGACAACAAGACGGTGCCACATGCCACACAGCACGCGTAACAATGGACTTATTGAGAGGCGAGTTCGGTGAACAGTTTATTTCACGTTCGGGACCGGTCAATTGGCCGCCTAGATCGTGCGATTTAACACCTTTAGACTATTTTTTGTGGGGCTATGTTAAAGCTCATATCTATACAGATAAGCCCGCTTCAATTGACGCATTGGAAGACAAAATTGAAGCATTTATTCGTGAGATACCGGCCGAAATGTTGGAAAGAGTATGCCAAAATTGTACTAAGCGGATGGACCATTTGAGGCGCAGTCGCGGTCAACATTTGCATGAAATAATCTTTAAACATTAAATTATATGGACCGTACTATCGATTCAAATAAAGATTTCATGCATTTTTCTGAATTTTATGTGTTTTTTTTTGAAAAATTTTCCTACAGCTCTTAAAAAAACAACCCTTACATATTTTTCTTACTTCGCCTTTAAAAGCGTTTGTGAAAACTGTCTTTACATGATTTTTCTTTGTTTGCTTTATGCAGCTGAGGCACTTGAAATCGCCGTGGTTCAGTCGGTAGCCAGTGGTTCAAGTCCCAGCTCAAAAATTTCGAAATTCATTCCTCTGGCAAAAACTCAAAGAGTAAATAAAATTACCATGAAAAGTGCCTCAAATCTGCCATTCGAAATCGACATTAAATAGTAGATACCGCCACCCATGAATAGAATCAACATACACGACATGGGTGATGGGAGAAGCTAGGTTGTAATCCTAAAGGGGTTATAATAATCAATTCAGTAAGGGGTATTTGAGAAAACTGTAGAGCAAATGAACTGGGCAAACACGCTAAAACCACAAATAAGTTATGGGCGGACGAATAGTCTGTCCAGTGTCCAAAAGAGTGCTCTGAATATCAATTGAATTTTTTTTATGGAAAATCATGTGAGATATATAGGTTCTAGCCACCTAGCCAGTAATCACTGTTATGTCACCGAAGATAGAAGCATTAGGTTTTCAGCAATTTAGTCTAACTAACTTCCTGATCCTGATTCCTGAACAAACCTAGTGACTCTTAGTGACTTTATCATGAACTTCCGATGGTTAAAAGAAAAAATGATTCTCTGGGGTATCTCAACAGGTTACACCTGTTCTACGAGTATCTATAAGGACTTCCAATAGGGTCTTCCGCAATCTGATAGATGATGACGGCCACCATGTTGTAGCTATATCTGTAAAATTAGTTGCCATTTATTCAGTCTGTTTTGCCAAATCACTATGGATGACCATTGGCAATAACGTGTGTTCGCAGAGAGGACTCTGGAACAACACACAGTTTGGGGTGTATTTTGCTTTGGCGGCGTCATCAGTCTTCACTCATCGTATTCCTTTGAGAACGACATTAACTAGGCCATCACAATCAACGTCGAGACTTCTTTTTGTCCGAATTTTATGATCTAGATACTAAGGTCAGGGCTTTAACAGGACGACGCTAAGTTGCACAGAGCTTTTGCCACATTGGATATTCTGCACGAGCAATTTAGGTGATATGGCCGTCCCACGTAGTGGTGGTCACCAAGATCATGCGATTTGACCTCATTATACCCTATCTTGTAGGATTTGCTTAAAGCTCAAGTCAATACAAATAAGACACAAACCACAGAGGTCCTGAAATCCAACATAACCTATACATACATAACATAATTGGTCATTACAACCCTTCAGTCAGGATTACGACCTAGCTTCTCACACCACTTATGTTGTGTGCGTTAATTTTATACATGAGTGGCGGGACCTACAGTTTAAAGTCGACTCCGAACGACAGATAAACATAACCGATGGCATCGGTAAAATTCAGTCTGATTTGTGCGCCAGAGTTATGAAAACTTAACCCTTCCATCGCACTTCATTCAGGAAAGCCGTGGCGGAGATATGAACGATGCCATATTCTCTCCACATCTGGCATCAATAGATCCCTCAAACCAATAAAAATTGTTTTTTTTTTGTTACTTTAATTTTAAAATAGGATGGGCTTAAAAAGACACTCTATACATGTAAATCGAAATTCTTTCATCATGTCTCTCTTTATCCCTTTATTGTTGGTATTAAAAAATGAAATTGTTTTCCTTTGTCGGAACAGTGAGATGAAATCGTGTTTTTTTTTTCTTTTAAAATTTCTTTCTTTCTTTCATTGTTTGTAGCCTAGTGTTATTTTTTTTTTATTTAAAACACTTTAATTATTGCATGAGTTTCGCAAAAGAAATAAAAAGAAAAGAAAAAAATGTTTAAAAAAAAATATTTCAATATTCTGTCCACGACTGTGTAATCAACATCATCGTCATCATCATCGTATACAATATTCAAACAGTTTTCTTCTCTTCCTTTCTCACTCTACTCTTCACAGTAGTAGTGTAGTGTATACACAATACATTCATATTTAATAAGCATTCATACAATAATGCGAATAATAACGAGTAATAACGATGACGAAGTAGTAGGCCTGGCCTTGACGATGATGATGATTATGCAGATGGATGACGATAATAATTATGATGGCTGACGGTTGATGATTGAATGCATAAAATATACGTACACAGACACACTTACACACATAATCACATACGTTCGCACGTGTTTAAAAAATATTTATTGAGTGGGCTAGAGAGAGTGGATTTATTTGCTTTCTTGTTGTTCTTGTTTTTTTTTTCTATAGAATTTAAGCTTTTGCATTGAAGAAGGGGAAGGGGGAGGGTAGAGAGTGTGTGTGTGTAAAGAAATTTCCATAAAACATTATGTTTTGCTTTTATAATGCGTGTCTTCTGTTAAGTGGATGAGCAAGGAGTAAAAGAGAAAGTGAGAGAGGGATGCGGATGGATTGGAAGAGCCGGAATTAATTCATTTGTATGTATTTAACGTTTTATTTTTATTTATTTTGTTTCATGTTTGATTGGTTTCTCTTGTATTTTTTCTTTTTTTTTTTTCTTTCATTCCTTTTTGTTGTTGTTGCTGTCGGTGTTGTTGTTAATCATGTTATTGTGTTGTTAAATGTCTGCCTGGCATATTGAGTTGTTCGTTTGTGGTGTGATGTACGTGTGTGTGTGTGTGCGTGTATAAAGAGATTTCCTTGTGTATACACTTGACACAACGAAGAAGTCTTACAGGGAAATCCCGTTTTTTTTTATTATTGTTTCCGCCATTATTATTGTTTTTGTTGTTTGTATTGTGAAAGCGCCTGTTAATGTGTTGAGGGTGTACGTAAGTATTGGATTATAATTGCAAAATACTGACTGCATAATTAAAGGAAACCGGAAAACGGAAACTACCATTCAAGTATGAAAATACTTGCGTCTTTGATCAAAAAATTACATTAAAACTGGCTGAAGGCATAACAATAGAGCATGGGCTGCCTTAAAAAGGAATTTTAGTTCTTTTAAAAAGAGAAAAAAAAAATTAAATGAAAAAAAAGATTTCTCTTTCACTCTCTCTCTCTCTCTCTCTGTCTTTGGTTAATGAAATCATAATAATTTTTAATGACTGCAGCATTTTTAACCACGACATCTGCTAGAGTATGCATGAGTGTCTGCCTTGTATTTAAAAGTGAAAAATAATTCACTTTAAAAACTCTTCTTATAATTCGTCTATGGCCGGCCGTGTGTGTGTCTTTTTCTGGCCACAACAAAATTTGCTGCTGTACACTAAATTATAAATAATCCTGTGTATACAACAAATTGTTTTTTTTTTTTTGTTTTTGTTTTTTACTTGTTAATGCCGCTGTATTGTTTTTGTTGTTTTTTTTTTCTCTTTAATTTAGTGGCCACTGGCTGCTGTTATATATGACACTCTACACATTTTTTTGTTTCGTTCTGTTGGGGACATTTAACGAGAGAATTATGGTCACTGTCATAATGAATCATTGTTTGGTAAAACACACAGACACAGCATTTATTTCAGTAGTAGTAGTAGTACTCGGGATACAGTTTAAGTCATTGCAGTGTGGTGGTAAATGAAGCAAAGACATAAACCGCTGTCCCAAAATGCTTGTTTTGTTTGTGTGTAAATGACACTTTGTTTTTGCGGTTGACAACAAGATGTTGCAGCAAGTGATATTGCACGAAACCAGTTAAAAGATATTAATTAAATGGCCACATACATTCACACACACACTCATACACACAAGAAAAAACGAAAAAAAGAAGGAAAATAAAACAAGAATTTTAAAAAACGACAAGAAAAACAAGAATTGCTAAAAACGAAAAGAAAAGGAAAGGAAATGAGTGATGAATAAAAAGGATACAAATTTTTAATAGATTTTCTTGGAGGCAAATGATCACTTACTTAGTGATCATTACAAGCCTTTAGTTAGGATTACAACCACGCTGCTAACACCACCCATGTTGTGTGTGTTAATTTTGTAATTGAGTGGGAGGATCTGCACTTTTTGATAAACTTTTCATTGCAATTTTATTAAACTAAACATTATACGGTTGTTTATAATCGATTGTTCTTTCTGCAGATGTTTGCGTTTAACCCACCCCCCCCCCCTTTAAGGGGTTTACTTTGTAAGTGTCTTTTTTTTTGCTTTTCAACCAAAACTAAATTGAAATTCAGTTTAAAGCGCATAAATAAAGCTTTTTCTTTAGTTTTGCAGCGCTATTATTCTCATAAATTTTCCCTAAATTATCATATTTTTTTTTTTTTTATCAATATCGTGTGTGTATGTTGCCCATACTCTTGGTACTACAGCTTGTATGTGTTCCTCCAATAATTTATGCTGTTTGCCAGCTTGTTCAACAAATTATTGTTTGCCCGATAATGATGATGACGCTGACGATGACACGATATTGCCACACACATACATCGTTGCATATAACAAAATAAACTCAGCTTTTGCTAACAACACATGCTCTAGTAATATATTGTAGAACCGTTTAAACATTCATGATGCCGTTATTGTATAACGGAAGAGAGTTAAAAAGAGAGAGATGGAGCTCTAAAGGAAAATATTTGCATTTGTATTGAAGAAGAACACAAAAAATGAAAGAAAATATTGAACATTTTGCTCAACAATGTCTAGCGATAGCACAAAACAGTGCAGAACACAACATTACATACATTGAAATGTTTTTTTTAAGGCCCTGTTCGTTCCATTTAATTTTGGAATGCACTGTTCAGCTGCAGAATTTCATGTTCAGTCAATATTTGTTAAAAAACATAAATTTTCTTAAGAACTATTAAAATATTCACAACCGATTTTCTATTAAACTTCAAATGATAGAAAGCAAAACAACAACAACAACAAAAAAATACAATGAAAATGAATAAGATTTACAAGCAGCATAATGGCACATGGAAAATGTATAACGTTCACACAGACTCTGCCTTAAAATAAAGACCAACAAACCTATGAAAAAAAATAACTTTTATTTTCCAAAGCCTGACTTTAAGGTCTTAGTTCTTGAATACCTTAACTTAACTTTAGAACTCGCTGTGGTCTAGTAGGTAGTGTGTTGGCTTATTAGACGAAAGGCCCGAGTTCAAATCTCAGGTCAGACATCAAAACGAAAATATGAAAATATTTCTTCGGCGACTTCCTCTCAGCAGATTTCTGGCAAAAACTCTGAGAGTAAATAAAATTGCCATGAAAAGTTTCTCAAAATCTGTCGTTCGGAGTCGACTTTAAACTGTAGGTCCCGCCACTCATGTATAAAATTAACGCACACAACACGAGTGGTGTGAGAAGTTAGGACGTTGTACAATGGATCAATTCGACATCCGGGTACTGTACTTGTTACAGTTGACAAGTATACGTCCTCTAATCTAACCTAACCTAACTTGATTTAAATTTCCAAATTGTTACTCTTTTTTCAAAAAGTTCACTTCCATTGCCTTTGAAATGTTTACTGGGGTATTTCTATTTATAGTTGTTTTTAGTGTGTGTTAATCGCATGCGAAAAGCCAGTTTAAATGGAAATTTTCAGCGAATGAAAAAGTTTTTCTTTCTTTTTTTGCACTTCTTTATTGCAATTCCATTTTTTTGCTCTTTTGTTCACTGCAGATAATTTATGAAGTTTTGTGTTGAGAAAAATTTTTGTAATAAAATCTAAAGAAATTATATTTACCATGTCGCGAATAAAATAAAATCTGATGATAATTTAGTGTGTTATGAAATAAACAAATTGTTACGCCTTAAATTATGTTTTAATTATTTTAGATTTATGCTTGTAAAGTTTATTTTTGAAACGTTTATTTTCAGTTTGGCAACTTCTAGAACGTTTACTGTGGAATTGTTATTGTTGTTTTGGTTTTTATTGTTTGTGATGCGTAATACTGACAAAAATATCTCAATCGCGACAACAATGCATGTAAACAACTTTGTTATCTCAGCAATCAATCAAATATCTTGGAAATGGTCTGGATTTGAAACTGACCTACTCAAGGCTCAATTAATATAAAAACTAAATTCAGTAGAGTAATGGAAATTGTTGGAGAAGCAAGGTGAAACTGTTCATAGAGGCTTAACTGAAATGTGGACTTCCTCATTGGGGACCAGAACCACAGTGAAAGAATTGTTATCAGCACAGAAAACAGTAGCTCTACGGATGACAACAGTGCGTCTCACGATTTTCTCCATTCAAAGAACCAAACGAAACTTTTAATGAAGTTATTTAGATTGTCAATGTGCATTCTCGATAGATCAGTGCGATCATCTGTATATTAGAGGCCCAGTTGTGATTCCTTCTCCTACGGCATAACGCAGTGTATCTACCTAATAGAAAAAGAACTGTTCCTTTTCTATTCCTCGCTTATCCAGCTTTAGCAGATGTCGAGACCAACAAGTCTTGCAAAAGTACTCACAATACAATGCCCACTAATGGCTCCGACAACAAAAGCAAGTGTGATCGTCTGAAGATTGGGCAGAATTTTGTAGGTTTTTGCCCTTATTCGATGCTGTCAAAGCCACCTTAACGAAATCTACTACAGAATTGTCAATCAGAAGCTTGCACGGTCTCAGTGAGTTTCCCAATGTAGAGAACACATTCGATGGTTGTACCATAGCTGACCAATACATGTGCTCTACAGTTTATTGAAATGCCACTGAGATCCGGTACTCATATGATATGAAAACTGTAACGCTTTACGACTTCGTTGACAGTCTCGTGACATTCGCACGCAGTCCTGGAGGTCATCGCTTTTGAACTTAGTACCCTCAAACCAATCTGGCAAAAATTATCATCCACAGTACGTATGGTTCACAATTTCATGTCAAAGACTATGCAGTAATCTGGTAACCGTAGCGGGCCTTGAAAAGGTGCATTTACGCATAGGTTCGTAAAATTGTTTGGAATCGTTTTCGAGGACGTTCTGAACTTCCTCGTGAAATGATCATGTCATTGTCAAATCGTCCATACATTCTGATTAGTGGTAGCTAGTGAGCCACTAATTTTAAAATGGGGTTAGGCTGGACTGGTAACTTTGTTATCAAAAGCTCACTAGAGCACGCATAGCGGCCCGTTGTGACGCCACAGTTGAACGCAGTCTCTGTACTGACAAAGTTTCTCCAAACCAGGGAAGAAGAAGTTGATGAGCGCAAGGGCTGCACATTTAAAGCATGACTACCCCACGCTGGAAAACTAGCCCGAAAGTTTGATAAACGAAGCTATATCCTTGACATCAATAGATGATAGCTCCATCAAGCTGACAAGAAATGGAGAGCCAAATAATCTATATCTGGACCTCGCAAGAGATGCGCATTGCCAAAGAAAGTGGACTCCTCTTCCTCAGCGGATCTGCACCCAGGACAGAAGTCGTTAGATGGGAGCGTGTCTTCACATAACACAATGACCTGTATGATTGGTCACTGTGATCCAGATGACGTTACGATCAAGTTCGAGTAACTGGTTGGTGGGACTTCTATCCATCGAGGGCCAAGTGAGCGTAGCGATGGAACGGGACTCCTGATTGACCCAGGATAGGTTGGCGTCTCGAAAGAGTTTCCGCGCGATGGCCAGCTTGACCGATGTAAGCGCCATCCCTAAGTCGATTGATGAGGATTCCGGAAGTAGTGAACCAGCCCTAGCGAGCTTGTCTGTAAAAGGGGGTTTTTCTTCCCCTTTTTTCTAGAGCTAAACGGGCAATTTAGTGCCGGGTAGAATAATCTTCAGTTTAAGCAGTTGTTTTCCGGCATAATTTTACGGCTCAATTCGATGCAAAACTTTACTTTGCGCTGCACAGGTTCTGTTATTTATTAATGTATTGTGTTGTGTTTGTAATGATATTATCAAATGCCACACACATATACCACTCACACATATACATACAAAGTAAATAAATATGTTCGGGAATTAATTGTTATTACGCGTATTAGTCACATTAACGAGCTGCCATTTATTTGCGTTTTTTTGGTGAATGGTAGCCCAGCATAGCGGAAAAGGAAATGGCAGGCGAAATAACGGTGAAATAAAGCATATAATTTATAACAGGTAGAGTAAGTATCACATAACATACCATACCATACGCATTCATTATTTATTATTCATGTGAGTACTGAGAGAACTGAGAGAGACAGATGAAGAAAGGCAAAGGGAGACAGACAGAGAGAGAGAGAAAGAGCGAGATAGATAGAGTTAGCAAGAGAGATATTTTTCTATATTTAACGACTCTTTTTACTGCTTCAAAATGAAAAATTAAAGGTTAATAAAGCAAAAGAAGAAGAGTGTGGGAGAGAAAAATTATTCCACTGGTGTGTGTGTGTTTGTGTCTGTGTCTGTGTTTGGCCATTTATTGTTTCATGAAATATGTCGGTGTCATGCCATTTTACCGTAACTTTGTGGTTGAAGGCAATTTTTTTGTTGCTTGTTTTGCTTTTTTTCCAGCCGAAGTGTTTTTTCTTTTTTTGTTACAATAATTCTCTCTATCGTTGCCTTTTAGTTTCTGTTTATCTTTTGATAGGGTTTGCATGTTTAAAGACAATTCCAGGAGTTTTCTTCTTGTTATTCTTGTTATTTACGGAGTGTTTAGTTTCTTTTCTTTTTTGTATTTTGTTTTTAACCTACAGTGTCGGGTTTAACAGGGTGTTTACTTGTTTGTCTAGAGATAAGCCCTGAAATAAACATGAGAAGTTACTACGTATGTAAGGGGAGATTAAAAATTTCCAATTTTTTTTTGCTTTTAAACGCTTTTGAATGCTTTTTTGTATTTACTGCAACATTAATTTGTTTCTTTCTTATTTGTTTTAATTGTTGTACGATAAATTATGGTTTTTTTCTTAGTGGTATTCGGTTTAATTGCAAAAGTTTCTTACAAAAACGAAAGAAATGAAATTTTTTTCATAGGCTCTGCATTAAAAAATAAATAAGAAGGAAGAACAGCCATTGGAGGCCTAATATATACGCAAATGTTTACCTAGAGTCCTTTATCAATGGTTGTCTTATTTGTTTATTTAATTGGCTTTAACAAGCCGTTTGTTAAATTTCTGTTTTCATACATATTTTTTTTTTGGAGATTTGGAGCTTAAACCTGCCACATAAGCAGGCTCTATCCGGTCGTGGTAGAGCTAACATTCCTTTACAAAGCTCACCTTTTTTGGACGGCGGACACCAGTCTTTCTGCACACTGATTCACAGTCAGCTCTTCTAACCACCAGTTGACCTAAAGCCACTATTTGCATACTCAATTGGTTGCCCCCTGATTATCTATTAAAGCAGAGGGCTGAGCTAATGAAATAAAGTTCAAATGAAGTAAAGTTCAATGCAGGATTTAAGCTCCAATTTAGACAATGGATATGTGCTGCAATACCGGCAAGCCAATGATATATTCATAACGATTGCATTGCTCCTTAAAATTTTGTCAAAAGGAGATTTAATTTTACGGACTTTTTCTCTGACTATCGACAATGTGACAATCGAGATCTCCAAAATGCTGTACAGCGCAGGCAGAGCGTTATTTCACTAGGTATTCGAATAAGATGCCTGACAACTTCAATGCTTTTTTAGGTAAAAGTCAGGGACATACTGAAGACGGAGCAATGCTTGTAGGGTGTTAGGATTTTCTCTGAAAATCTCCGAAATTACTTAGGGAGCTAGGCTGCAATTAAGTTCCTTACAAGTTAAGTTCCTTGTTATATCGACATCTGCCTTCGTCCATGAATGCCAGGAATATCGCAAGAAAATTTCGTGTAATACAAGAGTAAGGAGTCACTTGTACGGGTTCTAGGACATGGCTGGAAATTCTATTGTTGATGAACTGAACAGGGCACAGAGGCTTATTACCTGCGACATTGCATTACTGGATATTCTGTGATTCGCTTACTCCCCTTTACTGTCATCGTGTGGCAAAGTTTAATATTCCCAAGCACGGCTGGACTGATATGGATAGGCAGTGAACTTCTGATTGTCTTCTTGACTTAAATTGCTGTGGCTAACCATCACACTAATGTGTTTCTCAAAGGTCACTGAGCTATTAGTCGGCACGCCAATAGACTCGGTATATCATCACATAATTTCTGCGGTAGCTGTTAACCTCATATGCTAGTAGTCGGCTCGTGCTATGATAAGGCATATGTTTCGACTGAACTCTCAAAAACAAAAATTAACGCACTAGTACTACCACTAGCACCACCGATAGTTTCCTATAGACATTGCTTGATCTCCGAGTTGATGTTTTGCTTTTACATCGTTTAACATTAAAATTATTAACAAAGGCTACAAAAACAATGAACTTGTTTATAAATTATGGCACAGCGTAATATAACAAGAAACAATAGCAAAAAAAAATTGTAAACAAGTAAACAAAGATACAACAACAAACACTACAAGAATAAATGTAAACAAAATACACAAACAACAATAATGAATGAAAACAACGATGTTTACATTTATAGAGATCTCGAGAAGACGAAGCCACGAACATTTGCCTTCAAGACTGTTTACTCTGCCATATAAAAGGCAAGGCAAAGCAGGCAACTGAGTTAGTAAAAGTTCAGTCAGTCTTGTGTGAAGACGCGGTGTGTTTGAAGAGAGTAATCGTGGTTTGAAGATCTCTGTTACGAAGATAAGTCGAACAATTGTCTAGTAATTGTTATTGTTTATGCAAAGGGTGTAAACAGAGGAATAACAAACAAAGCAATTGTTGCTGTTTACATCAAGTTGTGAACAGTGGCACACAGAATTGTGCGAATAATAAAGAATTTTAATTAAAACTAAACACAAATTTCTTTTTATTTTATTTGCAATCTACGAGCTCATATTTTAAACGTTTTTAAAATATAAAAACGTAGCAATAGTTTCCTATACAGATTGCTTGATCTCCGAATTGGATATTGATTCGTGGCTCAAGTTATCCACCATTTTAAATGGTTTTTAATATATTTTCTTCCAATATTTATGTTGCATTTTACTAACTTCCTAATTATCATCAGAAAGAGAGGAAACTTATCAGCCATAAAATATCATTTCAATTCAATTATTACCCACAAGCTAGACTTTCGAACTTGCGACACTTATGCTTACGAAAAAAACGAAAGAAAAATTCCTTTTCTAGGGATGGCCAATGGAAATACAAAAAGAATTCAAAGGACAGAATTAACAAAAGGGAGACAGTAAAATATTATGAAAACGATTTAATTAGGAATACTCCAGAGGCTAAGAAAAAATACCAAAAAGTACTGCACACCACAAAGAAATCAGGAAAAGCAAGAGACAGAAAGCAAAAAAACTCCGTTTCCCCAGGATTCAATATGAATTCCGGAGGCTATTTTTTAACACAGCCCAGCTGACTAAAGAAAGAAAGAAAGATGGAAAAACGAAAAGAAAAAAAAAACAATTTTAAAGAAAACAATTAAACGGGATTACAGAGAGTAGTAGAAAATGAAAAGGAAGTAGACACTGTAAAATAGGAAAAAAAAGTTTGTAATCCCTGCTGTAAAAACAGAGAGAGAAGACAGAGGAGAACAATTATTGTCAACAGCTCGACTAATGGCAGTAAGAAGCTTTAATTTACAGTAATAGGGAAAGAGAGAGAGGGAGAAAAGAAAAATAAAAGGAAATCCTAAGTGAGCGATAGGAAATACCAAGTTTTCAATACACGAGAATTAAAAACCGTAAACCTATTACGTTTGCAATTTTAACAACAATTGACATGAAAACAACAACAACAACAACAACATTCATCCATCAAGTAAATGGTTATTGTGCTAAAAAAAACTTAAAATCTCCTGTGTTGTATGCTCTTAACACCCCCACCATACCCTTAATATGTTTAAGCCTTTCGAAATAGGAAAAGGGGAGGGACACAGATGTCTTAACGGCCTCTCGCCTGTAATCATAAAATTATCATTCAGCATAATTGTTCAACAACATCTTTGTATAAGAAGAATAAGAATAAGAATTCCTTGCTCTTATTTTCAGCATTTTTAAGCCTCAAGTGGTACGTACTTCTACTATTTGTGTCCCCTTTTAAGTGTTAGGCGTTGAACAATGACTTCCGTTTAAGGCCTGAGTTTTTCATTTTATTTTTCATCTTTTTCTTCTTGTGTTACTGGGGTGTCGATGCAATTATTCTTGCCAAATTATAGAAAGTAAAAGTAAAAGGAAACACAATAAAATCATGCCTTGGAGTTAAACAATGGCATGCAATTGTTCAAAAACCAAAGTGGCATGAAATATAATACACGGCAGTTGCGTTAAAAAGAAAGTCTGCGGAAAATAATGGAGAGTTAAACAACAGCAAAATGAATGCAAAAATACAGGGTTTGAAAGCCTTTGATCTTGTATTATATGAGGGGATGTGGCTCTCATTGTGTGCAATCCCTTAACCACGTTAATTGAGGGAGAAATGAAAAAAAAAGTGAATTTCGTTGTCCCATTAAACATTAATTCTTTGCGAACAAAATCCACATAAAGTTTCAAGGTGATCAGGGTCGCTTGAAGGTCTTTAGAAGTGGACTAAGCAGTCTTCTGGCAAAAATTCTGAGAGTAAATAAAATTGCCTTGAAAAGTTCCTCAAATCTGTTAAACTGTAGATCACGGGTAAAATTAACACACATACAATATGTGTGGTGTGCGAAGCAAGGTCGTGATCCTGACTAAGGGACTAAGTCCATAAGACACAAAGCCAGAAAGACTCATAACACAGTATCTTCTAGAATATATGTTCATACATATACATTTGGTATTGTTACGAAAATTAAATATCAAGATACTGGTGTTTTGCTTTTACATCGCTTAACGTTAAAATTATAAACAAAAACTACAAAAACAAAACAATGCAGTAAACAAACCTGTTTACAAATTATGGTACTGTGTAATATACCAAAAAACACCAGTATAAAAAAATGGTAAACAAATAAGCAAAATTACAACAATAAACACTACAAGAATAAACGTAAACAACGATGTTCACATTTATAGAGATTTCGAGAAGGCGAAGTCATGAACATTCGTTTTCAGACTGTGACTGACTCTGCCATATAAAAGGCAGGGCAAAGGCGAATGAGAAGTTCAGTCAGTCTTGTTGTGACGAGGTGTGTTTGAAGAGAGTAATGGTGGTTTGAAGATCTCCGTTAAAAAGATCTGTCTAACAATTGTTATTGTTTATGCAAAGGGCGTAAACAGAGGAATAACAAACAAAGCAATTGTTGTTGTTTACATCAAGTTGTGAACAGTGGCACACAGAATTGTGCGAATAATAAAGAATTCTAATTAAAACTAAACACCGAATTTATTTTTATTTTATTTGCAATCTACGATCTCATATTTTAAACGTTTTTAAAATGTAAAAACGTAACAGTATTTATTTTGTCTGTATTGAGGAAGTATTTCCTCTAGGTTTTTTCTTTTCCTTTTTGGTGGATCGATAAGATGTTCAGTGATTGCTGCATATAAACTTCAATTCCACTTCCACAATTTTTTTTAAATTCTTTTCTTCATTCTTTTCAGAAGATTTTTTGCTATGAATATTCTCCTGTCAAATGTATGTCACAATATGTGTAAACCTCTGGAAATCTCTTTTACAAAACCAAATTTTACTTCAACTGTGAGTTTTCTTCTTCTTTCTTCGTCGTTTTTTTTTGTTTCGTTTTTCTTCAATCATATTTTATTTCAGGCAAAATAGAGTGTCTTCTGTGACATTCTTTTTAAAAACTTTTCTTGTTTACACATAATCCAGTGTCAAACGAATGTGTCAAGAGTGCATCACAATAACAATCGTCATTTGCATCAGTCAGTCAGGAAGAGTACAACAAAAAAACAAAAAAACAAAAAAAAAAAGATTAAAAGAAAGCAACGTAAACAACAACTGCAAAAGCAACTGCATTATCATCATGTGACTGCTAGCAACTGCTCTGAATATTTACATAACCACACACAGACACATAGAAAGAGAGAGAGAGAGAGTGTAAAGCAAAGCATCTGTATTTAATATAAAACTTTCTGTTTTACAATAACAACAACAAAAAGAAACAAAATTATTTTTTTTTATTTTTTTTTGAGAAAGAAAAGGAAGGTTTGTGTTGTAAAAAACCCAACACCCAGATGCAGATGACTTTTTAACAAAAAAAAAAAAAAAAACGGAAAAGTAACAAGAAGAGGAACCAATACACACACTCACACAAACCTTGTTCCCATAATATACACACAGGCAAAAGACCCAGCAGCAGCCATACATTGTGAAAAGGATTCAGAGAGAGAGAGAGAGCAAGAGGGATTGGCAGAAAGCTTGTCTCTTCGAAAAAGTTGTAGAAGTTTTGTATGCAAAAGTTGGACATATTTGAAGCAGTTCAAGTTCTATTTTGCAAACACCAATAATGGCAGCAACAACAACTACAACCCACAAGGAGAAAGAAAATGTACCATAACAACAAATACAACAACAACAAACAATATTCATAAATGCATTGCCAGCAAAAAATAATTCAATTTACAATTTTGACAGATGACTTCAAAAGTAACAAAAAAAAAAGAGAAAGAAATTCTCTCAAGCACACTGATGCATACATACAAATGCGTGTTGTAGTATACCACCGCTTGCTACCAACATGTAGCATGCAACATTAGTTTGGGGAAAGAAAAAAAACTTTTAAAATGATGCGAGTTCTTGAGCGAAATAAATTTAAGGTAAGAAATTTATTGCGTTTTTAAATTTTAAGTAAAAAAAAAATAAAAACAAGAAGCACGATTTAAGGTTAATGAACAAAAAGTACCAATAAATATTTAAAAAGACATGAAAATGATAATAAAACGCAAAGAACTTAAATTTATTTCTCAGAAAGTTCTTGTTACATAAAATTCAATGCATACCCGCTAAGGTACGATACTATCGGGTCCGCCATCTAACGTTTTTTTTGTTTCAACTAGTGCTTATTTTGTAAATGGTAACACTTAGCTCATGTCTGATTTGACAGATAATTAGTTTTATCCTTCCGCTGAACGAATATGGTTGTGTATACGCTTGAACAACGCTTCGCTAAGTGGGCCTGCGATCGACTTACAGAAGATGCCGATTTTGGCAAAAAAAAAAATCATCTTTTCAGATGAAGCTCATTTCGATCTTGGCGGGGGTATGTAAACAAGCAAAATTGCCGCATTTGGGGCACAGAAAACCCGCACGCATACATTGAAAAGCCGACGCACCCAAAACGTGTCACTGTTTGGTGCGGATTTTGGTTCAGAGGCATAATTGGGCCATTTTTTTTTCGAAAATGAGCAAGAAATGGCCGTTACAGTCAATGGCGATCGTTATCGGGCCATGTTGAACGAATTTTTGTTCACAAAAATTGAAGAGGAGGATATTGGCAACATTTGGTTTCAACAGGACGGCGCTACGTGCCACACAGCCGAAGCTACACTCGATGTTTTGCGCCCTGTTTTTGAAGATCGCATTATCAGCCGCAGAGCTGATGTCGTTTGGCCACCTCGGAGATGCGATTTGACACCGTTGGACGATTATTTGTGGGGTGCCGTCAAAGATAAGTGTTACGCCGACAAGCCAGAGACAATTGACGCTTTAAAGGATAATATTCGTGAAGCCATTGGTGAAATACAGCTGCACACAATCGATAATGTGCTTAAAAATTGAACCGATCGTGTAGGCTACTGCATGGCCAGCCGAGGCAGCCATTTGAATGAAATTATTTTCCATTATTAACTGGAAGGATTGTACTTTCAAATAAAAAAAGAAATTTGAGAAAATATTCAGTAGTTTTTTTTTAAGCGTTTTCAAAAAAAAAAAAAGTTATTTGGCGGACCCTATATATAACTGAGGCGAGGTGGTGTGTGAAATTGGGTTGTAATCCCGACTAAACGGTTGCAATGATCATTTAACTGAGGAAGTAAAGATTAAACTTTAATTTTTTTTTTCTATTTCCTTACACTTCTTTCACGTTTCTAATGAGATAAATACACCATTTAAGGAAGCTACTAACAAAATATAAATTCTCCGAATCTATACACTTATCCGGTTGGTTAAAATATGTTGCCGCCATCAGTGATAAATGCTTTCGTTTGTAATCTCCTCAAACTTGAATTATATTTTAAGTATTCTTCTCATCAAATCCTTGATGAAAATGGGAAAAAAGAAAGAAAAAACAACAAAGAATCTCACATTCATCCCTTACAACTGCCACACATTTCAGCCTAAGCAGCTCTAGTTGATGGTTAAATCTGGTAAATGACTGCCGCTATTTGTAGCTCTTTTGACTTCCTGTCACATAAGTATGTATGAATTGTTTTTATTACTTTCACTAAATGCTTATGAGAAAGGCAGTGAGCCCTGATGAAAGGAGGAACGAGTGGAAGGAGGTGTCAAAAGGATTGTGTTAGAAATAAATCTGTTTTGAAGCAGTACTATTTATTGAGGCGAAATATTAAAAAGTCCTTTTTCAACAAAAAAAAAAAGTACCAAAATCCAAAATTTTAAAAATATTTTCCTTTTCTTCTCAGGTATTTCCCCATTGTGGTAAACCGATCTTACGTTCATTCAAAGTGGTTCTCTTGAGTACCAGCCAGGATCTTTGAAAAATCCTTTCACAGTCGAGAGTAACACATTTCCGATACATTTGAAAAATACCTGATCTGAACTTAATCTATTTTTCCATAGAGTGACACATTCAAACTAAAAGTTCTGTCCGTTAACGTTACTTCCTCGTTCAAGCAGATCATTCAGTGGCCAGTAACTACAAACATGAAGAAAACAATTTTACTTGGCAAGAGCCCATCAGAGTAGGCCAAAGCATCCTGACTGTTTTGTAATTACTAACGTGCATTAGACACTCGAATAGCCTGACAACATTGGGAAGATTCGATAACATTGACAACATGATGCCTTCGTAGGAAAATACTTGGGGATCCCTCGTTATAGAAAGGAAGGGACACTTAAATAACATTAACGAACTTATGTATATGTACCTGCAGTTAGCGAGAGGTAGAATGGAGCTGTGGGTAGAGACAACTTTTTGCAGTTGACGTGTATAATTCTCTTGATAAGCCTGCTCCCGACTATTGCAACATTTTCTGGGTGCAAGTGCTTGCCATAAGTGGCATTATTATCTGCAGGAAGATTGCTTCTTCCTTATTCAAACATATTGTTACATTTTTACCTTTTAAAAACGTTTAGAATATGAGCTCATAGATTGCAAATAAAATAAAAATAAATTTGTTTTTGGTTTTAATTACAAGTCTTTATTATTCTGTGTGCCAGTGTTCACAACTTATGTAAACAACAACAATTGCCTTTTTTTACACCCTTTGCATAAACAATAACAATTACCAGAAAATTATTCGACAGATCTTTGTAAGGGAGATCTTTAAACCACGATTAATCTCTCCAAACGCACTGGATCTTCACACAAGACTAGCTTTGCCTTGCCTTTTATGTGGCAAAGAAAACAGTCTGATGAATGTTCTTGAAGACGAACGTTCATGACTTCGCCTTCTCGTAATCTCTATAAATTTATTCTTGTAGTGTTGTTTGTGTATTTTTGTTTACTTGTTTACCATTTTTTATGCTGGTGGTTGTTGTAGTCGCCTTAGTCTAGTAGGTAGTTTAAATTCCAGGTCAGACATCAAAACGAAAATATGAAAATACTAGCAGATTGTACCCGGCGTTGTGCGGGTTATGTAGTTTGGATTAGTTTAAAAAATTAAAAAAAATTATTATTGGGTCATTTTTGCATTAAAAATAACAATAAATAAAAAACCGGTTTATCGGTTTCGAAACCGGTATTAAAACCGGTTTCTTAAAAAATGCAATTTTTCAAATTATTCGGAAACCGGTTTAACAAACAACCCAGTTTTCTGAATACTCTAAGTCCTAAATATAAATGCACTCAATTTGCCTGTTTTTCGCCCCTTTCTCTCCCTTTTTGGACCCCTTTTGGTCCAACTTTATAAACGGAACACCACCAATAGCTATTTGGGAAACTTAACCAAGTTAAATCGTAAAAAATACCTTTAAAACAGATAAAATACAGCATTTATGCATATAGTACTACTTTTTGCCCATTTTTTCTCCCTTTGTCCCATTTTTTCTCCCCTTTTGGTCAAAATTTGGAAAAGATTTATAGATAAAAGCTCGATCTATATCCCAAATTTCAAGAAAATCGCTCCAGGCGTTCAGGCGTGATTGGCTAACAAACAAACAAAAAAACAGACTTACAGAAAGATTTATAATATATATTAGGATTTCTTCGGCGACTTCCTCTCAGCAGATTTCTGGCAAAAACTCTGAGAGTAAATAAAATTGCCATGAAAAGCTTCTCAAAAATCTGTCGTTCAGAGTCGACTTTAAATTGTAGGTCCTCGTTTGGTTGCAGTAATCTCTGCATATTGCTCAGAATTGTGCGAGCGACCAGGGTGTCAACCATCTTCTACCATTTAATGCAAAATATGGGGGGTCAAAGAACTTACAATGCTCTTATAAGTGCAGAATGTTCATGACTATCTCTCAGAGTTACATTTCTACTGTATTCTCCTCCTTAATATTAATATTTCAAATCGAATTTAACTTAATAATCCGTAGGGTTTCTTAGGATTTTAATTTTAAAGATTTAAATTTCTTACAATTTTGTTTTTAAGGAAATTCTAACGCACCGATTGTCTGCAGTTGTTTGCTGCAAGAAAGAAAAAAACTCCAACAAAAATACCAAAGTAAAGCACAAACGTAAACAGATACGGGGGTTTATTTTTACCACACTTTGTTGCAGACAGACCGAGAGATTAAAAGCTGGTGTAGAAACCAATATTTTGAAACAACAAAAAAAAGAAACAAAAAAGACGAATGCCTTCAAGAAATAAATGATTTCTTGGCTCAGTGAAGTTGTGGGTCAAAGACTTTCGGTTCGGTCGGTCGGTCTATTCTGGCAACAATTTACAGACAAAAACAAGACAAAAACAAAACAACAAGAAAAAACAACAAAATTTATTACAAAGTTTGCGGTTTTGAAAATTTCCGTTGTCTTCTAAAGATATTGTGTTTTTTTGTTTAGATTTCTTTTGCCATTTTATTTCGTTTTTATTGTTGCTGCAGCTGGTCCATGTGTAGGTGGTGTTGCATATAGAAAATGCATAAAAAATAAAAAGAAGAAGAGAAAATATTAGAGCGTAAACATGTCAGACATTTCAGTGAATTATTTGCATGTGCATTCGCTTAGAAGCGAGGATAGTGAAGCTGGATTTTGGATTTGTGGCAACAGAAACATATTTTTTTCTGTTACAAAATGTATTTTATGTGTGGCAAGAAGTTGTTATTATTGTTTGCTTTTTAATCTCTAAATATTTAAAGCAAAATAAATTGCATTTTTCATGAATATTGTGACGAAAATGGAAAAAATCTTGATACTGGTGGTTTGTTTTTACATCGTTTAACATTAAAATTATAAACAAAAGCTACAAAAACAAAACAATGAACTTGTTTACAAATTATCGCACAGCGTAATATAACAACAAACACCAGCATAAGAAATGGTAAACAAGTAAACAAAAATATACCAACAAATACTACAAAAATAAATGTAAACAATATACACAAACAACAATAATGAAACAACGATGTTTATATTTATAGAGATCTCAAAAAGGAAAAGCCACGAACATTCGCCTTCAAGAACATTCATTAGACTGTGAGTCAGTAAAAGTTCAGTCAGTCTTGTGTGAAGACGCGGTGTATTCGAAGAGAGTATTCGTGGCTTGTAGATCTCCGTTACAAATATCAGTCGAACAATTGTCCAGTAATTGTTATTGTTTATGCAAAGGGTGTAAACAGAGGAATAACAAACAAAGCAATTGTTGTTGTTTACATCAAGTTGTAAACAGTGGCACACAGAATTGTGCGAATAATAAAGAATTTTAATTAAAACTAAACACCAAATTTATTTTTATTATATTTGCAATCTACGAGCTCATCATGTTTGTATCGTATTGAAAAGTTAAAAGACTACAAGGCTCACAAAAGGAAGAGGAAGCTTAGGCAGCTTTAACTTTTGTGAGAGCATGGGACCAGTACATGATGTATGCTTTTGAGTGAGTCCAATTAATTGTCTTGTCTTCTACTACTTTTCTTTTATCATTAGTGGTGCCTTGCGCGCTACATCTACGTCGGCACTGGAGATAATTTTGGGCCTCTTTCCGCTTGACCTCTTCTGTAGGGGAGTGGCTGCAAAAATAAGTAAACGTCTCTGGGCGACTGGACAGTGGCGTGACTCGGATATCGGCCACGCAAGGAGCCTGAGGGAAGTTGGAGTTGTCGGGAGCAGTGACTATATGACACCGACGTACGACTTCACGAGGAGATTCAGGACATCGGTTCCAGACAACGGGGCCTGGAAGGGTGGTGTGGCCCACCTGTTAAGAGACTCCGTACAAATCTACACCGACGGTTCTAAGCTGAACGGAGCTGTTGGCAGTGGAATTTTTTCGGAATCGATTGGAATAGCAAAGTCTTTAAGACTGCCGGACCACTGTAGTGTCTTTCAGGCGGAGGTGGTGGCAATACAGGCTGCGGCGAGTATTATTGAGGACGGAAGGGTCTCCAAGCGGAACGTCATCATACTTTCTGATAGTCAGGCGGCTATCAATGAGATGAGGAAGAGGAGGAAACTGTCTCTCACCTGCTGGGTACATGCCCGGCTCTTTGCCAAAGGAGAAGGAAGTACTTGGGTACTTACTACATAGATGATCTGGAGGAACTGTCAAGGATTGACATTGGCAGCCTAAATCGCTTCATCAGGAGCTCCGAGTGGTTCCGGGACTAGGGGATAACGGATAACTGTGGTAACACAATGTGCCCAATGCGGCCTAAGTGAGTCCATCCAAGGACTTTTTCTGGGATGGGCAGCCACCTCTACCTACCTACCTACCTACTACTTTTCTTTAATACCTTTCAACAATTTTTTTTGATTTTAATTTCTCAATAAAAACTAATTTTTCTTTCAAAGAGTTTTTTAAGGAATTTTTTACATTTTTCTTCTTTAATGAATTGCTTTCAAGTAAATGATGCTCTTTTGTTTGTTGCATAAATCAAAAGAAGTTTTTAATGCCATACATTTTGGTTATTTTCTTTTAAAACTTTCAAGTAAAAATATTAATTTCCTTTCCTTTACAGCTCACCTCATGTCCTTTGTTGGGTTTTTGAAAACCTCAAGTTGTTTAATAAAATGAATAAAGAAAGTACTTAAGAAATTAAGAAAAAATGGCAACACGAATCAATTTATTAAAGTAAATTGAAAAATTAAAAAAAAAGGTTTTTAGGCATCAATTATAAAAATTATTTTAAATACAGGGTCTTATAACAGGGACTTGAAAACTTTGGTGTTCAATTCTTATTTACTTACATAACCGGCTGTTTAGTTAGGATTATAACCTAGCTTCTCACACCACCCTTGTTCTGACTGTTGTGTCTGAGACGGTACCCACAGATTAACGTTGTCTCCAAATGAGCGCTAACCTAACCTTCATAGCATTTTAATTTACTGTCAGAGTTTCTTTTAGAAGACAACTGTGAGGAAGTCGCCGAAGAAAATATTTCTTTTCATATTTTATTTTTTTCCAGATGCATGGGGTGGGGATTGAACCATGGCCTCGCATCTAAAAAGCCAACACACTACCGACTAGAACACGACGACTTCATCTGTCAAATTAGCTGTCATTTATTCAGACTGTTTTTGCGAAATACCTGCGGCCGATTAATGGCCACGACGTGTATTCACTGTAGGATCTCTAAAACAATGGGCAATTGAACCTAATTTTCATTAAAAAATCGTCTTCAACAATAAGGCTCAATTCTGAATGAATTGGTACATAAACGAAGAAAATTCTCGAATTTGGAGTCAAGAGCTTTCTACGTATACCTCAATAAGAAATAATATACCCCTCGAGGGCTTTCTGCCACCAGGTTTTTCAGGTTATTCGTGAAAGCTCGAAAAATAAATAAAATTGTTACGAAAAATTTCGGTCCTTCGAAGTCGACATTAAATTGTAATTGCCGTCCGTCATACAAAATGGGTGGTGTGAGAAGCTAGGTTGTAATCCAGACTAAACCAGGTTGTAATGATCATTTAACTATGTAAGTAGAGACTAAACTTTATTTTTTTTTCTATTTTCTTACACTTCTTTTATGTTTCTAATACGATATATGCACCATTTAAGGAAGCTACTAACAAACTATAATGTCCCCAATCCGAACTCTCTTCCGGTTGGTTAAAATATGTTGCCGCCATCAGTGATAAATGCTTTCGTTTATAATCTCCTCAAACTTGAATTATATTTTAAGTATTCTTCTCATCAAATCCTTGATGAAAATGAGAAAAAAGAAAGAAAAAACAACAAAGAATCTCAAATTAATCCCTTACAACTGCCATACATTTCAGCACTTCCCACACCAGATAGACTGTGTAATATCGTAAGCAGCCTAAGCAGCTCTAGTTGATGGTCAAATCTGGTAAATGACTGCCGCTATTTGTGGCTCTTTTGACTTCCTTTCACATATGAATTGTTTTTATTACTTTCACTAAATGCTGATGAGTAAGGCAGTGAGCCCGGATGAAAGGATGAACGAATGGAAGGGGGATGGCAGAAGTACTGTGTTAGATATAAATCTGTTTTTGAAGCAGCAGTTGTTGTTTTCTATTTGAACATTTCTCTTAATAATGTCATGTTTTATTTGGATTACTTAAGGCATTAAGTAATCATCAAGAAGAAATGATACAAAGGAAAAGTATGGGGTGGGAATGAAGAGACATTTTGAAATAATTTTCTCTTTAAAATTGTTTTCAAAAGCATTTAACTGTGCTGCTAAAACAATATGAACACTGCCTTGGCATTGCCTTAAAGTATGCTGTGGTTTTTAATTATTATTCAATGTATGTGTGTATTAGAGTGCATGTGTGTGTGTGCTTGTTTATTCTTTTTTGGCGTTATATTTATGTAACTTAGCAGACTAAAACGATTCTCCTTTAAATGTTTAATGTCTAGTCAAGGAAAACTACTCATGTTTAATGGATATGTGCTACTTGTGTATGTTGTGTGAGTATGTGTTTGTTTTTGTAAGGATTTCAACTTAAACGATAATTTACTTTGTGTAGTTAACTAAACATTTACTTGGGATATGTTTATTGCAAACAAAGCGGGCAGATATGGATATTGTTTAAACAATTTACATCGAGTTACAAGGAAAATGAGAGGCAAAAATGGGCCTTCTTAAAGGCCTTATAAAAAATATTTGGGCTACAGGCAAAAACCACAGGCTAAAGCGTTTTGGCTGAACCAATAAGCATCGAACAACGATGTTTACATATATTTATAGAGATTTGAAGAAGGCCAAGTCACGAACATTCGCCTTTAAGAGCATACATCAGACTGTTTACTTTGCCATATAAATGGCAAGGCAAAGCATGCGACTGAGTTAGTAAAGTTCAGTCAGTCTTGTGTGAAGACGCGGTGGGTTTGAAGACAGTAATCGTGGTTTGAAGATCTCCGTTACAAAGATCTGTCCCACAATTGGTTAGTAATTGTTATTGTTTATGCAAAGGGAAGAATAACAAACAAAACAATTGTTGTTGTATACATAAAGTTGTGAGTAGTGTCTCACAGAATTGTGCGAATAATAAAGAATTTTAATAAAAGCAAACACAAATTTATTTTTATTTTATTTGCAATCTACGAGGTTATATTTTAAATGTTTTTAAAAAGTAAAAACGTCAGAGCTTTTGTTTATAATTTTAATGTTAGACGATGTAAAAGCAAAACACTAGTATCTAGATTTTTCGTAACAATATTAAGAGACTTCAAAAAGGGCATGAAGTTTCAGGGCCTAAGCTTTTGAATGAACCCACTAAAAAGTGAGCTGAAAAGTGAGTACAGAGAATATTTTGAAGGCAACTTATAGTTGAAGCATTGATTTCTATTTTTACGGTTAAGTTTTATTGTTTATTTTCTCTTTTCATGTTTCTTTCTTTCCCCTCTCTCCCATTCGCTTAATTTAAGTTACAGATTTTATGAATTTTTTTTTTTTTGTATTTGATTTCTTTTTTTCTTTCTCTCTCCTTTTAATTAAATTAACACTAAAGAGAGCTTATTTTGTGTGATGATTTTCTTTTCCTTTATTTTTTTCGTTGTCTTGTCGCTTCTTAACGAAAAAGTTAATTAAAGAATAGCCTCTGGGGTAAAATATTCTTCAGAATTATATTCAAGAGTATTAAATAATGGTTCAGGGGAAATATAACAAGTAACTGGCTAACTAGTACAACTAACTGAAGTAATGTTTTGTAATAAAGAAAATGAGCAACAAAAACAAAATCCAGCTTAATAAAAAATTAATAAGATTAACAAGAATATATTCGCTAAAAATTTATTACTTATTTAGAATTCCTCCGCCCGAGAATAGGGATAACATGGCTTAATTAAAAATAATTTTTAATTCACACGCAAATTTATCGGGTTATTTGGAGGAACTCTTATCTTATGGGGCCAATGAATTTGTTTTTGAGAAAAAAACGTGTGCGTTTTGCAGAAAACAATTCCAAAGAAGACTAGATTGTTGTTAAAAGGAATTATATTGTATGCCTTTGCCATAAACATTTTCTAGAATTTAATTAAATTTTATTTTTAAATTTTTAAAAAATTTATTGAATTTGAAATGTAGAATAATTTGGAAATATTTTCCCATTAATTTTATATCAAATCAACACAAATCAATGCATTTTTATTTTATGAACGCAAAATTCCATCCATCATTTGCATAAAAAAGGATACGAAATCCATAGAAATTTTGTAATGAATGAAAATGTATGATTATATGCAAATACTTACATATGAACGTATGTACGTACATTCATACAATGTATACAAAGTAATGTATATTCAATAAATAAATAATCATCCATAATATAATATAATATAATACGTAATTATTTATTGTAAAAACACAATAAATATATACAGTGACAAGCAAAAGTTTTCAAACTAAAAAAAAAGAAACAAAAAGAAAACAAAATTCATCAAACAAGATTTCATTATGAATGAAAAGTGGAAAACAAAAAAATATTTCAAGATTTGTAAATACTTTGTCGATCTTCATTATCAATTAAATACTGTACATAATTGGTCATTACAACCCTTCAGTCAGGATTATTGACCTAGTTTCTCACACCACTTATGTTGTGTGTGTTAATTTTATACACAAGTGGCGGGACCTACAGTTTAAAGTCGACTCCGAACTATAGATATTTTGAGAAACTTTTCATGGCAATTTTATTTACTCTCAGAGTTTTGCCAGAAATCTGCTGAGAGGAAATCGCCGAAGAAATACTTTTTGTATTTTGTTTTGATGTCTGGCCTGGGGTTCGAACCCTGGCTTTACGTCTAATAAGCCAACACACTACCTACTAGACTACGGCGACTTCAACTATTAATTAAATAGGTCCACAATATTGTTGGTTGAGAATCCTTGGAATAAAATATTCAGAGCCATATGGTTTGTTTCTAACACATGGTTTGAGTCTTTAATAACTTTGTCTGTATGACTTCATCAATTCCTTGGCATCTCTACTCTGTAGCTGATCGCACAAAATCATGCTGGAGTTTTCCAAGACTAAGTACAAGCCATCTCCCTTGCAAAGACTACTTTGTTGTACGGAAATGAATCTGGCAAACACTGCAGGCATTCACACAAAAAAGTACAAGGGAGTAAAAAAAAGCATATCTAGCTTCTTCAGTTAGGATTACGACCTAGCTTCTCACACCGCTCATGTTGTGTGTGCGTTAATTTCATACATGAGTGGCAGGACCTACAGTTTAAAGTCGATTCCGCACGACAAATTTTTGAGAAACTTTTCATGGCAATTTTATTTAATCTCAGAGTTTTTGTCAGAAATCTGCTGAGAGGAAATCGCCGAAGAAATATTTTTTCAAATTTCATTTTTGATGTCTGACCTTCGACTACAGCTGCTCTTAATAAATGTGATGCCTTTGGTTTCAGTAAGTTGTCGTTGAGCCATCCATCAACTAATTCGAATAAATCTTCTTTAAATCGTCATTTCAATGCTTTTACATCCTTTTCGGTTGGTGTTTAAGCATTTTTGATTTTCTTTTGAATGAATCCTTCAGCGTGGACATGTTCTTCAAGACTATAGCTGTTAAAATGGTAAAAATTACATGCACTAGTTGGGAAAGTATGTGTTGTTATTATAAAAGAAAAAACCACTTAAATACGCATCAAACAATTGCATATGTATGTATGTTTGGTGCTGCATACTGTTATATGCTGATATAATTTTGCATATTTTTCATTTGCATATCAATCACACTTAATATGCTCTATAAAGTTCGAAGCTTTAAGCCACGAAATTTCAGTTAATTTAACGCATAAAATATTACATTTCCTTTACCCTTAAATGGAGTTTAAACATGATATATAAGTAATATGCCTTATAAGCAAAGATATGCTACTATATGCTCTTCTAGTCATCTGCATATATTTGCATATACATATATACAAGCACAGCACTGTACAGTTACAGTGATAATAAATCGTTTAATTAAAAGCCATAAATTAAGCTTGAAATACTTTCTCTTTGTTTTTTTTTTATTCTCGAATATTTTACTAAATAAACACCAGGATTTGTAAATCCGGCAGTCTTTCTCTCTCTCTCTCTCTTTCTTTCTTTGTCATGAAACTGGCTTAATGTGTAAACATTATAACTGTTATTTTATAAATGCATATACAACACACGCACACACCCGTGCTTACACACACACACGCTTAGTGCATAGTATACATGTTTATAATTATAAATTAATTGTGTATTGTTGTTAAAGCATGTCATTTTTTTTTGCTTGTGTAGTGTTCTTGTGTTTGTATTCCCTAAATAAAATGTATTTAAAATCGTGTCATTATATTGAAAATTTAAAGAACAGTGAAGGATAAATGTTATTCCGATTTTTGTGATACTAAACACTTGGAGAAGACATATTCAGATCGAACTGTTAAAACCACATCTAAGTTAGACTGTAAAGAAAGGCTTGCAGCAGATCAATCAAATGGAAATCATTAGTTTGTTGAGACCTTATGCTCCCTTAATCTATCTTAATTATATGTTCCAGAGTGTATGTATTGTGCATACTTATTTGCATATTTTAAACGCATATTTTAACGCATTCCAAATCAATATTTATTTTAGTTTTAAATGCAAATAATCACACATATCAAGTCACAAGTTGAAAGCGATAATTGAAATCCCATATAAAGTTTCCGCACTAAGTGGTGGAAGCAGGGGGTATTAATGTGAGTATTTTAAATAAATATAACAGAAACAACAACAATATATAATAATATAAACAATATCAATTAAAAATTAATATTTTATTGTTTTATTTGGATTGCCTCTCTAAATTAATAAATATTTCAAAGGAAAACTGTCAAAAGCAAATATTTTTCGTTTTTGTTTGTTGAATCAACAAATTACTAAAGAAATTAAATTAATAGCAAATATTTATAGTATTGGGTGTATAAAACAGAAATGCAGTTTTATTGGAAAATGGTTTCTATCGATTTATATATGCATCGCCAAAAGAACTGCAGGCTTTTTAAAGCCAAGAGCTGATCATGCAAAATTATCAATTTACCACGGAAGTACTATATTGTTACGAAAATGAAGAATCTAGATACTGGTGTTTTGCTTTTACAACGCTTAACATGAAAATTATAAACAAAATCTACAAAAACAAAACAATGCAGTAAACAAACCTGTTTACAAATTACTGTACTGCTTAATATAACAACAAATACCAGCATAAAAAATGGTAAACAAAAATACAACAACAAACACTACAACAATAAACGTAAACAATGTTTACATTTATAGACATTTCGAGAAGGCGAAGTCATCAACATTCGTCTTCAAGAACATTCAACAAACAAAGGAATTGTTGTTGTTTACATAAAATTGTGAACAGTGGCACACAGAATTGTGGGAATAATAAAGAATTTTAATTAAAACTAAACACAAATTTATTTTTATTTTATTTGCAATCTACGAGCTCATATTTTAAACGTTTTTAAAAGGTAAAAACTTAACAATATGGTATTCAGCAACAAGCTCAAATAAGAGAAAATTATTGGATTAAAAGTGGCATTCTGTCTAGACACCATACTGCGCACTTCTCCTATCTTACGATCGCCATAATCGTTCCATCGAAAGGACTATTCCCAATGTGGTGGATAAAGTTGAGCACACTGGTTGAGTAAACTAATTGTCAACACCAATACATCGAAGAAATACAAGATCTAACAAAAACATAGCCATTGTCTGTGAGAGTGTGAAGAAATATCTCAAAGCAAACGATTTTGCGTCGCTAACGATAACTCAGCTTTTCGTAGACCACAATTTGATGAATTTTGCGCCGTGATTTGGGCCCTTCACGCGTATAAAATTCAAATGACAAACGAACATAGAAACGACATGTGTCCGCTGAATGGGGTCTGGAACAGTTGGCAATTGACACTCATTTTCATTGAAATATCCTTTTCAGCGTTAAGATCCATTTCGAGATGAATGGGTATGTATGTATGTAAACAAACAAAATTTTTGAATCAGCATGAGATTCTTAAGCGTTCAAAACATTTCCAAAAAGCTACAGTTTGGTACATTGGTATATATTCATTGAGAACAATATGGCATCGATAAAATTCAGTCTGATTTATGTGCCAGAGTTATGAAAAATTAAATATTTCCGACGCACTCCATCCAGAGAAGCCGTAACACACACCGTATTCCACACATAATGGCATTCACATGTGTTTCAAACGAATACAAAGTTTCGCGAATAAAAAGTCTCCCACACACTTTGCTTTATTTAAATTCAAAGAAAGGAAGCTCTTAATGAATGACCCTATATATCGGATGTATTTTTAAGTTCTACACCCCAGAATTGCAAATAAAATTTAATTCTATTAACTTTCATAAATTTGTTGCCATTCATCATCGAAATGATGGTGTGTAGCCCGGCATTTTTAAGTGAAAATTGCTTCATAATGAGAAGTTGCGGAAATAAGAGAGGAAATAAAAAATTTAAAATGAAATCAAATTTTAATTTTAAAATTGAAAATGTTTAAATAAATTGAATGAAATGAAATTAAAATTTTTAATTAAAATTGTTTTCCCATCAAAACAACAATAAATTTTCAAAACTAAAATCAAAATTTATGAGAGTTTTTCAAAAAATTGTTTACAAAATAATCCAAAATGGTTTGTTTTCAATGGTTTATTATCCTTTCACCACCTTAAAGTATGCAACATTTAGTTTGTTTTTTCCCTTTGAAATCATAAATTTTATGCTTTTCATTGCATTCATTCAGTGTCTGTCTCAATAACATTTTTAAGACTTTTATGCCCCCATTATTAAAGCCTGACTGAGCAAATTGATAAAAGATTCTGTTCTGCTCTCTCTCTGCTCTGTTATGGTTTTTCTTTTTCTTCTAAATTCTTTAAAATTTATGTTTTCATTCATTTGTTTATTTATGCCAGACTAAGCAAAACTGTTGACAGTTTTTCCTTAAGTTTTCAAATAGAATTTAAAAAGAGTAGAACTGGAGAAAACAAATAACTAGAGAATGAAGCAGGAATTAAATGAAGGAATGAAAGTAAAGAGTTATGGTTTCCTTGGGTATTAAATTAACAAGATTTATGGCTTAATAAATCGACAAAATAGGAAAAGGTAAGACGATCTGCTATAAAATGTTTAAAGGCTTCCATAATCAAAATAATTAAATCACAAAAATACAAACCATTGAACAGTAAATACCTTTATATCAACAAAACTTTGTTGAGAAATCATTTAAAGCCTTTGTAAAGAAGGAAACCTAAACAATGTACAAGTATCTGTATGTGAAAAAATAAAAAAATTAAAGAAAAAAATTTAATTTAAGAGTTAAAAAGCAAAATTCGGGAGTTAAATAATAAAACTCATGAGCGAAATAATAAAACTCGTGAGTTAATTAATAAAACTCGTGAGGTAAATTAAAATTCGTGAGTTGAATAACAAAACTTGCGAGTTAAATAATAAAACTCGCGAGCTAAATAATAAAACTCTCGAGTTGAATAACAAAACTCGTAAGTTAAATAAAAACTTTTGAGTTAAATAATAAAACTCAGGAAAATAATGAGATTTTCAACGGTTACCATGACGCGAGTTAAAATAAATCTCTTGAGTTAAATAGCAAATCTCCCGAGTTAAATAATAAAACTCGTGAGTTAAATAACACAACTCAAAATTAAATAAAAAACTTGTGAGTTAAGTAATAAAACTCGTACGTTAAGTAACAAAACTCGTGAGCTAAATAACACATCTCAAAGTTAAATAAAAAACTTGTGAATTAAATAATAAAGCTCGTGAGTTTTATCAAAATTCGTGAGTTAAATAGTAAAACTCATGAGTTTAATAATAAAACTCAGGAAAATAATGAGACTTTCACCGGTTACCATGACGCGAGTTAAGATAAATCTCTTGAGTTAAATAGCAAATCTCCCGAGTTAAATAATAAAACTCGTGAGTTAAATAATAAAACTCGCGAATTAAATAATAAAACTTGCGGGTTAAGTAATCAAAATCGTGAGCTAAATAACACAACTCGCGCGTTAAATATTAAAACTCGAGAAAAAAATGAGAACTTCAACGGTTACCATGACGCTGTTTCGAAGGCTCGAAATTCTAATGAATTGCCTTTCCTCTGCAAAAGGGAAAACATTCATATGGAAAAGATAGGACCATGAACCCAGTTGTAAAGAGACCAGACAAATCTGTCCCACTGAGTATAAATGCATTTGAAATTCCAAAGACCATCTCATGCACCTCTTAAAATGACGGTTTCGCTGTTCAAAAACTAACGTTGCATTTGGAAAAAGCCGATACTATGGGCTGGCTAAGAAGCTGATGTCATCAGAATTCCTCTAATGATTGATTTGCTTTGAAAACGTAGGTATCGATGAACATATTCAGAAGCTGTCTTAGAGGCCGTAGGTGCAGTTTACTATATCTGGAAAAGATTAAGTGAATATTAAATGCAGAGCACCAAGAAGTCTGGTCACTCATTTCCATAAAATTTTCTAAATTCGCTACTTCACTGCCAATAATCCTGTTCAATGCAGAATTGAACAGATCCCACGCCATAGAGTCATTGACTTTTTCAAATTTCTCTTGTGCTTAGTTATCATTGACCTAATTTTGCTTAATTTCCTGTCATTTGAATCACATTTTCCCCCCAATTTCAATTTATGATTTCAGGGAAATTTTCGAGGAAAACTGTTGTGTTGCATTCCAACCCTTTAGCAAAGTTTTCGGTGTCAGGGTACGTTGTTTTTCCATCAGACACAATGTGTGTTAAAGAGCCATTGTTTGTTGCATTAACGATTTCACTTTTTAAAGCGATAATTTTTGTTTTTTTTTCTGTTTTTGTCTTTAAATTTCCATCGTCATCATTATCAGTTTGGCATCAGTTTGTTTGCAACGAAAAGAAGAAAAAAACTTGTGCTCGATAATCAATGAAGTATGCGAACAGGCTGCTGCTGAGCGTGCTTAAACTGGTGAAACTGAGTTTTCGAAGCGAAAAAAAAAAACAAAAAAGAGACACCCTTTAAATGCTGAGATGCAACATCTTTTATGAGTTTAAAAATAAAATAAGCACAGTGGGAGGCAAAAAAATTTCATTTTAATTGAATGTAAGATAGCAGCACATGGAAACTAATTAGTAGCGCATCGTTTGTGTTGAAAACAATTGAGATAGCGATAGACAACCACATAAGATGTGGAGCACCCAGGACATATAGAGCTTATAGACGTACGGTTACAGCACTTGTAGATATTTTGGGAATCATTCAGAATTCAATGGACAGTAAGAAGCTGATTATTTGCATTTTTCTAGAAGACGACAGATTCATTGAAAAACGTCGAGCATTAGAGGAAATTTTTCGGCGCAGACCAACCGTAGAAAATCTAATTACCAGCATGTACCAATCGAGTGCCAATTAGTTGATTATGAAAGAATCTTACAGACACTGGGGTGAAGTTGATTGAGGCAACTGAGGCTTTGATAACTGGCGCTACTCTACACACAAGATTGGCGGAATCAAATTCAGCAGACTGAATAATAAGAGTTGGCACAGCCACAGGAATACGGAAGCAAAATATCTGGGAATAGAACTGAACAGTAAACTCACACGAAACACTCTCATAGAAGGCAGAATATGTTCCACACTGACATGGAACATTATAGGGCAACACAACCCTATATATTATTGCGAAAATGAAAAATCTAGATACTGGTGTTTTGCTTTTACATCGCTTAACATTAAAGTTATAAACAAAACAATGCAGTAATCAAATCTGTTTACAAATTATCGTACTGCGTAATATAACAACAAACACCAGCATAAAAAATGGTAAACAAGTAAACTAAAATACAACAACAAGCACTACAAGAATAAATGTAAACTGTACTGCGTAATATAACAACAAACACCAGCATAAAAAATGGTAAACAAGTAAACTAAAATACAACAACAAGCACTACAAGAATAAATGTAAACACCGATGTTTACATTTAAAGAGATTTCGAGAAGGCGAAGTCACGAACATTCATCAGACTGTTTACCCTGACATATAAAAGACATGGCAAAGCAGGCGAGTGAGTTAGTGAAGTTCAGTCAGTCTCGTGTGAAGACGCAAGTGGTTGAAGAGAATAATCGTGGTTTAAAGATCTCCGTTACAAAGATCAGTCGAACAATTGTCTAGTAATTGTTATTGTTTATGCAAAGGGTATAAACAGAGGAATAACAAAGAAAAGCAATTGTTGTTGTTTACATCAAGTTGTGAACAGTGGCACAAAGAATTGTTCAAAGTATAAAGAATTTTAATTAAACCTAAATACAAACTAATTTTTAATTTATTTGCAATCTATGGGCTCATATTTTAAACGTTTTTAAAAGATAAAAACGTCGTAACAATATGTTGAGGATAGCATAGTGCTTTAGCACACAATACACTGCAGTTACACTGAAACCTCTTTTTAATCGTTGTTTTACTATTGTGACCCACTTTAACTATCAAAATTATGTGAGTCTGTATGCAAATACCTATTAAAACATAAAAAGTTTTGCAGTCCCACACCAAACAAATATTAAAGGTCAGAAGGATTCTCTTTATATATTTGTTCTGTTTGCTTCTACCATGTTTAGTGCAACAAACTTGAATTTTGTAGCACAGTGTAGCACAAATTTGATAAGTTCTGGCCATCTAAACAATATATTTTTTTTTTGCTTCCTGCGCTCGTATCTTAAGTCTCTTGGGAATTCTATGATTGTTTTTATCACATTTCATTGCTGCAACATTTTTATGTTGCATCCACCAGCAGTAACAATGTATGTGTGTGTGTGTGTAGAATACAATTGTCAAGAATAGTAGAATAGAAGACGAATAAGAAAAACTGTTTGATTTTGTATAACAATGTTGACATTAAACTGCAGAACAAAAAAAAAAAAAAAAAAAAAAAAATAAAAAGAAAAACGGAACCGAAATTCAAACTCAATTTTATGTGCAACGTTTAATGGACATGGTAATGGTCGTCTCTCTGCTGCTAGTGTTGTTGCATGATGACGATGATGATGATAATGGTCGGTCGCTCACTATTTGTGTTGTATTAGTGTTACAATGTTAGTGTTGACACAATGGTGACGGTAATGGTGTTGGTGTTGGTGTTCGTGATGCCGTCATTGATGCAATTTGAGGCGAAAACAATATTGAAAAAATGATAGAAACAGAGAGAGAGGGAGATGGAGAATATTTAGACGAATTTCGGTTTTGTTTACAATGTTAATGGATTTCTATGGAATTTGTATGTGCCAATGATTTTGTGTGTGGCAAATGGACAAAAATCTACACTATTTCAGTGACATATTTATTCATTATGCCCGAGTGGGTGAGAAGAGCGGAAAGCGGGGCCATATGCAGGAAGGAAGGAACATGAAAAATGTATACGAAATTTAAATTTTAAAAGCATTCAACTACAAATTGCAAATGCTTTAAAAAATATTTCATTAAAACATGGGGGCAATTGATTTTAAAGCTGGACGTGAAGGACATTCTGTCTTTATATGCATAAACTAGAAATAGAAGTAAGAGGGAGCGACAGAGCTGCTGAAATCAATGTTCATAGCGATGCAGTGTAATATTGTAACAAGCAATGCCTCAGAGTTAATTGGCTGTCCAGACAATCAGCTTGACTCCATCAAAATTAAACTGAAAACCAATCATTAAGTCCACTGAATATAGCTGTAGAGACGATGTCAAGATTCTCTTACTTACTTAATTGGCCATTAACAACGTGATTAACCGCTTTCCGCCTGATTTAACACATTCTTCCAGGGGTCTTTGCTTCTTGCTCGCCTTTGCCAGTTGATCACACCTATCGATGACAGGGCTACCTCGATTTGGTCTTTCCAACGCAAACAAGGTCGTCCTCTTTGCCGACTTCCGCAGGTTCCCGCATCAAACACCCATCTCGCAGGAGCATCCTCTTCCATTCGAACGACATGGCCGAGCCAGCGCAGCCGCTGGATGTTAATACGCTGCACAACATGCATGTCATTGAGGAGCTCATACAGCTCATTGCTGGAAAGGATGCGGAAATCATCGCCAAGTCGCACTGGCTCATAGATCTTACGTAGGACTTTTTTCGAATATGTTCAAGGCTGCTGTCAAGATTTTCTGCCTAATTTAAATACATACTTGGCTGTGATAAGATGTTACGAGCCTTTTCCAAGTCCATTAATGCCAAATAAAGTGTTGAAAGCATTTACCAAACCATTACCTTATATGAAGTGGTCGAATAATTTTTTTGTGTTGAAAGGTTGCCCGCTTCTTCAGTGAGTCTTGCAGGACGTAGTCAATTTTGAGCTTTTGGATGGAAAAGCTAACTGCTTCGGCCTGAGTTCATCATTCAAAGACCAGGCTGATCGTGATCTGACTAGCCGAAACGTTACCTGCTCTTATCTTAGTGTATTATTCATCAGAGATAGATCCAACGGGTCTTGCATGACGTGGTCGTTCATAATAAAACGGGTCGGTCGCTTTTGCGACTATATCTTTGATATTTCTTGGTAGTTGGGTAACAACTCAGAATTCTTAGCATTTCCGGTACTGTATTATCCTTACCAACTGATACTGGCAGTGGTACTGGTTCGGAGAGAATGAACAAAGCTACTCAGTAAGCCAATTTTAAAGGCGAAAATTTTCTTCCAATTGTTACTCTAACAATAACAACAAATCAAACATTTTAAATTCAAATTCAAATTAATCTCAATAAATATTTAAACAGTCATTCAATTTATTCCGCTTTCGGAAATTTCGAAACAAAAACAAAAAAAAAAACAAACAAAAAATTTTTAATTTAATTTCAGAAAATTTATGTCAAAAGTTCATCTCTTGCAAAAACACACCCATAACTTTGAAGCTTTAGGCTTTAATTAGTGTTTTTGTGTTTGTATTTGTTTTTCTCTCTCTATTTTGTTTTTTTTTTTTTGTATTCCAAACTAGAAAAAAAAAAAGAATTAAGTTTTCAAATAATATTTTAAAATTTATGACTGAATGTTGTATTTGATCTAGAAAACAGACATTGTTTCTGTTATTTTGGAAACAGAAAAACAATAAAAAAAAAGAAAAATCTGCTGCAAAAAAAAAAAAAAAACAATGAGAATTAGTCAACCGTTTCTATGTACAGATATATATGAACATAATACACTCATGCATACATCCCCATACATAAAGATGATATACTCTAGATATACAATGTCTGCTTGTTAAGCTATACAGCATAGCATACATATCAGTGTTGAAAAATTCAATACTTTAGTACTTTTCCATTTTAAAAATACCACAGTACGTACCCTCGCGGCTGTTTCAGTACATTTTTAATATTACATATTTAATGTCTGGTGCTTTTCAACGTAATGCTAAAGGTAGAATTAGCCTTTAGCCCCGTTTGGCCAAACGTCGACGGTTTACAAAAGCGTGACTTGTTCACTACTTTTTTTTACCAATTAATGGCGTCATCATCATGCGGCTATGAGGGGAGCGGGGTCTCGTTACAAAGCATTTCATAATCACATAGAGACTATACTGATTCTGTCCAGGGAACAGTTGAAAAGAGAGCTGTCAGCCAATAGACTTCTTAGGTTTCAAAATCCCCTAAAGAATGTCATGTTAGACTTGTCTTCTATTAATCTAAGCACAGACGCCAAAGCTTTAAAGCTTTCCATACAAACCCAGTTAATTAAAGATTGTGTTAACAAGAGTGGCCTTAAGCTATAATTAGCCGAACGTTTATGGAACGTAACAAAATATACGTTCGACAATGACAACGCTTGTCGAACAGTAATAAGGGGTGATTTTTTAAGGGCTATAGGAAAATTATTCAAAAAAAAAAAAAAACAGATAAAATTCAGAAAAATGCATGAAATCTTTATTTGAATCGATAGTACGGTCCATATAATTTAATGTTTGAAGATTATTTCATGCAAATGTTGACCGCGACTGCGCCTCAAATGGTCCATCCGCTTAGTCCAATTTCGGCATACTCTTTCCAACATTTCGGCCGGTATCTCACGAATAAATACTTCAATGTTGTCTTCCAATGCGTCAATTGAAGCGGGCTTGTCTGTATAGATATGAGCTTTAACATAGCCCCACAAAAAATAGCCTAAAGGTGTTAAATCGCACGATCTAGGCGGCCAATTGACCGGTCCCGAACGTGAAATAAAATGTTCACCGAACTCGCCTTTCAATAAGTCCATTGTAACGCGTGCTGTGTGGCATGTGGCACGGTCTTGTTGAAACCACATGTCATGCAAGTCAAGCTCTTGCATTTTGGGCAAAAAAAAGTTGAATATCATCTCACGGTAGCGTTCACCATTCACAGTTACGTTACAGTTCGCAGCATCTTTGAAGAAGTACGGTCCAATGATGCCAAATTCAATGATTTGCAAGCGTTGTTCGTTTGTAAGACGATTCATGGTTAAATTATAGACCAAACTGAAGATGTTTGACAGTGAAACAAAACACGAAACGTCCGTGAGCTGTTTAAACCAGTGTTGCCGAAAAGATAATAGCTAAAAAATCACCCTTTATAATTTCAGCAATCATTTCAATTGCTCTTCGTATGCTGAAAATGAACGTATGTTCCATTACGTTCCAACGATGTTTTACTAAACGAAGCTTATATGCTTTGTTACGTTCCAAATCAGCTGTTTTTGTTTTGTAAATGAGGAACACGTATAAATCGTTAGTTTTTCTATTCCGTTCCGTACGGGTATTAAATATAAATAAATAAATAGTCTAGTAGGCAGTGTGCTGGCTTACTAGACGTGAGTCCACGGTTCAAATCCCATGTCAGACATCTCCAACAAAACGAAAAATGCAATACAAAAATATTTCTTCGGCGACCTGTTTCTGGCAAAAAGTCTAGGACACAAAATAAGTGGCATGAGAAGCTAGGTCATAATCCTGATTAAAGGGTTGTAATGACTAATTATGAATGTTATGTATTTGTTTACAAAAGTACCGTTCAATGTAAAAAGGTACTTTTCAGTTATAGTTCAGTACCATTTCAATTTTGCAACACTGCTACATATGTACATATGTATAAATATAGTCTCTCGTATAATCTATTGTCTAAACTAAAATGGATACAAAAGAGACAGAGAGAGAGAGAGAGAAAAAAATATGACAGACTAATGCCACTAAAAACCAACTACAATGACCTGGACATTTCAGCTGAGATAATACAACATCTATGTATACACACACATATATGTAAATGTATCCACCATACTCTGCATACACAGGCATGACATGACATGTTCTAGATGAAACCGGAAACTGGACCAGTCACAAAAAAAAAAAAACAAAAAAAAAAGAAGAAAATATGGAAATTGAAATTCCGTGTAGTAGTGCCAAAAATGTATAGAAAAATATATTTAAAGGAGCGCAACGAATGAGAGAGAGTGAGATAGCAAGGATGAGAGAGAGAGGAAATGACTGATAGACAATACTACTAGAGACAGAATCAAATTGAAATAAAATGGAATAAAAATATTACAATTTGTAGCAACAAAATAAAACTTTAAAAAAATAATTCAATGAAGACAGTGTAACCGCCTTCAAGTGGACACAAATATAAAGACATAATTAGCCGAACGTTTACGAAACATAACGGAACATGCATTCGTTTATGGCATACGAAAAATAATGCAACTGCTTACTGAAATTATATTGCGGTTGGGTAATTGTTCTTATTGCGTTTCAAATGCCAGAAACGAACGTATGTTTTGATACGTTTCGTAAACATTCGGTTAATTGTAACTTAACCCATTTACAGCCAAACAAAAACTACAAGTTAAATTTTTTAAATTTCAAAGTATATTTGTTTTTAAGAATGCAAAAAAACAGAAACGTAAAAAAAAGTAAAGAAAAAAAATTCAGGAAACTAGATTGGTACAATGGCCACTTATGAGTGATAAGTTGCAAAACAATTTTTTTCAACGCAGACTGCTTTTTGCAACTTCAAAAGACCATCTAATGCAAAAATAAATAAACTAGAGTAAACAGTTTTTTTATACAGCCTTAATAATTTGGTGTTCCCAAATTGGCACAGTGACCGTAAATGGGTTAAAGACACTCTTTTTAACACAATCTTTAATTAACTGGGTTTGTATGGAAAGCTTTAAAGCTTTGGCATCTGTGCTTTGATTAATAGGAGACAAATCTAACATGACATTCTTTAGGGGATTTTAAAACCTAAGAAATCCATTGTCTGACAGCTTCGCCCTTAATTGTCCCCTGGACAAAACCAGTATAGATTCAATGATTTTGGGAAATGCTTTGCAATGTCACCACCCTCTCATAGCAGCATAATCTTGGCACCATTACATACATACATAATTGCTCATTACAACCCTTTAGTCAGGATTACGATCTAGTCTCTCACACCACTTATGTTGTGTGCGTTAATTTTGTTGTACATGAGTAGTAGGACCTACAGTTTAAAGTCGACTACGAACGACAGATTTTCGAGAAACTTTTCATGGCAATTTGATTTACTCTCAGAGTTTTTGCCAGAATTCTGCTGCGAGGAAGTCACTGAAGAAATATTTTTTCTTATTTAGTTTTAGTTGGAAATGTCTGACCTGGGGTTTGAACCGGGGCCTCACGTCTAATAAGCCAACACACCACCTACTAGATTACGGAGACTGGGTTTGCATGGAAAGATTTAAAGCTTTGACGTCTATGCTTAGATTGATGGGAGACAAATCTAACATGATATTCTTTAGGAAAATAAATTGAAATAAAAAATCCATTGGCTGATAGCCTCAACCTTAATTGTCCCCTGGACAGAACCAGTATAGCCTCTATAATATTAGGAAATGCTTTGCAGCATGACCACTCCTCTCCTATCAGCATGATGATGTCACCATTAATTGGTAAAAAAAAAATATTCAACAAGCAGTTCATGGTCGCCTGGCTTAGATTTTTGTTGACAATTCATTTTATTGAGGTTCTACTGTACCGCTTTCTAATTTTAATAAACTATACACATTGTATAGGGAAGTTATTATAACAGCTTTTAATGAAATTGAAGTCATTGACCAAAACTTTAATATTCATAAAATCACACTGTCTCTCTCCCTCTCCTGTACATACACACATACATACATCCATACATATACATATATACTCAAACATTTATTGTATTTTCATATAAATATACTGTGTACATATTAATTTTCACATGTACAGGAGGAGGGGATTTTTTTTGTGAGATAAAAGTAGAAAAAAAAGAAAACAATTCTAATAAATATTCATATACTTACAGTAGAGGACAAAAAAAGTTATACACTTTTATGGCAAATCTTAATTCAAAACATATTTAAGTGTTCTATTGGAAAAATTGTCGAACTTTCTTAATATATATTGGGTTTATGCATTAGTTCTTATTGTTTTATTGTAGTTGAAACTTTTTTTCGGTTAAAAAGGGGGTTGTAAAATCACTCATTGTAGATATCATCGTATTAAAAAGAGTAAATGTTTAAGATCAGCAATAATTTAATGAATATTGTTTTTCAAAAGCTCAAATATGAGGGCCTTTGCTATACATACATACATAATTGGTCATTACAACCTTTTAGTCGGGATTTCGACCTAGCTTCTCACACCACTTATGTTGTGTGCGTTAATTTTATACATGAGTGGCGGGACCTACAGTTTAAAGTTGACTCCGAACGACAGATATTTGGGAAACTCTTCATGGCAATTTTATTTTATCTCAGAGTTTTTGCCAGAAATCTGCTGAGAGGCAGTCGCCGAAGAAATATTTTTTTTCATATTTCGTTTTGATGTCTGACCTGGGATACGAACCCGGGCTTTACGTCTAATAAGCCAACTACTACTACTAGACTACGCCTTTGCTATAGCCCTACAGAAAAAAAGTCCAAAGGGATGATATCGCATGATCCTGGTAACAAAATCACGCGTCCGAAAACTTTTTCTTTCCTGGATACTTCTTCTCATGCAATAAAGCTAAAATCGTTTGTTTTGTTTGACACGTGGCAACGTTTTCTTGACACCACTTATCTTTCAGTTCATAATCTACAATTACATGCTAAAAAATGTTAACGTTGACGGTTTTCCAATGTCATTTTCGAAAAAATAAGGTCCACCAGAGCAGTCATTTTTTATGGCTGCAAAAGCTTTCCCGCAATCATTTCCGAGGCTGCATATGGGACAATAATGTTTGTTGACCTAGCATCCTAGCTCTAGCATCCAATCAGCATATCTATACATGCATACATATATAATTGGTCATTACAACCCTTCAGTCAGGCTTGCAACCTAGTTTCTCACACACTTATGTTGTGTGTGTTAATTTTTATACATGAGTGGCGGGACCTACTGACAGATTTTTGGGAAACTTTTTCATGGCAATTTTGTTATTTACTCTCAGAGTTCTTGCCACAATTTTTCTGAGCGGAAAACGTCGAAGAAATCTTTTTTTATATTTTTGTTTTGATGTCCGATCTGGGCCTTATGTCTAATATGCCAACACACTACCAACTAGACTACGACGAGAGTACGGCTTTGCTAAATAAAATGCATTTTTTCTCAGTGCGAGAACTGGCAACCCTATCATTCTAGATCTTACTACTGCAGACCTGCTTATCTGAAAACAACTTGGATAATAAATCGTTTTGTTATTGGAGATGTCTGACTTAAGGTTTGAACCGTGACCTCATGTGGCCAGTAAGACAACACATTACCTACTAGATTAAGGCGACTTCAGCATATCTATGGCGTTGTGAATGATGACCGGGCAGCGGGTTATTATTGTTTCGTGAGTTTTTGTTTGTATGAATAAAAGTGCAAGTCCAAATGCAAAATACACCATAATTGGCTGTAAGATAAGCCCAATTGCTGAAGGCAATCGAACAAATATAAATTATACGTCAAACTTGCCTCTAAGAAAAGTAATATTATCGATAGTGCCTTCATTGATACGATGGACAGGTTTATATAAGGCTTCCGGTTTCCTTAAAATTTCTTTATAATTTTGCCAAGTCCTTGCTTAGTTGTCCGAATATGATGACCATAATCAAACTGTAATGTTTGAATCACCAGTTAGGAACTCGTAAACACGTTGGTATAGAAGTTGACAGTTAAAGCAGTTATTACTGCTCTTCGATGCCATGTTGGTTCGATCTTGGTTGTTATGAGAGTCTAGAAATGAGTTGCATAAACTTAGGCTCTTGATTTGGATGAAACATGCATACATATGTATGTGAGTAATAGGCAACAAAGGTGTCCTTTGAAGTAAAAAGACGAATGGGTTGTCTTGTACCAGATCTGCTACTCGTGATAGTTAAGGAGCGGTAATGTGAACTAAGCAATTAGTTAACCAGACCTTGAAACCACTTTCGTATTAACTAGCGCATTAGGGAACAGAGAGCACTGTCTTCCCTGGTGATTTTCTCCATTATCCTTTGAATAATTAGAAAATTTATATACAAAGTTTAATTATTTTGGCCATTATTGTACGTTGAGTACGAATTTGTGTGTACTTTCATTACAACATACATATTTATACATACAATTATAATACATTTCATATCATAATAAATGCATAATAAAAGGAAGTTGAATAGATGAAAGTGATACCAACACACACATACACACAAGCACACATGCTTATATAAGATTTTCATTTAAATTTACTCACACATCTCCTGTACAGGGTATACATTTCAGAGAAGAAAGAAAAAAAAAAGAAAAACAAACGAAAGAAACTGACCAACACAAATGATTCGCTCCTAAAAACTCTAATGGATTATTTTAATTAAAAATCTAAAGAAGAACAAGAACAAGAACAAGCACAAGAATACAGAGAGAAAAAAATATGGAAATTTTAAAAGAAAAAAAGAAAGAACAACAAAATCCAGGAGCAAGAAACTAAAATTTGATTTGATTATTCAAATACTACTACGCTCTCTCTACACCACAGTGTTACTGATACTACTACTACTGCTACTACTACACAAACGTTCATTTGTATCACACATAGCTACCACATCTACAACTTCTGTGTCTGTTATTGTGTTATTATCAGTAGACGAGTATTGTAGTCGAATAAAAATTTGATTATGAAATCTGCTTCTACTTCTGCTTCTGTTATATGAAAAGGATATTTAAAGGATAATCCATTTGTATTATGGCACTTTGTTTCTTTTACATCCTTCTTACACAAACGGAAATGAATACAATTGCCAAGAGAGAGAGAGAGAGAGAGAGAGAGAGACACAGAAAGGTTGAGAGTAAATTAAAATTATGAATTTCAAAAAAGATTTCGTTTCGACTCGTTATGGCATTTGAAATAACTCGCAGGTTTAATTTGTTAGAATTCAGGAAAATTAAATAAAAATGCCAGACATGGTAGAAGAAAGAAGACAAGAACTCAATTGGGATTATTTACAAGGAATTTTATTATTTAATTTTCATTACATTTTCAAAACAATTATTCTTGTTAAACTCTGAAAGAGTTTACAAAATTATTTGAAACCTAATAAGTCAGTCAGGATTCATACAAAAAAAGATAAATATAATTCAAAAGACTATTTTCATGTACGAAATGCTGCTGGAATTGAATCATTCACTACTAGAGATGAAAAATAGTTTCTCTGCAGCAAATTAAAGCGCAATAGATCGTAGGAAAAGCTAGGGCAACCCATCGAACTGATTCTCTGTATTTGGTGAGACTAGAAGAATCCCCGTCTGTTGTAGCGTACAGAAATCTAGTCGCACTATTCAGGAAACCTGTACCGAACACACTTTACTTCTCGCTTAAAGCGTGAATGGACACAAAAACAGACACAAATGCACGGTGTAAATGCACGAAACTTTTTCTTCGTGTATACTTCAGTTGAGACTTTGTCTCGTTCTACATCCATTCATATCGCTCCATGCAAAATGCTCTCACGTAAATTCACTTCACTTCAGAACATACATTATTGAATACAAAAATCTGTAGTCAGTATTAGGAAGTAGTTTTCTAACCATATTGTGTTCATTTTAATCCACGAGTAACTTCGCAACACTGCAATTGTTAATTCCCAGGGATTTTGATAAAAAAATTTTGAGAGTAGTCGGCAGAAGAAATATTTTTTTTTTTCTGTGCTGTCAGACTTATTTTACTCCCCCTTATGAGGCATATCCATCAGGCTATTGACATGACAAAGTACAGAATATTTTGTTCGGTGTCTACAAGAACAATTGGCTGCCACAGCATTTAATATGCAGCCTGGTATACTCTTTATCTCTCGGATTCAACAAATGCGTTCTGATGATTGATTCGCATAATTACAGAATCAAACAATCTTAAGAAACGTACTTTGAGTCTACAGTTTGCTGTTAAATAACCGCCTACTACCGCCAGATTATTAATGGATAGTCTGATGCATGACTCAAATCTATGTTCATTGTAATTTCCCAACAAAAACTATGATTGCATCGTACTCAATTGGTTTGATAAGAGTCTCTACCTCTCTTCGTTTTCATTTTCATTGAGCATACCTATTCAAATACATGGCCAAGTTATTGGCGAGAAAGGTCTCCTCCTCGCAAGCTCATCTTTCAGCTCATAGCCTGGGATCCGGTAGATTCTGATCTTATTTTCCCTTGTTTACTGATAGAGTTTGCTTAGGCAGTTCTATACTAAATTTTTGGTATTTGAAAAAGATTTTTTGCCGACAATATTTCTGTCATTAATTCTCATGACAACTGTTGATAGGGATGTTTGAAACTGACAGAAGCACGGTAACCTGACATTTGCAGTCTAACCTGATAGGTACAATTCACACATAAACCATCTGTGCCCGTGAAACTTGGCGTTTATTTGTTATCGTTACTGGCTCACTTGCCATTACCAGTCATGAGACCAATTTTGTTGGAATTCTGCTGGCATTCATTGATTTAATTTCCTATAAGTTTTTCTTGTTTAACTAGAATGAGACTAACATATTGTTATGTTTTTACCTTTTAAAAACGTTTAAAATATGACCCTGTAGATTGTTTAGTTTTAATTAAAATTCTTTATTATTCGCACAATTTTGTATGCTACTGTTCACAACTTGATATAAACAACAACAAGTGCTTTTTTGTTATTCCTCTGTTTACACCCTTTGCATAAACAATAACAATTACTAGACAATTATTCGACAGATCTTTGTAACGGAGATCTTCAAACCACAATTACTCTCTTCAAACACATCGCGTATTCACACAAGACTGACTGAACTTCAATAACTCCGTTGCAGGCTTTGCCTTGCCTTTTATATGGCAATGTAAACAGTCTGATGAATGTTCTTGAATGCGTACGTTCTTGACTTCGCCTTCACGAAATATCTCGTTGTTTACGTTTATTATTGTAGTGTTGTTGGTATATTTTTGTTTACTTGTTTACCATTTTTTATGCTGGTGTTTGTGTTGTATTTTTGTTTACTTGTTTACCATTTTTTTATGCTGGTGTTTGTTGTTATATTAAGCATGTTTGTTCGCTACATTCTTTTGTTTTCGTAGCTTTTGTTTATAATTTTAATGTTAAACGATGCAAAAGCAAAACACCAGTAGCTTGATTTTTCATTTTCATAACAATATTGAACTTATCCTGCTTTATTCAGGTAGTAGTTTCAAGGCGTTTCCTATTTTTTAACACTCTTTAGATCGTGGTTAGTTCGAATAGCGCTTATTTAATTATAAAATGGACATTCAATTCGTTCTGTTCAGGGTGTGTTACGTATTAATATCGCTTGTGACTGTAACAGAATAATTCCATTTTACTCTTGAACAATAACTGTTTGCTTGCTACAGTTATACGACGAGCAATAAAATTAACATTTATTTGATCATTAAAGACAAATGAGTTTTTCATTTAAATATTTGACAATAACATTCCCGATTAATTGCCTTCTCTTAATTATGCAATTGGCATCGTTTATATAGTTTGAAATAAAATAAAAAAAAAAAAAACTCCTAAGAAATGTTTTTTATATGAATTTTATTTATTCAATGCAACGTTATCTGTCAACGGTTTCATTTCTTTTTTCTATTCCGTTATTATTATTGTTTTGCCATCCATTAAATGGCATCACTGTTATGCATTTTTTTTTAACGGTTTTTAACGATTCTTATCAAATTTGGTTACTCAATTGCTTTCTCTCATGGTGTGTGTGCATTAGTGTGAGTGTGTGGGTGTGAGTGTTTAAGTAAAAAATCTCTTTTTCTCTCTTTTAAATCTCTTCTGTTTTTTTTAATTATTCTCTATACAGTGAGTACACAATAGACAATTACATTTTAATTCCAACAAAAAACGCAAAAATCCTTAAATTGCATACAGAGAAGACTTTATTTAGTTTTTTTATTGTTTGTCTTTTACTGCTACAGCTACAGCTAGTGTTGCTGAATTTACCATTTTTTTCTGTTTGTTGTTGTTGTAATAGAAAAAATAAAACAACACACAAAACTGATGAGAGAATCAGAAGAGAATGAAAAATTAAACAAAAATTTAATGGCAACTAAGTGCTAAACTAACAAGAACACGTTGTTACCACTACTCCTCCTCTTTCCATTTCTCTCTCTCTTTCTCTTTTTTCTTTCCTTTCCTTTTATTTTTTTTTTTTTTTTCTTTATAAAACTATACTTTTGTTTATTTACCAGCTTAGAGACAAGCGTCACGCGACCAAAAATGAACACACACTTCGTTTTTTTAACCACAACAAAATTTCTAAATAAAATGAGAATATGTGAGAGTGTGCGAGAGAGAGAAAGAGAGAGTGTGTGAGTGTAAAAAGAGCAGTAAAATGGTTGTAACAATACAATATAAAAACAAATTGTAACTGTATTCAAGCTTTCGCTCTCTAGGGGCTTATGTTTTATGAATAAAACAATATTATGCACATACAGGCACACATACACACTCATACAACCATATGTAAATACAGCAATGCATGTAAATGGAAAGAAAAAAAAAAAACACAACATAATGCATGTATTCTTCTATGGCAGGCATGCACATATCAAAACATTTTATGCATTTCACATTGACAGTGTTGAAGGAAATAATAGGGACATTGTCCCTCTACTTTGTTGGAGGCCAACAGTGCCTAAGAAAAGGAAAATAGACGAACATTCTCGGGCTACAAGCTAGTTGCTTATGCTGCCTTAAGTATGTGTCCACACAAAAACTGTTCGTTTGAAGTCAACTTATTCCCGAACAGTGAAGTCGATTGGTGCCCAAATACCAAACTGGCAGAATTATTATTACGATGTAGAATACTTAGGTTTTATTCTTGAATCTGAGCCAAGCAAAGCTCTTAAAGCAGCTTATCTCATCTGTTGCAGTCGAAGAAGGAGGCACCTGGGTTTTCTATTACGACGATAATCTCACTAGTCTGTCAAGGATAGATATTTGCAGCTTAAATGTCTTCATCAAAAACTTCAGATGGTTCCAGTGTTAGGTTAGGTTAGGTTAGAGGACGTGTACTTGTCAACTGTGATAAGTACAGTACCCGGAGGTCGAATTGACACATTGTACAACGTCCTAGCTTCTCACACCAATCATGTTGTGTGCGTTAATTCTATACGTGAGTGGCGGAACCTACAATTTAACGTCGACTCCGTACGACAGATTTTTAAGAAACTTTTTCATGGAAAATTTTATTTACTCTCAGAGTTTTTGCCAGAAATCTGCTGAGAGGAACTCGCCGAAGAAATATTTTTTTTTTCATATTTCGTTTTGATGCCTGACCTGGGATACGAACACGAGCTTTACGTCTAATAAGCCAACACACTACCTACTAGACTACGGCGACTTCGAAAGTTAGGAGTTGTAAAAAATGTGGGTTACATACAGCGTTGCCAGATTTTTTTTTTAAAAAACTTTATTTCTGGGAAAAAAAACTTTTTTTTACAAAAAAAAAACTTGTTTTCTACAAAAGTACCAACATTTTTAAAAGAAATTGAGGAGCCCGGTACCCTCTGTTGCTGTTTTTTTGCGTTCTTTGTCCGGGACTAATAAAATACACAATATTTTATTTAAAAATGTAAATATTTCCTGTTTTAATACTGAATTTATTGAAAAAAATTTTAAATTTAATTTTGTCGAAAAAACTTGTTTTGTTAGAAAACAAATTTAATGAAAACTTTTTCGCATCTCCAAAAACTTGAAAAAAAAGGGAAAACTTGGCAAATGGCAACGCTTGTTACATACATACATACATACATAATTGGTCACTACAATCCTTCAGCCAGGATTATTTACATAGTTTCTCACACCACTTATGTTATGTGTGTTAATTTTACTCATGTAGTGGCAGCATCCACAGTTCGAAGTTGACTCCGAACAATAGATTTTTTGAGGAACTATTTTAACGCTTAGAGTTTTTTTTGCCCGAAATCTGCTGCTGTGTGACCTGAGGTTTGAATCGTGGCCTGTATATCTAATAAGCCCACCAAATGTGTTTATTGCATGCAAATATTTTAATCATCCTTAATGCCTTAAAAAATATTTTTGAAAATATTCAAATATTTTAAAGCGTGTCCCTATTACTTCCTCCACCACTGTATATGTATACATGCAGTTTTTGTAAGCATTTATTCCCCAACGGTTCATCACAGAATCAACATTTCGTATTACAAGCAACAACACTCATATGTATGTACACAAGTAAATGGCGACTAGTAATGTTCTCAGTGTTCAGCGTAAATAATAAAGAAGAAAAAAAAAGTAAAAGCGAGAGCATAACAAGGACATACACAATCGGAGCAGCAACAACAGCAGCAGAAGAACAGCAGTTACAAACAATAAAAACAACGTTAACAATTACAGAAAATGCAATAAAAAAAGGAAATAAAAACTCTTACGAATTTGATCATTATTATAGAGAGAGATAGAGCTAGTGAGCATTCTCTCTCTTTCTCTTTCTCTTTCTCTTTCGCTATCGCTGTCTGTTGTTGTTATTGTTGCAGTGCTATTAAAAATATTGCATTTTATGTCATAAAATGTGCATGTATGTGTACCACCATGTGTGTGTGTTTGTATGCAAAGGAGAAGCGTATTTTTAGAGCAGAAATAATGAAAAAATATTTGTGAATAGAAAATAAAAGAACAATAAACAGCAACAAATACAGTTACAAAGCAATTATAGAATGAATTTGTTTTTTTCAAATTTCAAAAAAAAAATTTGAAGAAAAGTTTTGAATGCCTGTTTCCAGCCTGATACTACGAGTTTATTACACTTCAAATACTATAAGTGATTTTCAACAAAAAAGAACCCAAAAAAATTTTGGGAAAAGCGTTATTTAGTACGCAGCAGGCATGGAGTCAAAGTAAATTGGGGCAATCGCGGTCTCTCAAAAGGTATCTGTTCTTGGATGAATATTATGTATGCTTTGTCCCATGACATATTGAGGTTTACACCTCCCAATAGAGCATTGATTGACTATTTGGCATTCTGGAAGCGAAATCAAATGAGATTCTGCGGCGATAATGCAGAGATAATTGAGTAACAGTTACAGAACCGGTTCTGATACTTGAACTTGTGCACAGACAAAGATAGCAAATGAAACTGTGGGAAGTCGCCGTAGTCTAGTTGACTTAACTAGACTTCGTACTATCGAGAGAGGATACAAAGGAATGCAGCTACTAGAGCTACAACGGTCCTGACAATTGATCAGACAGATGTTACAGGAAGAGAAATATCGTACAGAGATAATTGGATCGCCTGATGTAATACTTAATCATTGTTTATGGAAAGATCTCACATAACGTAACATAATTGTGCATTACAACCCTTCAGTCAGGATTACGACCTAGTTTCTCACATCACTTACGGTGTCGATTCCGAATGACAGATTTTTGAGAAACTTTTCATGGCCATTTGATTTACTTTCAGAGTTTTTGCCAGATATCTGCTGGGGGGAAGTCGCAGAAGAAATATTTTCTTCATATTTCGTTTTGCTGCTGATGTCTGACCAGGAATTTGAACCGAGGCCACATGTCTAATAAGCCAAGACAAAACCTACTAAACTACGGCGACTTCTAAAGGAAGAATCACACGCCAAAGTGATTTTACCAGACAGGAGAGTATAAAATTGGATCAAGAATCAACAGGAGTAAAAGGTTTTTGGTCCCAGAATAAATTATTTCAAAACCATGGAGAAACATCCGGAAATTTGCTCAATTAAACTTGGATAAGAGATATGTACAAAAGCCAGGACATAGCAATACCATCTGATAGTCAAGTTGCCATTCAAGCACACGGCTCCTATGAGATTAAATTGCAAAATAGCATGGGTCTGTTTGGAGCAGCTGATTCGACTAGATAGGGAAATAAGTTTACCTTCAGTGCATTTGGGAATTTTAGGGCAATGAATAAGCAAGCAGACGAGCAGCTTGCAAGGAGAGCACCTTCCACCTTTCATGGACTAGGGGCGAATATTAGGAAGGGTATGCTGAACAAAAGTAAAGATAAAGATTCTTCTCAAAACCAAGTGGATTTGAGGCAATCAAAACTTTTTATTGAGAAACTACAATAAGAGGAGATTTGAGTGAAGTTAGTAACCAGTCTTTTGACAAGGCACTGTAGACTCAGTGTACATTTCTGGGACGATAAGAATGAATTGTCGAAATATATTCTTGAAAACATGTTTTTAAGTTTTTATTTTTCATTTTTGATGGACTTACATGAACTTGTCGATTTTTATTGAATCAAATGCATTAAATTCTATTAAATGTTGAACATACCTGTAAAGAAACAGAAAGAGAGAGTGAGAAAATCAAATATTACAATTCAAATACTCGTTAATTGATAATAAATTGTAATAAATGCGAGAAATACTGGCAAAAGTAATAATCAAAGTTACGTTTTCACCTTTTAAAAAACGTTTAAAATATGAGCTCGTAGATTGCAAAAAAAAAAAATTAATTTGTGTTTAGTTTTAATTAAATTTTTTTATTATTCGCACCATTCTGTGTGCCACTGTTCACAACTTTATGTAAACAACAACAATTGCTTTGATTGTTATTCTTCTGTTTACACCCTTTGCATAAACAATAACAATTATGTGCCATTTTTCGAATACTGCTGTCAAGCTAATCTCGTCGTATCTACGTGATAGAAGTCAATTTGTGTATCATGATGGTACTAAATCGGACAATTTTTTAATACCTAGGGGTGTACCACAGGGCTCGATTCTTGGTCCACTTTTATATTCGATATATTCTAATGATCTGCCAACTAAGTTGAAGTTTTGCAAGGTACAAATGTACGCAGATGATGTTCAGTTGTACATTAGTTGCTTGCCATCTGATATTACAAATTGTATAGCGAAAATAAATTGTGATCTGCATAATGTGTTTCAATGGGCGTCGATTAATGGTCTTTGCCTCAATCCGAGGAAATCAAAAGCTTTAATAATAGGCAAGGTAAACTATACGGCACAGCTTACACCATTACAGATTAATAATATTTCTATTGAGACTGTACATAGTGTTAAGAACCTAGGAGTTATCTTTAATAACAGCCTTAATTGGTCCAACCATGTGAATTCTATTTGTGGTAAAACGGTTGCCATGTTGCGAACTCTTTGGCTAACGCAATATTTTACTCCGTTTGATATTCGTATGCTGCTCGCGAAAACATATCTCATCCCCACTTTGCTGTACGGATGTGAACTGTTTTCTAGTTGCGACTCAGTAAGTAGGAACAGGCTCAAGGTCACTTATAACAGTATTGCTCGATATATTTTTGGTCGTACAAGGTACAGTAGGATATCTGAGTTCTCATATAGAATCTATAACACATCTTTTGAAAATTTGTTGAAATGCCGTACTCTGGTGTACCTACATAAAATCATCTATATTAAGAAACCCCATTATTTGTTTGATAGATTAGTTTTTTCAAGATCTAATAGAGGCTTGAGAATTAATAGCGTTAGATACCGCAGGCAGATATCTGAGAGACACTTTTACATCAATGCAATCCGTCTCTGGAATGAACTCCCAAACAATATACAATTACTAAGCAATGCTAAGCATTTCAAGACTGCAATAATTAAATTTTTGAATGAACATAATGCACATACGTAATTAATCAATCATATTTTTTTTAATATAATTACAAAATTTTGTTTTTAATAATATTTGTTATGTTAATTTATTTTTAACGTTATTATTTTGTATTTTCTTATATTTTGTTATGCCTATATCCTTAGCAGTACTATTAAATAAGATGATATCTTGTTGTACTGTATTTACGCCTGAATGAATAAATAAATAAATAAATAAATAAATAAACAATTACTAGACAATTATACGACAGATCTTTGTAACGGAGATCGTATAACCACAATTAGTCTTTTCAAACGCACCGCGTCTTCACACAAGACTGACTGAACTTCACTAACTTCTTCGCCTGATTTGCCTTGCCTTTTATATGGCAAAGTAAACAGTCTGATGAATGTTCTTGAAGGCGAATGTTCATGATTTCGCATTGTCGAAATCTCTATAAATGTAAACATCGCTGTTTACGTTTATTCTTGTAGTGTTGTTGGTATATTTTTGTTTACATTTATTCTTGTAGTGTTGTTGGTATATTTTTGTTTACTTGTTTACAATTTTTTTGTGCTGGTGTTTGTGGTTTTATTAAGCAGTACGATGATTTTGTTTATAATTTTAATGTTAAGCAATGTAAATGCAAAACACCAGTATCTAGTTTTTTTTTAATTTCGTAACAATATGGTCACATAATCTCAAAGTGCAGGCCTACGTTTTACATATGGTTTATGAACGAAAAAGTTTCGCCGAGAATGAAGAAAATGATCGTTTCTAAATAGGCAACAGACTCAACAGTCTTTTCAATGTTGCAAAAAATTGCAAACATTTCTTAGTAGCAGATTTTAATATACGTTTGCATTTTACACGGGTTTCCCCTTAAGAGCATAGACACTTAAAATTCATTTGACTTAAGGGATACATACGTTGCATTATAGGAAGTGTTTTTTTTGTCGCCGCTTAATAACGCTGCTTGTCATAAAAGTTTGAATGTTCTTCCTGGCAGCCAGTGTGTCATTAATTTTAAAGACATTAAACAGTGGTGTTAGTGTGTGTACCTGTTTAAAGATTCCTTTAAGGATTCATAAAAATGTTATTGTGACATTAAAATTTAACAGCAACGCTCAAAAACAACCTGCAATAATAAAAATTACAAAAAAAAAAAAGCGAAAACGATTACGCCACGGATACCAGAAAAGGGTAGTTCCCCTATTAAAAAAAAAAAACAAAAAACACGTGGAAAGAAAAAGAAAAATTTAATGACAGTTAAAGTTTTATGGTGGAATCAGTTACTCAGTCGGTTAGTCAGTTCAACAAAACGTTATCTAAGCAACACAGCAACACAAAAGGATATAAAAAAGGATATTAAGGAGAGAACGTAATACTTGTACTTATCAATTGAATTTTGAATAATAAATGCCTTGTAAAAGAAGAATAATTCAAATCATTAAAAATATTTTACAATTCATTTCTGTTAATGGATTTCAGTTTATTTTATTCACTTTTTGTTTAACAACATCCTGGCAGGGTTGTGTGTTTCAGTGTGACATTCAAAGCCTTGTTAGTGAACGATATCGTAAAGTCATCTCTAGCAACTTAAGAACACTGTCATTCTAACCAAACATCGTTTATAAGATCGTCATGTGAATGGAATTTTATCGCCTCACGTCGTTCGTATGTAAGAGATGTAGCGTAAGACCTCGTCTAGGTTACAAGAACGCCTTATTTAATTGATGATTATAACCCTTTAGCCAAGACATCAACCTAGCTTCTCACATCACTCATGTTGAGTGTATAAATTTTATCCATAAATGGCGGAAACTACAGTTTAAAGTCGTCTCCGAGCGACAGATTTTTGAGAAACATTTTCATGGCAATTTTCTTTTACTCTCAGAGTTTTTAATAGAAATCTGTTGAGAGGCAGTCGCTGAACAAATAATAACAAACGAACAAAAATAAACCTTGGCCTGACGTCTAATAAGCCAACACACTACCTACTAGTCTACGGGGACTTTATTAAGATTTTGAGTTACAGAATCTTCACAAGTAATAGTACAGCCGATGTACATTACTAGATAACTTATTTAATTTAGTCAGGATTACAACCTAGTTTCTCCCAGGATTACAACCATGTTGTATGTGTTAATTTCTTCCATGAGTGGCGGGAACTATAAGTTAAAATCGAATGCGAAGGACAGATATTTAAGAACCTTTTCATGGCAATTTCAGTTTCTTTTAGAGTTTTTGCCAGAAGATTGCTAACACGAAGTTGACAAATGAAATATTTCTTTAATCTCGTTATGTTTGGAAGGTCCTAAGCCAAGGAGTGAACCAAAAGGTCTCGTCTAACAAACCAACACTCTACCTACTAGACTATGACGAATTCAGTATTAAAAATACTTATTCAGATAAAAAATACGAATGCGTTGTGCCTTCATTGAAAGAAAGTATCAGGCAAAGATATGGCAACTTCTAGACTTGTTATTTAACTAAATTAAATTTAAATACATTAAATTTAAATATTTGATTTTTAATTAAAAGCCATTTGAATACAGCAACGTTACTAGTGTTGCATGAAATATTAGAATGCGGGTAGAGTATGTCGAAAAATCCATTAAAAATGTTGGCAATTAAATGTAAAAAAAATGGAGAAGAAAAAATTGAAATTAAAAACTTGTTTTACAATAACCAAACTTTGAAACTTTGAATAAATAAATCAAATGTTAAAAACACACAAAAATAAAAATAAATTTTTTTTTTAGTTATTGGAGAACAAAAAATTAATTTCGAAAAAATATTCTCTTTCATGCTTGAGAGCTTCTAAACAAGGGATTATCATTTCATAGCACAATTCAGAGAATTCACACACATTGCTTACGCTCTTTTATTTAGTCGTCGATCAGACTGCGACAAGCACACATGTCAGCGGGTGCTATAATATTTTTTTTTATGTTTACCCTCGAAAAATATTTTGTGTCTTAAAACACATTTTGATTGTTTTAATAGTCAAGTAAATAATTTAATAAAAATAATGAAGTCGCCGTAGTCTAGTAGGTAGTGTGTTGGCTTATTAGACGTAAAGCCAGGGTTCGAGCCCCAGGCCAGACATCAAAATAAAATACAAAAAGTATTTCTACGGCGATTTCCTCTCAGCAGATTTCTGGCAAAAACTCTGAGAGTAAATAAAATTGCCATGAAAAGTTTCTCAAAAAATCTGTCGTTCGGAGTCGACTTTAAACTGTAGGTCCCGCCACTTATGTATAAGATTAACACACACAACATAAGTGGTGTGAGAAATTAGGTCAATAATCCTGACTGAAGGGTTGTAATGACCATTTATGTATGTATGTATATGTAAATAATTTAGATGATATGGAAAGAGAACAACTTTTTTTAAGACATAAAGCAATATTTTGGAAAAATGAATAGGTTGCTTATTAGAAGGAGAGGAAATTTATGGACCAAAATTAGTACCCAACAAATATCGAAAAAACATTACCTAATTATTAAGTCAAAGATGTATAACTTTATGTATGTTGAGGAAATGAAAATTAAAAATAGGGTTTATTACTAACAATTTTCTATGGCTGTACCCTCTCAACTTATTTTCTCTCTCTTACTCACTAATACACAACCAAAAAATTTTTGGTAACCCCTGTTCTAAACGCATGTATGGTATGTGCAAATAAATATAAGGAATTACAGTGTGCGGCAACAGTTACAAAATTTTTCTTTCTATTGTAATTTAAAAGTTAAAAAACAAATAATAATAAACAAACGAAAAGAAGTCATATTTTCTGTGAATTAGAAATTTTTAATAAAAATTTTTAAATTAAAAATTTAAATTAAAAAAATATTTTTATGTGTGTGAAGATAAATTCGAATCTAAAAACCAAAGACGCAAACCCACACTGTCTCTAGCAGGGTAAACTTTGCTATTAATAGAGCACTGTTAACTGTTTAACAGTGGCAATAGTAAATTTGTTTTCTACTTTGCAATTATTGCTGACTATTTACATAAAATTTAATTCTCATTATGATCATTATTATTTATGAACAAAAGTGTTGAAAATGTAAAGGATGGTTGGTGAAGATGGCTGACGGAATTAATCCAGCTATCCCACTTCCACGGTTCGAAAGAAGACACTCTGGACTACCATTTTCATATAGCCTGTATGGTGTACTATTTCTTATATGTTCCAAAATGGCATTTTCAATCAAAAATTTGATATTTTCAAAGCCAATTTTCACAATACCATATCACTTTATATGTCACTATGTTGCTGATTATATTAAGAGGCTTTTGAGTATGTTATGGTACTCATAGAGCTAGTATTTGGCCTAAAATTAGCATCTAAACAAGTGGGCTTGTTCAGATGGATGCTGTTAAACAGCTAACAGTGCTCTGTTAAGGGCAAATTTTGTTCTGTTAAGAGGAAATATTGCTGTGTTAACACCGAATGTGGCGCTGCTAAAATTTATGGATTGTGTCTTGGATTTTCAAATTCGAATATATCTTCACCACACATAAAAATGTTTTTGTTTTTTAATTAATTTGTTTTTTTAATAAATTCTTTAAAAAGCAAAAAAAAAAAAATAAACTGCAGCTTAAAATCAATTTCCATTTTTCTTTCTATGCAGGATCTGAATGAATGCCTCTGCCATGGGGGAAAAAAATGCATCACAGGAATAGGAAATAAAAGCAAGCAAAACAACAACAATTGCATTGCATTGAATAGGAAATGAAAATTTTAAATATTTATAAATAGAGTTGTGTTCAGTATGTCAGCATTTAATAGAAAACAAAACAAAACAACAACAATAACTACAAAAACAACAACAACAAAAAAGAATTTAAATGGAATACACATTTTAAATGAAGGCAACATGTGTGACATAATAATGAATAATTGCTTAAGTTATTTTGTTTTTCAATTGAAAAAACAAAACTTTACATACGAGGGTCGATGTAACAAAGCAAACTATTGGACTTTTATCTAATAACTCAACTTACTAGTAACTAATCAACGGTCTACCGGCCTTGGATTCTCAATCGACTTATACCCGAAAATCGTATCTTCTAACGTAACACACGTCTTTCCCTCCGAGCATATCCCTCTGTGATCAATTGGCCAGTCTATCGCTTACTGCATTACAATCAGAATTCGTTCTTTTGGCCGCACTATCCATAAACGTAACTCCCTTCTTGCAGAGGTCTCTCCTGCCTCTTAACATATAAGAAGATTCAATAATAATGTCCTCAAATAGAAACGTTTCTTAAGGCAGCTCTTGGCAGGACACATACTTAACTTCAGAACAATCCTTCAGTCCCACACCATTTTATGTTGTGTGTGCGTGTGTGTGATAATTTTATACATGAGTGGCTAGACCTAGGGTTTAAAGTCGACTCCGAATGACAGATTTTTTAGAAGAGATTTTGTCAGATTTGCTGCTGATGTCTGTGCAGGTGTTTGAACCATGGGATCTCGTCTAATTAGCCAACATACTACCTATTAGACTATAGCGACTCCATAATTATATATTCCCAGTAGAAATAAAAAATTCTTTTAAATTTTCTCTTTTAAATTAGTTTTACAATCACAGCTGATGTTTGCCTTACAGCCAGCCCCTCCCCCTCATTCATCCTTGCTCCTCTATTAATTCTTATCATTTCTAGTTCATAAATGTGCATGGTTAAGCATGTTTTCATTTTAAAAGCAAAATAAATGAGTTTCTCTTCGAAATATACAGACAGACAGTCAGCTCTACAACACTACCAACTCATATGACAAATATAATGAAGAAATGTTTTCAAATATAAACAACAACAACAATAACCACAACAATAAAAAAGAAAGAAAATAAAAAAAGAAAAATAATGAAAATCTAAAACCTTAAGAATCTAGAGAGTCTAAAACAGTCTAATTTTGAAATGTAGGCCAATAGCTATAAAACCAACACATACACTGGCAAACTCTCTCTCTCTCTCTCTTGAAGACTTGCAAAGCAGAGATAATGTCTTTGCGTTCCCTTAAAGCTGGCAAACACAAGTTTAATAACAACACGAACACCAACAACAACCACAACAAGATGTGTGTCTTGAAGTTTTTCGTCTTGAAATATCACTGCCTGCTGCCTGCAGGCAGGCTGATACTGCACGACAGTTGCAATTGTTAAATTGCAACTCACAGCCTAGACACGGTTTTTTCTGTGTTGCTTTCTTTTAAGCTCCCATAAGGAGTAACGTCCTTGTCACACGTACCATTAGACAGACATACAGCCGGTATGAGAAAAAAAAAAAAGAAATCAAAAACACAATAATGCACTGCAGAGATGTATAAAGTTGGTTTGGTTGTATGATTGGTTGCTTGTACTTTAAGTAAGTGTCCTTCTTACCCATAAACATGTGTATGTGTGTGTGTCTGTGTAAGTAATGCTTGTTACTACATGATTACAATTGTTGTTCTTTGCAATAACAATTCTTGTATCAACTATACCCATAGCTTCACTATGTCTTGTCGTGTTCAAGTCAAGAGACTTATAGCAGCGACAACGTAGCAATAACAACAACAACCACGACAATAACAACATAAATTATTTCGATTTTTCTTTATATTTTGTTGTTGTTGTTTGACTGCTATTGTTTTCCCAACACAGTTTTTCTCATCATGTTTAAAGTTGTTGGCATTTTATTATCACACACAAAACAGATATGCCATGGCAACTTAGCTTAGATATGGGATGCTCTGTTGTAAGAGAGTGAAAAGAAATTGTAACGGAAAGTTAAAAAAATTTATGTTTTACTTTTACTCGTTGCCACGCCTATATTTAGTGGGCGTGGGAAAAAATATAAAAATCTTTTAAAAATCAAGAATCAAGCAGCCAGATAATGAGTTTAAAAAAATAATCGTTTCTGTAGTGTAGTGTTACGAAAATGATAAAAATCTAGATACTGGTGTTTTGCTTTTACATCGTTTAACGTTAAAATTATAAACAAAAAACTACAAAAACAAAAACAATGAACTTGTTTACAAATTATAGCATTGCTTAATATAGCAACAAACACCAGCATAAAAAATGGTAAACAAGTAAACAAAAATATACAAACAAACACCGCAAGAATAAATGTAAACAAAATGCACAAACAACAATAATGAAACAACGACGTTTACATTTATAAAGATCTCGAGAAGGCAGGAACATTCGCCTTCAAGAACATTCATCAGATGTTTACGTTGGTATATAAAATAATATAAATAAAAATTATATGACTATAAAAAATAGTCAGTCTTGTGTCAAAACTGGAGCTGGAGCGTAAAAAGGTGATTAAAAAATTATTTCAGATATAGAATGATTAACCTTGCAGTTTTTAATGCTAAAAGCGTTTTTTTTTTTAATACCATGGTCTAATACGAAAGAAACATTAAACTGTATCATTCTGAGCTCTTAAAATATTTTTTTTAATTAAAAAAAAAAAGTTCACTGGTGTGTTTGAAGAGAGTAATCGTGGTTTGAAGATCGCCATTACAAAGATTAGTCTAACGATTGTCTAGTAATTGTTACCGTTTATGCAAAGGGTGTAAACAGAGGAATAACACACAAAGCAATTGTTGTTGTTTACATCAAGTTGTGAACAGTGGCACGCAGAATTGTGCAAATAATAAATAATTTTAATTAAAACTCAACACAAATTTATTTTTATTTTATTTGCAATCTACGAGCTCATATTTTAAAAGTTTTTAAAAGATAAAAACGTAAAATTATTTTATTTGATAGGGAGTTACCACTACAGCAACTAATTGGTATCTTGAGGTTTATCTGAACAATGGGATTGAAAAGAGACATTGTATGACTGAGAATTGATCGTATGGTCACAGTACTATGGCATTTCTACAAGACAATAAGACAACTTCTTTTTTATCGAATATCTGCATGAGCATATGCGCATTGGAGGTACAGATACTCCATGTAAGCGAATATGAAATGTCTTAAGATTTAATTGTGAAGCTTGTTCAAATGATTTGACTTTCTAAACTATTTTTACTTTTAAGAACTAACAGGTGGTATCCATGCCATTCCATTCCATTTCATTATTAAAAGAAAACCATGTTCTAGAATCACTTTGCTGAGCAGGAATTGAAACTTTTTGTCCCTTTTTTCGTTTCTCGTACTCGTATTAAAACTCTTCCATGAGCTTTTGTTTTAAGTATGAAAAATTCAATTCAATTGTTTGTTGTTGTTGTTATTGTTCTTCTTCTGTTTTATATATTTAGTTAAAGATACTTGAGTTGTTGCTGTTGTCGGCATTATTCGTCTGTTGTGTGTTGTGTACTTTCATGCCGTCTTGAGTGGTAATTTATCACTACAACGATACAACATTTCCGGTTCGAAAAACTTTTTAGAGGATTATCCTTTTAATGTATTTCGATAGTAAAATCATGTATGAAAGCAGGCAGCACACATCACACACAAACACAGAACACAGAACACGGAACACATAGAAAAACAAATGAAAAATTGAATTAAAAAAAGGAAGAGGATTTTCATATGCTTACACACACATACATATGTACATAATACGTACATGTATAGTGTAGTTGAAGAGCACTTATAAGCATGTATTACAGTTTAAGAATTATTTTAAGGACATACAAAAAACAAAGGATTCAAGAGTCTTTTTTTATTAACCAATAATTTTCAAACGATCCTCGGTATTTTTTACATAAAATTAAATCTGATGTTTTGTGTTATTTGACTAGAGACTTACTACTGGCTATTAACAACCCAATTAACGGATTTCGGTCTGCCGTAACACATCCTTCCAGGCGCCTCTGCTTCTTGCGCGCCTACGCCTGTTGGTCACACCAATCGATGACAGGGCTTCCTCGATTTGGTCCTTCCAAGGCAAACAAGGTCGTCCTCTTCGCCGACTTCCACAGATCGCCGCATCAAATACCCGTCTCGCCGGAGCATACTGCTCCATTCGAACGACATGACTGAGCCAGCGCAGCCGCTGGATGTTAAAACGCTGCACAACGTGTATACTTTGAGGAGCTCATACAGTGTTGGATCTGATGCGGAAATCATCGCCAACTCACACTGGACCGAGATCTTACGTAGGACTTTTCTCTCGAATACTCTCAAGGCTGCTGCATCAGTGCTCAATAGAGTCCATGCCTCTGCGCCATAAAGAAGCACGGGTAGGATGAGCGTCTTGTAGAGTATTAGTTTTGTCGTACGAGAGAGGTCTCTGCTACTTAAATGCCTCTTGAGACCATAGTACCACCTATCCTGCGCTTGATCTTCAGACTGACATCATTTTTGGTGGTAACGGCGGAGCCAAGATAAATAAATTCCTTGACTATATCCAAAGTATAGTTATCGGCCGTAATCTGAGATCCAATATCTACTTGTCGATAACATATACTTCGTTTTGCCCTGATTTACTGTCAGACCCATCTTAATAGAAAAGTGAGATCACGTTAGATACAACAGAGGTTATTGAGGACAATCCAGCAAAGTTAACAACCATCACTACAAGAGATATAAAGATCTCGAGAAGTTAGCAGACACTGCATTGGTGTTTGGTGTTTCGCCCTTGAAGTTCATTTGAATTTGAAGAACAACCAAGAATTTTTATTAACCATCAATTTTCTATCAACCCTCGTTGCATTTCATATATAGAAAAATCTTTTGTGTTTGCTGTTGGTAAAATGAAAAACCCAAGGGTATTTAGAATATTTTTTTTTTAATTATACCTATAACTTTATGTGCCACCCTCGTTAAATTTTCATTTGCTTTTAATCGAAGAGTAAAGCTTTCAAGTATTTTGTATGATTCGAGTTTGAATTCTAATGGCAAATGGCTTAAAACAAGCAATTGTTTCTCTCTCTCTCTCTATGTCGCTCTATTTCTTAACTTTAACTGTGTTAAATGTAGACTTTTAACAGTCTCCTCCTCACCGCCTCTATCTTTTGCAAAGAATTAAAAAAAATGGATTTTCGTTGCTGTTAGTTGTTCATGTTTTGGTGCTTCTGCTCGTTTAAACTTTTTCAAGTAATTTTTCATTTTTATGTTGCATCTCTGGTTCCTTATTCTTGTTCTTGTTGTTCCTCTTCTTCTTCTTGGTAGTTAATAGTTGTTGTTGTTGTTTTTATTTTTTTCCAAATAATTTTTAAAAGCTTTTCCTTGTCTTGCATTTTATAGTTGTTGGCATAAAGTTTTGACAGTTTTTTTAGCCGTGGCTATAAGGCGTCTTAGACGAGTTGTTGTTTCTCTTTCTTCATGTGGTTTTCCTAGAGTTTTGTTATTGGATTTTATTTCTTTTTCTTGTTTTTATTGTTGTTGTCTGCATTTCTGCATTCTTCTGTATGCTGTGGAATGAAGTTAGCGAGCAGAGCACATCTATGCGATGAACAAGTGCTTTATTAAGGCTAATTTGCTCGAGAAATGTTTCTTTCCGCTTGATGTCGGATGTTAAATCAGTTTTAAAGTTATTTTCATTAATTTCTTAAGCGGAAACAAAACAAAACAAAAGGAAATGAAACGTCTTTGTTATCGTTGCATTCTTTTATTTTTTCTGTACTTTTCGCAATTGTTGTTGGTGTCTGCATTTTTAATGCAAAAAAATTGCACAGAAGATGTTATCACAAGAAAGTTTTAAAGAATCTAAGAACACAACACATCAAAATCTTATTAGCAACACATCCTGTCGTATGATAAATGAGCGTCGAAGAAAAATCTAAGACAAGTCAACATAACATGACTATAATTAGGCGACATAAACTAAAATGTTTAGAATTTTATTTTGACTCCTAAACCAACCAACTGGCCACGGTTATCATTATAGTACTTTAAGACAACGCGATCATGAGCCAACGTTACAGCAAGAAAAAAGAAAATTAAACTGATGACCATGAGTTTAACGAACTTTTTTTTGGTCCAACGCCATCTCAAGTGGTATGCTACGGGGCTAGACAAACCGTGTCGGAAATCAGTAGACTGAAATGAAACCATCTTAGACGTACGCTACAAAAACCTAATGATGACATAGTTTGCACAACGATCGTTTGGCATTCGCAAGGTAGCAACCGAAAGGGAAGGCCCACTCATAGCTGGAGCCAATTAAAAAAGTTAATTCGTTTGAAAGACCTTTTGATGCCATTATGTATGCAATACAGGATCGTTCAAATGACTGCCACGACCTTTTTGGTCGTGTCAAATTTTCCATGATTCTGGTACATAAATCAGGTTACATTTACCCCAAGGCATACGTTATGTTGACTTTGAGGACCGCTGAGGTTTGTGGCTTCTTCTTCTACATACATACATAAATAATTGGCTGTTATAACCCTTCAGTCAGGATTACAACCTAGTTTCTCACACGAGAAAAGAAAACATAATAAGAAAAAATCCAAACCTAAGACTCAAATCGCCCGATCATGGTGGCTAGTTCACACGAAGCCCTTCAAACGCTCGTCCAGAATATTCAATATGGCAAGAGCTGGGCTAAATATAACACCGTCCTGTTAAAACTACATATCGTTGGTATCCAAATCATCCAATTCCGGACAAAAGAAGCTGGTTGTCAACGACCTGAATTGCTCAACGTTGACAGTGATCACCAGGCCAATGTTGTTGTCCAGCAAATATGGACCGATGGCATTGCCAGACCCAAATTCGAACAAAAGTGTAACTTTTTAGGAATGCATTCGACGCTCTTAGATCTCATGTGGAATGGCTTTTTGTTCCAAAGCTACACATTTATTCAGAAAGGGAACTCAACGCTGAGAATGATTTTTCAGTTGCCAACTGATCCGGAACACATTCAGCAAACACACATCCTTGTCTATTGTCAGTCATGGTGATTGCTTTTAAAGATTGGAAATCTTTTTTTTTACTCATAGTATTGGAGTATAGATTTAAACGTGCAATTGATAGAGATCAGCGTCTTCAGCTCTAAGTTTAGTAGCGTAAGACCAATACAAAAAAAAAATTTAATCAGCTCTGCAGCTTTTTCTTTATCTGGAGATGACGTTACAGGGAATGGCAACTCATTCATCTGCATTAGGAGTGTCTTTTTTTTTTTTTTTTTTTTTTTTTTTTTGGTGAAACCAGCACTCAGGGGATGGCCCCTACTCATGCAGTGCATTGTGCAGGTTTTAGGAAAATGGGTTATAGAAATGTGGAAGAGAGGGAGTAGTGTTTTGTGGACATCTCAAGATGCGAACGGCAAGGAAACGAGTTGCTGCTAGGTGACTATAGAATGGCCAGTGCTATACCTTCACCATTAGACAGTCTACAGCAATCGTCCCCAAGAAGCCCGCACCCTTCAGTCCTAGCTTCTCACACTACTCATGTTGTGTGTGTTAATTTTACACATGAGTGGCGGGACCTACAGTTTAACGTCGACTCCGAACGACAAATTTTATTGAGAAGCTTTTCATGGCAATTTTATTTACTCTCAGAGTTTTTGCCAGAAATCTGCTGAGAGGAAGTCGCCGAAGAAATATTTTCGCTTTGATGTCTGACCTGGGATTAGAACTCGAGCCTTCAGTCTAATAAGCCAACAAGCCTTTGCAAAACTATAAATAATTCGGAAACCTTCATCGATTCCTACACCCACATGCATATATCTTATCTTAAGGTGAACAAAGGCCACAAAGTATTTAAGCCAGTCGTTCTGGAAAGTTATTTGCACTGGCCTGATAATATTTGTACGGATCTTATCGATTCCTGTATTCTATGTGTCATATGCTTATAAATAGTCTAGTAGTGTGTTGTCTTACTAGAAGAGAGCGTGCTGTTCAACCCCCCGCCACTAATGCATGAAATTAACGCGCATAAGTGGTGTGAGAAGCTAGGTTGTAATCCTGACTAAAAGATTGTAATAACCAATTAGCCACCAACTACGAGCCCTAGTCTAGTAGGTAGTCTGTTGGCTTATTAGACGTGAGGTCAAGGTTCGAACCCCAGCCCAGATACGTTGAACGAAACGAAATATGAAGAAAATATTTCTTCGGTGACTTCCATTCAGCAGATTTTTGGCAAAAAGCAAATCAAATAGCCCTGAAAAGTTTCCTTAAAAATCTGTCGTTCGAAGTCGACCTTAAACTGTAGGTCCTGGCACTCATGTATAACAGTAACACACACAATGTAAGTAGTGTGAGAAGCTAGGTCGAATCCTGACTGAAGGGTTGTAATGACGAATTATGCATGTATGTAAGGGCTTCATACGATTTCTGAAACTGGAAGACAGAACTGTAGTAGGTAAAGAGAGGCTATGCCTGGAAAATGATCAGCAATGTGTGTTGATTTGTTTAATTACTCAAAAGCCTAATCTATTATCGGAATGTGCGGGCCTATTTCTCTTTAATGTGTGTAATAATGATAAGCTACATACATACGTACATATATTATATGTACATACCAGTGTTTACAATACTTATGAATATTAATATTGAAGTTAAATACCCGGCATTTTAATGTTTAAACGCATCACTTATCACTTGCTTCTACCTACTGCTACACCTCCTACTTGCCATAAAAGCCTAAATAGTTCCTATTTTCCATTTTCTATTTGCCATTACCGTTTACAATTCCATTTCTATTCCTATTTTCATTTCCATTAAAATTTTCATTCCCACTTTCATTCATTCATTCCATTCCATTCATTCGTTCGCATTCGTTCGCATTTTAATTTATGTACGACAACAATTAATAGGTTTGTAAACCATAATTAACGCCATTACAAAATGCTGACTTTTATTGTTGCTCCTACACTGCCTGTAAAAAATAATGGCACGAAACGCAATGAAAACTAACGTAAGCCAAGCCAATGCCACCAACTCTCTCTCTATCTCTCTCTCTCTGGCAACAACATAACCATGACACATGCTTTATGGCTGTTCTACCAGTCATTCTATCAAAAAGGACAAAGTGTTCTTTCTAGGTGGTGGGTGTCGTGTACGAGGGATAGCTGAGTATATAAATAATTCCAACACAGCAAAAGATATTTAATTTTTTTACCTCTGTTACTTAGAAATGCCAGGCATTAAAATAAATATAATGACCTTTAAATATAAAAGATTTAACACACACACCGAGCTACACACATACACATTACGCTCTTCTCTATATGTATGTACGTATGTCCTATGTACATATTTAACGTAATAATAGATGTATTGTAAGACCAGGTATTGTGTGGCATAGAATGGTTTCTAAATTATCCTCTCCCCTCCCCTATATTATTCATAAAAAAGTGTGGAAGGCAGGGATGAAGTATAATAAAACAAAATTAATAGATGAGGAGGCACAAAGAAAAAAGAGTGGAAAAAAGTACTAAATTAAGTAGGAAATAAACGTAAATGATGTCCCGTGTATACATATTTATAAGGAATTTTAGTTGAGGCTTCTAATACCGTTATTATAACGGTAGCAATTAAAAGGCTAAACCCCTAGTGTTTCGTTGGTTGGTTTAATATTGAAGAGGCGTTCAACGCTTTTCTTATTATTTTTTTTTTTTTTTGTTGTTTCAGTATCAAATTCAAATGAAAAATAATTCAGGTTATGTTCATGTGAATGTAAAATAGCTGCCTGGCAAAAGGAATTTTACTATGGAACTGGAAGCTGCAGCTAATTTTTAAATGTTTAAGGCAACCTAAGCAAGCCTTATCATGCAACCCATTCCATATAATACCAGGTATAGCTTGAAGAATCGAATGGTCTCTCTGTTAATCAAGTTTGGAATCCAAAGAGCCAGATTTGTGATTGGCAAAATGGTTAAATTGCTGTAGTTTAGTAGGTAGTGTGTTGGCTTATTAGACGAGAGTTTGTGGTTCAAATACCAGCTAAGACATTTCGAACAAAAACGAAATAGAAAAAAAATTATTTCTTTCGTAGACTTCTGGAGAGAGTAAATAAAATTGTCATGGAAAGTTGCTAAAAAATCAGTCTTTCGGAGTCGACATTAAACTGTAGCTCCTGGCATTCATGGTGGTGTGACTAGCTAGGTTGCAGTCCTGACTAAAGGGTTGTAATAACTAATTTATTAAAGTAAGTAGGAGACTGTTGATGTTGGGAATCATATATATTGCGATGTATAGCCTAGGGTTCGACGTTAAACTACAGGTCCTGAGACTCACGAATAAAATTAACACACACGCCAAGGGTGATGTGAGTAGCTAGGTTGTAGTCCTCACTAAAGGCTTGTAATAACTAATTTTGTAAAGTAAATAGAAGACTGCTGATGTTGGGGGATCACATATATTGCGATGTACAGGCCCTGGCACTCATGAATAAAATTTAGCACACACAACATAAGTGGCGTTAGAAGCTAGATTGTAATCCTGACTTAAGGGTTGTAATGGTCAATTAAGTAAAGCAAGCAAGTACTACGAAAAGTGAGAATGTAATGTATGGGCTTTGATAGAGCCTATAGGATTACGCTGTTAGACCATGCAGTTAAATAAGAGAAGTTTGCTTTGTTCCAAAGATGGATATGTGCAAACAATGTAATGGTTCGTGTCCTTTTCCCTTTTCCCTCTTAAACAACCAATCTATGGCAGGTAAGTGCAGTCTTTTGCACATGCTTACACATTACCTAATGGTTCGCAAGGATATACATAGTATGTATACAGCGCTAGAAATTTTGCTACGAACTTATTTAAGTTGCCGATTGGTAGACTTTCTATTCAATTTCGATCAGGATAGACTACCCATACTCATGTATGGATTGATATTCGGTGGGACGCCACAGGTAAACGCAGTCCCTGACCAAACTAGAGAAGATGTCAGCGCAAGGGCTGTACATTAAAAGCACAACCACTCTACAAACCAGCCCGAAAGTTTAGTTAAAGAAGCTATGTCCTTGACATCAATTGATTATAGCTCCATCAAGCTGACAAGGATTGCACCTCGTAAGCGATGGACATTGGCAAAGAAAGTGGATAACAGTCTCCTCTTCCTCACACAGATCTTCACCCACCACAGAAGTCGTTAGATGGGAGCTGAATTCTTTTCACGTGTCTTCCCATAACACAATGACCTGTAAGCATGGTCATCCGTCATCGAATTGACGTTACGATCAGGTCCGAGTAACTGGTTGGTGCGCCTTCTATCCTTCGAGGGCCAAGTGACTCTAGCAGTGGAGCAGGATTCCTCATTGACCCAATGGGACTGTGGTGCGTGATCTATCATATTTATAAGCTACACAATTACTCATGAGATATCCTTGTGATCAGGACTCATATTTGAATGCATCGAGAATCAAAGAAGAGAGTAGAGGCAGGTGACAACTAGTTGCATGCGCAAAAAAAATTATTGCTGCCTGGCTGTCAGGGAAGATAGAAATGCTAGTAGATAGCTTGCTAGGGAACAGTTTCGGAGCATGATTTATGGCTTTCAAGTAACCAGGCAGATTTCTTAAGATTAAGATCTTCGATGTCTTAAAAATTCCTATCATTTTTGTCAGTAACTGGTTTACTCTTGAGTGAATTACAGGGATTTCAGTTTAAGGTTTTCCTGAGGTTTGAGGTTTTTTGTACTCCTTTACCTTCTTAATGAAAAACCGAAAATGATGATAATTTATGATGTTAATGGATAACAAAAAAAAAAGGATATTTTTTGCACATCATTTTCAATTTCTCTTTTCACTTCCTTCATTTATTTATTGACTTACAGTGTAATGAATTTATTGCTTCTTCTCTTCGCTTTGGCTGCAATTTTAATTGTCCATAAATCAGGTTATTTTATTAGGCCTTTAGCTTTACGCTTAGGCTTCTCACTTTTATGCTAAGCACCTTCAATGTTTATTTGGCGCTAAATGTGCGCAGGCATATGAAGGTCTTCATAAAAATCTATTTATTACACACACACACACACTTAATTATTTATTGACACCAGGCAACAACAAAAAAAATTTTTTTTTTGTTGCATACTTTGAGGTGTTTAGTGACTCCTGAAAATATTTTAGAATTGTTTGAAGAAAAGGATAAAATTGAAAAACTGTTGCTGGGTGTAAAAGTATAAAAACATAATTACGACGTAAAAATAAATAAAAATTACCACCTCGTTAGTAATAATATTTTATGGTAGATTTCGTATGGAATCAGCATAAAAATAAATTGTTATCGTTTTAACGTTTGGCGCCTAAATGTAGTCATTAATAGTATTGAAAAGAGAGTCAGAGAGAAGGGAGTTGCATTAATTGGAATGATTTACGTTTAAGCACAAAAAAAAACGGGGTTTCAAAGAGATTTCTGTATGATAGTGAGGAATTATTAGCACATACTTTAGGGCGCCAAATAAACTAAGTTTTTAGATTTCATTTAGAAGAGCCTGAAAACTTGGGATTTTACCGTCATATTATGGTTTTGTGGTGTAGAAAAGGTAAGAATACGCCATGGACTGCTGAAGCTATTTAAGAAGACAACGCTATAACTATAGAAATAGTAATTTAAGAACGTGTTATAACTATGTGTCGCATGTGCAATTATTTTTTACAGGCTAATCACATACTGCCAAAGAATTGCCATAAGGACATGTGATGGAAAGTGCGTCATGTACAACAATAATTGTGCGAAAAAGATCGCGGAAGTAACGAACTGAAGCTTCGCAGACTGTGGCAAAGCTAGTGTCGATACTAAGAAAGGAAATGTAGTGTTTTTGATGAGATTGTAAGGGAATTGAATATTATTAGCTTATACGACTTTGTCTAACCTGATTGGTCGTTACAACCCTTTAGTCAGGATTGCAACCTAGCTTCTCACACCACTCATGTGTTAATTTTTTCCATATGTGGAAGAATTTAAAGTCGACTTTGAATGACAGATTTGTGAAACTTTTCGTGGCAACTTTATTTTATTCCCAGCGTTTTTGCTAGAAGACTGATGAGAGAAGTCCCCGAAAGAAATATTTTTGTTTTATATTTCATTTTGTTTGAGATATTTGAAGCCGGCAGTTGAATCACGAACTCTTGTCTTATAGCCAACACACTGCCTATTAGACCACAGCGGCTTCTTATTTCAATTACCAACGATATAACAACAAGCAATGCGATTAAAACAACCTGAATTGATCAACAGAACAGGTTAACTACGCTATCAGGACAACGCCAGATCACACAGACTTTTAATGGCCCGTTAAGGAACAGATAAAGTCTGATTGGAAACTGTCTTGCATACGCCATGTAGTCCGTAACATATACGTAACATTTACTACAGAACCCTCTAAATGGTGTAAATTTAAGTTAAGAAGCGGGATCTGCTAAATGCAATTGGAATAATTCTGGCATAGAAAACCTAGAAGTTCTACTCAGATGGCATATCGGAGTGGCATAGCAGATGGCTCCACTATAAATAAGTATTAAAATGGATCAGAAAGGTGTTTCACTTTGCAGCATACATTTAGGGGAGAAACTTTGAAAACAAAAAAGTGTAGCATACTTTTGTGTTGGACAACTACAGATTTTTATGTTAGTCCTGCTGTCCAACTGTTGTCCTGGTTTAATCCATTTTTATTATACCAATTGTTACACATTTAACTGAGATTGCTCCAACATTGTATGTTTTTTGTTTGACTTTGTAACATTTACTAACTAAACTTTCACTATAACACTCATGAATACTTTTATGTGAAGAAGTCGAGATATTAACGAGTATATTGTACTCATATTGTAACGTTTTCCTTTCAGCCTAAGTATATAGAAAGTACACAACTTGTGTCAATCGAAGAGGCTATTTAAAGGATCATAAATAAGCAACATTGCTCCAACAACATATAAAACATGAGCAATTAAAACTAGCCAAGTACAGGAGAAAAAAAGAAATGAATAACTGTCTATATTTGAAAGCAAAGAAAGTATATGAAAATAAAGTCCTAAACAACAAAGTAAGCAGAACTTTCTTAAACACAACTTACAGTGAACAAAATAAATGAATACATATTTTTAGGGGCGTTCAAATAACCGTAAACGGGAGCTACAAGCAGATATAATTCTGGAACACAGTTCAAATATTTTTAAAATGTAAATGCGGCAAGTGTACATTTTAAATTATTAATTATTTTTTAAATACATACACTATGTATTAAAATTAAATTTTTGCCCCTAAAAGTATATTTCCTTTTTAATGTTATACAAATACGATAGCATGTAAGTATGTATGTGTGCACATTTTTATTTTTAATCGCCTGTAATAATTTCATACGTTTGCCAAAGTCTTGTTAAAAATTTAATAACCGTTAATGCGTGTCTTTATGGCGGCATTAATTTTTTTTGTAATGAAAATGAAATCTTTCTATAGATTTAATGGCTATTTAAGTGTCTCGTAATTTCTTTGGATAACGTTCGTAAATTATGGCCAATTATTAAACAGTTTATAACTTTGAAAATTGATACAATTTTTAATGGTGCATGAGAAAGCATATAAAAATTGTTACAAAATATAAATTCATCATGTCCCTAAAGTATGCTATAATTAAAAAGAAAACATTGTCTTAAAGTGCGCAATAAATTTTGTTCGAAATGAAAAATTAATTAAAAAAATCACTAAATACCCAAAAATGTCATCCATTCGGATCATCATTTCTAAAATGGAATAAAAATTTCTGTACTTTTGCTATAGAAGGCTGTCCTCTTCCTATTTTGTTTAAATTCACTTAAAATGTTTTAATTTTTCCTAGTAAAAGCGGGCCTATTTATTACTGTTCTTCTTAATATCTTCTATTAGCAAAGAGGTGTGACAGATCATTTGTTTGTCCATTTACTCTAAGGTTACTTCTTACTTTAGTTTCATTGGCCAAATTTTTCCAGCGAAATTATGAGATGTGTGGTCAATTGCTGTAGATTCTAGAATAACAGGGTTGTCGTTCAAATAAAAGAGAAATAAACTTTATGACAGCCTCACAACTCCACAGTTTAAATCAAGCAATCAAGAAGGGACTACCAAGATGAGAACCCAGCACCTCTGTGCTGTGCTGCTATCCGAATTCGATGCCACAACAAAAATTACTACACTTGGCAGGAAAGTTTTGATACAAGCACCCAAGGCCTGGATTTTAAAATTTCTGCAACGCTCTTGACGATTCAATGCCTTCTCACCAAAGTGCGCTCGACAGGACACTCTGCTATTTTGAATGTCTTCTTGCCAGGAGATAAAACAGGTAAAACCACCGATTATATAGTGCCCGAGACATTGATCCTCCTGGATTGAAGATTCTGCAGTTGTATGGAGACACAGGGGCTGGAGTTTTTTGTAAGAATCTCGGACTTGAGCTTCACTTCAGTTTAGGTGGTGTTTGCAGCTACTTTAATTCTAGAAACTGATGTGATGTTCATGAGCAGACATGCTGTCCTACGGGCCATTCGTTCGGACTGATGTAAATAACGATTGATGTGCGACTGTAAGCAGACCATAATAATTTTTGTGTCAGATATCAGATCTTTCCCTGTTGGATTCTGGAAAATAGCGGTATACCCAGGCAAAATATGCGTTATGCTCACGCTAGATTAGGTTTTAGTTTCTAAAGGCGACATCGTACTTCTTCAAAAAGCTGCTACTGCCTTGGACTTGTCGGAAGATAAGTTAAGAAATAGCAGCAGAGATGTTAAGTATCTGGATCGGATTGTTAAGTGTCTAGAAACCTATAGCCATCTATACACGTTGTTAAAACAGGTTTGCTGTTGAATTGAGAGAAATTCATCATAACACTGGTTACTGGGTTTCTTACTGGGCATTATGATTTTAGATCGCTGTCTAGGATCTGGAGTATATCCATCTGGACTATTACAAAGTATATATAGATGAGGATAAGTTGGGGAACCTCGAACATCTTTTCGGTAATTCTACAGTCCTTAGCAACCTACTAAGGTGGAGGATTGTGGTTAGGGGTTTCTTCAACAGGTTAAATTCACTGCCAATATTCAGGCTCTTCTGACGTTTATAATGGGATTGAACTGGGAGAAAGCTATAGTATCGTATTATTCAGTGTTCAGTGGTGTGTTGTGGTTATGTATTTTCCTTCACTTTTTCTTCTATTAATATAGTTACATTTTTACCTTTTAAAAACATTTAAAATATGAGCGCGTAAATTACAAATAAAATAAAATTAAATTTTTGTTTAGTTTTAACTAAAATTCCTTATTATTCCCACAATTCTGTGTGCCACTGTTCACAACTTTATGTAAACAACAACAATTGCTTTGTTTGTTATTCCTCTGTTTACAACCTTTGCATAAATAATAACAATTACTAGACAATTACTAGACGAACGTTCATAACATCGCCTTCTCGAAACCTCTATATATTGTTACGAAAATGGAAATGGTGTTGTTAAAATAATAAGCAAAAGCTCCAAAAACAACACAATGGAGTTGATCGCGCATAAAAACAAAAGCTCCAAAAACAAAACAATGCAGTTGTTCACGTGATCAACGAAAGAGTAAGCATATAGCAACAAAAACAACAGTGCTTGTTTACAAGATCGATGAATAAACAAATATAGCAACAACGACCGCGTATAAAAAATATAGCAGAAAGACAAACAAACAAAACAACAACAACTCTGCCTGGACGAAAGTAAATAAGATAAACGAACAACAAAAAATGGAAACGAGTTGTTTACATTTTTGGATTGTTCCCGAAGGTCGTCATCATCCTTCAAGGGCATTCATCACACTGTTGGTCGAGTGATATAAAAGGCAAGATAAAGCGAGCAACGAGGATTCAGTCAGAATTCAGTCAGTCGTGTATGAAGACACGTTATTCTCGGAGTTCGAGTGAAGTTAGTCGTGTGACGACGTCGCGTTGAATTAAGTGAGAATTCAACCAGTGGTGTGTGAAGTTAAGAGATCGAGTTATAATCCAGTCAGACTTGTGTGCAGACAAGTTGCGTGAAGAAAACAGTTGTTAGTGTGGTGCTTACAAAAAAGGTTGTGAGCAAAGAAGAATAACTAACAAGTGTTGTTGTTGCTTATAAAGAAAAGGTTATAAGCAGAGAAATATCACGAACAAGCACATATTGTGGAAATTATCATTGTATGCGTAGAATAAGTTCGAACAGTGGCACGAAAGTTGTGCAGATAATAAAGAATTGACTTAAAATTAAACACAGATTTATTTTTATTTTATTTGCAATCTACGAACTCATATTTTTAACGTTTTTAAAAGACGTAACAATATATATAAAAAAATGTTGTTTACGTTTATTATTATACTGTTGTTGGTATATTTTTGTTTACTTGTTTACCATTTTTTATGCTGGTGTTTGTTGGTATATTTTTGTTTATTTGTTTACCATTTTTTATGCTGGTATTTGTTGTTATATTAAGCAGTACGATAATTTGAAAACAGTTTTGTTTAACGCATTGTTTTGTTTTTGTAGATTTTGTTTATAATTTTAATGTTAAACGATGTAAAAGCAAAACACCAGGATCTTAATTATTGTTATTTTCGTAACAATACAATGGGTCATATGAAATACTTTTAATGAGGCACAGATTTACTATAAAGAAACGGCAACAGAATAAATTAAACCCGGATATGGCTTAAGAAATGAAAAACTTCTGATCCATTTGTCTTTTCAAATGTTTCTGTCAATAATTACTTTGTCATACGATCACCTTAAAATTATATTTACTTTGTTGTTTACATCTATACAATTAACATATTGTAGAACCAGTGTTTAAATGCCAACACAATATAAATAAATTATTGAGTATCACAATAAAATATTTAGCCTTTCACCTATAAATTTGAAATTAAACACATGCTTACTTATGCATACACATACATTAAACATTTAATTTTAATATTAAAGAGCGCATAAGTTATTAATGAGAACAAAACCAAGAGAGAGCATAAATTGAAAGTGAGAGAAAACCAGTTAAAGATGAAAAAAAACATTAATTGGGGAAAAAAAAGATTGTATTTGTTTACATAACTTATGGTTAACAAGGCTGTTATTGTGTTGTTAATTTTTCGGTCGGTGTTGTCGGTTGTTTGCTTGTTTATTAAGCCGAACATTTACATGTCAAACATAACAACAAGTAATAGCAACAATAACAGGGGTTTTGAAGAAAAAAAAAGAACAAAAGCAAATATGTATGCTTGTTTTGTATGAAACGCCTTTTATACGACTTATATTTTTCTTTCCTTACTCCCTCTCTCTTTCTCGTTTTTTATATGCTCTCACATTATTGCACTAATTTTTGTTTATATTTTTGCTGTTTTGTATTCATAGTAGTAGTAGCCTTATGCCTTATGCTAGAATTAGCCAAACGTCCATGGAATGTAACGTAACATACGTTCGTTTTTAGTGTCTTGTTACGTTTTTACCTTTTAAAAACATTTTAAATATGAGCTCGTTTAATTAAAATTCTTTATAATTCGCAGAATTCTGTGTGCCACTGTTCACAACTTGATGTAAACAACAACAATTGCTTTTCCTTGTTATTAATCTGTTTACAGCCTTTACATAAACAATAACAATTATTAGGCAATTCTTCGATAGATCTTTGTAACGGAGATCTTCAAACCGCGATTACTCTCATTAAACGCACCGCGTCTTCACACAAGACTGACTGAACTTTTGCTGACTCTGTTGCCTGCTTTGCCCTGCCTTTTATATGGTAACGTAAACAGTCTGATGAATGTTCTCGTGGCTTCGCCTTTTCGAGATCTCTATAAATGTAAACATCGGTGTTTACATTTATTCTTGTCGCGTTTGTTGTTATATTTCTTTTACTTGTTTATCATTTTTATGCTGGTATTTCTTGTTGTACTTTTGTTTACTTGTTTACCATTTTTTATGCTGGTGTTTGTTGTTATATTAAGCAGTATGATAATTTGCGGAAATGTTCAATATTTTTTTTTTTTTTTTTTTTGTGAAACCAGCACTCAGGGGATGGCTCTACTCATGCAGTGCATTGTGCAGGTTTTAGGAAAATGGGTTATAGGAAGGTGGAAGAGAGGGAGTAGTGTTTGTGGACATCTCAAGATGCGAACGGCAAGGAAACGAGTTGCTGCTGGGTGACTATAAAATGGCCTTCACCATTAGACAGTCTACAGCAATCGTCCCCAAGAAGCTCGCAGCCTTCAGTCCTAGCTTCTCACACTACTCATGTTGTGTGTGTTAATTTTATACATGAGTGGCGGGACCTGCAGTTTAAAGTCGACTCCGAACGACAAATTTATTGAGAAGCTTTTCATGGCAATATTATTTACTCTCAGAGTTTTGGCCAGAAATCTGCTGAGAGGAAGTCGCCGAAGAAATATTTTCATATTTTCGTTTTGATGTCTGACCTGGGATTCGAACTCGGGCCTTCAGTCTAATAAGCCAACGCACTACCTACTAGACCACGGTGACTTCAACTGCATTGTTTTGTTTATGTAGCTTTTGTTTATAATTTTAATGTTAAGCGATGTAAAAGCAAAACACCAGTATCTAAATTTTTAATTTTCATAATGCAATGAAAATGCCTACCGAAATTACATCACGGTTTGGTAATTGCTTTCATATTCTAAAAGGGAACGTATGTACGTTGCGTTACGTTCCGTACACGTTTGCCTGATTCCATTATTATGCTGTTTATACTTGTAAGTTTTATTTATTCCGTGTGTTTACTTTCAAAATGTATTTGTGTATGTGCTATACAAAGGATAAATGCGTGTGTGTTTCTTTATATATTAGCCAACCAAGTGCAAAACCCGTTGTGCTGCGCCAACTCAGTTATAATGTGTGTTGAAATTAAGCCACTACAGCTTTAAGAAAAAATTAACTGGAAAGACAGATCTTTACACCCCATAATAGTAAGACAATCTCAACAAATTCATACACATATCATTACATTCATATTCAAGTAAGTCTTGTTAAGCTTTTAAGCAAACAAACCTACACTTATGTATGTACATTGATAAAGGCATGCTTATATGTACGATGTATGTATGGATGTTTCCTTCAGCATTTTTAATATTGGTTTTGTAGTTCTGTAGTAAATGTTTTTCGTTTTGTTTGTTTGTGGAGCAACATTAACTTTCTATACATACATATATGCATACATATGGACGTTTACATGTATGTACATGTATGTATAAAAACAAACATTAATAACAACAATAACAACACAAACAACAACAGGAGAAAACTTGATACAAAAAAATATCATTAACTTGTGTTGGCATTATTATGTAATTATGGTTTCAGGCCTACAAATGTGTTACAACTTTTCATATTAAAAATAAATGCAAATATTTATACACACATACATACATACACCTATACACACATGAATAAATAAAATAAAAATAACAGAAATTAGAAAATAAAATAAACATACACTGTGTAACTGTGTGTACATACGAGTGCATACATACCTAAATGCCTTCGCATAAATATTTTAATAAAAACCAAAATTTATTTGCTTTACGCTTAACAAAGTTAATGACTTTAATTCATGGCATACATTCATACATATATATATGTATATTTATGTTAGGGAGAGAGAGAGAAAAGAGAGACTTAACAGTTGTTTATATGCATGTATGCCGTTTACAAACATAGAACTTTTGGAAATTCAGAAATTTGCATGGAAATTAAACCTCACAAGAAAATTGATTTTCTGCAATACTTACTTACGCAGTGTCTCACTAGTGGGTGTATTTATTGATAGACTTATTTACTCACTCAATAGGTCACTATAACCCTTTTGGATAGGATAACGACCCAGCTTCTCACACCACTTATGTTGTGAGTGTTAATTTTATCCATGAGTGGCAGGATCTACAGTTTAAAGTCTGTTTCGAACAACAGATTTTTAAGGAAACTTTTCATGGCCACTTTATTTTGTACCTCAGAGTTTTAGACAAAAGGCTGTTGACAGGAAGTCGCCAAAAATTTTTTTTTTTTCTTTATATTTCATTTTGTTTGAGATGTATGGAGCCAGCTGTTCAACCATGAACTATTGTTTTATAGACAACACACTAGGCCACCGCGAGTTCTTCTTTCAACTACTAACGATATTATAAGAAGCAATCCAGTTAAATCGACCAGTATTGATCAAAAGACGAGATTATGTACGCTATCACGACAACGTGAGATCAGACACACTTTTAATGGCCGGTTAAGAAACAGATAAAGTCTGTGTGGCAACTGTGTTGCATACGCCATGTAGTCATGCATTTACTGCAGAACCCTCTAAATGGTGTAAATTTAAATAAAGTAGCGAGGTCTGCTAAACGCAATTGTTGAATAATTTTGGCATAGAAAACCTAAAAGTTCTACTCTAATGACATATCGCAGTGGCATAAAAGATGGCTCCACTCAAAAAAAGTATAAAAACGAATAAGAAAGTTGTTTCATTTTGCAGCATACATTTAGGGGAGAAACTTTAACAACAAAAAAGTGTAGCATATTTTGCTGCTTCATAACTATAGATTTTTATGCTTTTCCTAATGTCCAACTGTTGTCCTGATTTAATCCAATTTTATTATACCAAGTGTTACGTATTCAACTGGGATTTCTCCAACATTGTATGGTTTTTGTTTTACTTGACAACGTTTACTAACTAAACTTTCAATATTACAATCATAAATACTTTTCGTATTTCGTTTTGTTCCAAATGTCTGAGATGGGTTTTGAACCATGGGCTCTCATGACATTGTGAGATAAAAACTTTCAGTTCCAGTTTCAGCTAAGTCGATACTGAAGTGTGGCTGCAAGGCGTGCGATGTAAGTGTTAAGGAAATTCAGCCGCTTCAACTATGCGAAGTCTACTTTGGCCTCAATTTATTTCGAATCAAGACAAGACAAGAAGCATCTGGGAGAAGAGTAAGCAAAAGTGGGATTCATTTGGCTACAAGATCGGCACTGAACCCTGAATGAATGAATGGAACACACAAAGAAAGCCAAGTCAAATATGGTAAAGGCAAATCTAAATCGACGTCAACAAAATTTAATGAACTTGGGCTGATGTCAAGTCATATTGCGGTGGATATATTCGTTTAAAATTTTTTTTCTAAGATCGTATGGTGCTTAAAGGAACAGTGGCACACCATTTATATTTAAATATTACAAAGAATGAAAATAAAAAAAATACTGTTATGAAGATGAAAAATCAAGATACTGCTGTTTTGATTTTACATCACTTAACATTAAAATTATAAACAAAAGCTACAAAAACAAAACAAGGCAGTAAACAAACCTGTTTACAAATTATCGTACTGCTTAATATAACAAAAAATATCAGCATAAAAAAATGGTAAACAAGTAAACAAAAATACAACGAGAAACATTAGGATAAAAATGGTAAACAAGTAAACAAAAATACAACAAAAAACACCAGCATAAAAATGGTAAACAAATAAACAAAAATACAAAAACAACAACACTACAAGAATAAATGTAAACAACAACGTTTACATTTATAGAGATTTCGAGAAAGCGAAATCATGAACATTCGCCTTCAAGAACAATCATCAGACTGTTTACCCTGCCATATAAAAGGCGAGCCAAAGCAGGCGACAGAGTTAGTGAAGTTCAGTCAGTCTTGTGTGAATACGCTGAGCGTTTGAAGAGAGTAATCGTGGTTTGAAGACCTCCGTTACAAAGATCTGTCGAATAATTGTCTAGTAATTGTTATTGTTTATGCAAAGGGTATAAACAGAGAAATAACAAAGAAAAGCAATTGTTGGTGTTTACATCAAGTTGTGAACAGTACACGCACACGAATAATAAAGAATTTTATTAAAACTAAACACAAATTTTTTTTATTTTATTTGCAATCTACGAGCTCATATTCTAAACGTTTTTAAAAGGTAAAAACGTAACAATATTTTTCTTTGCAGAATTAAATGCAATATTTTATCTTTAAATAAAAAAATAAAAAAAATAAAAATTATTATTTCCCCATCAAACTTCTGTGGCAGACAAAATATTTCATTATCGAAACAGTATCCTATTCAAAGGGTTTCAATTTCAGAATTCCCTTGTAATAGTTTTAAATAAATTCGAACATTTTTTTTCATTACATCATGCAACCAATCCAATCCAATATTTTTTCAATATTTTCAATAACACAGAAACAAAAAGAAAAACCTGTCGTTACTCTTCTCTCGTTTTTTTATTTAGAGAGACGCTTTAGTAAAATTTATAAAATATTTGCAACCATTGAGTCCTTTTTTCTTCTATTATTTTTCATTTAAACTAAAATCCAAATTCTGTAAACTTTTACTCGCAACTAAAGCAACTGCATCCAATGTATATAGAATCTGACACAGGATAACAGAAACAGTGTGCAAGGGAGAGAGAGGTAGAGTGAACACACAAGGGATTTTTTTTGCGAATGATAAAAAGTGTACATCAAAAATACAAACTGAAATCCTTAAATGTAACTGTATAGGTTTGAAAGCGGATTAGTGTGTCACTTTAGGTAGTGAATGATTAAAAGGACGATATTTTAGCAGGATTTCTTTTTGCTGTAACAGAGTTTTTTTTCACTCTTTTTTCCACATGTGCATCAATTGTATGGTGTATGTGTGTGTGAGCAAATTTGTAATTTATCACTGCGCTTACAATGAACATGATGTATATGTTTTTGGATTTTATTTTATAGCATTGAGTTCAATAAACAGGGTGTTGCCAAAGGATCATACCTAAATTTATTAAAATTTTAAAGCAGATTTTGTGTGAATTTTTGTAGGATAAAAATAAAATAAAGCATGTTACTGAGCAACTAATTCAATTTCTAGAAAGGATTATAATTTCTCGCTAATTTTTTGTTTGTTTTTTATTCGCAATACCAATAATACAATAAAAATATGTACTATTTACAGGTTTTATTGTAAAAAATGTGTTTTTAAATAAAATAAAAATAAATTTCTAATGAAAATATGCACAATTTTTTGTTACCGAAAAAAAGGATATATGGTGAACTCTTAAGTGCTTTCATATAACTAACTAAATGTTAATACAATGTAAAGCTCATATTCAAACACATTCATTTTGAAATTATCACCAATTTTTACCTTCATTTTATATTTTTTTTTCAGAGTAAATTATGTAAAATCAAAAATATTGCTATTAGCTTAATTCCACAACATAAATGAATTTCATAATATATCAAAAAAAAAAAAACTAGACTGTACTATTTTGTTTTAATACGAAATTCCTTAAATTTTCTACTAGCTATAGCTTACGTCCAACTACATTCATTTTAAGAATTTTATGAAATTCCATTAATTTTTTCTGGAATTTTTGAATTTTAAAAGCTTCTTCGTAAAGGAATATTTGAATTTATATGTCAAATATTGAAAAAAAATTAATTGAAATATCAAAAATAAGTAATTACAAAAAAAAGGATATATAAGAAACTTTTCCGTCCTTTAAAAAAATTAACTGGAACTAAACACAATCTAAAGCTGACACTTAAACACATTCTTTTTGAAAATTTTAAAAATTTAGGGTTTTATTTGATATTTGTTCATATTTTTTTTTTTTTTTTTTACTGAATACACTTAATTTTTAGTAAATGCAAAATAAAGGATATATGGCGAACTTTTCCAATCCCCAACGAAATTGATTTAATTTTCTACTGGGTTTAGCTAACCTCTAAGTACATTCATTTTGAGAACATTATGTGATTTAAATAATTTTTTCTGGACTTATTACACTTAAAAAATTTCACAAACATAATTAAACGTAAAATAATATAAAAGTAATATCAAAAATAAATTGTAACAAAAAAGGATATATGGCCAACTCCCTGGTTTTCTATACAAATGGAAGAAAATTTATAGCATTCCTAGGCAACACTTTACTACATTCTTTTTGAAAGTTTTATTAAAATCAGTCAAGTTTTCATCAGGAATATTTTTAATTAATAAAAAGGAATTATTTTTTTTTGGTTACCCTTTAAAGATTTACTGGTCTTACCGGTTTTTATGTGGATATTTTGTTTTATGTATTTCATTTTGGCTGTTACTTTACTTATTTCTTTTTCTAGTTTATTTTCTATAACTAGGTGACCCAGTCACGGTAGTTGTTGTTGCTGTTTTTTCAGATATGGCCCCAAAAAAACTTGTTTCATAAAAAGCTTTTTTTTTTTAATTAAAACTATAGTTTTATGCATATACGCCAAGTTTTTTTTTTCTTCTTGTTGCTTTTTTTATATTTTCTTTCATGGCGTATATTTTTTGTGTGTCCATAGAAATTGATAAAGTTTGAACGGGAACTAAATATTTAAAGTTTGACAGGGATAAAATGAAAAAATAACAACAAATATACAAACATACAAAAAATATATTGAAGGAAATTGGGTTAAAGTTTCTAGAAAAAAAGGACAATTAAAAGGATCAATAAACTTTAGAAAGTTCCACTCGGCAAGTTAAATTAAAATCTTTAAACTTCGGTAAGGATTTGTTGGGTTTTAATTAATTTTTCACCATCAATGTCTTGAAAGGTAAACACGATCCAGTATAAAAACATCTGGAACAGGTCTTGAGTCAAAGAGATTAAACTTTCAGAATATTGCTACGAAAATGAGAAAATCTGGATATTGGTGTTTTGCTTTTACATCGTTTAAATTTAAAATTAAAAAAAAAATACAAAAACAAAACAATGCAGTAACCAAAGGTGTTTACAAATGATCGTACTGCTTAATATAACAACAAACATCAGCATAAAAAAATGGTAAACAAGTAAACAAAAATACAACAACAAACACTACAAGAATAAATGTAAACAAAATACACAAACAACAATAATGAAATATCAAAAATATCACAACAAAAGCCAGCATGAATAAATGTAAACAACGATGTTAACATTTATAGAGATCTCGAGAAGGCGAAGCCACGAACATTCGCCTATAAGAACATTCATCAGACTGTTTACGCTGCCATACAAAAGGCAATGCAAAGCAGGCAACTGAGTTAGTAAAAGTTCAGTCGGTCTTGTGTGAAAATGCGGTGCTTTTGAAGAGAGTAATCGTGGTTTGAAGATCTCCGTTACAAAGATCTGTCGAATAATTGTTTAGTAATTTATGTAAAGGGTGTAAACAAGACAAACACGTAAAGCAATTGTTGTTGTTTACAACAAGTTGTTAACATTGGCATACAGAATTGTGCTAATAATAACGAATTTTAATTAAAATTAAACACAAATTTATTTTTATTTTTATTTACAATCTACGAGCTCATATTTTAAACTTTTTTAAAAGGTAAAAACGTAACAATATCTATCTTCTCTGACAGTCATAAAACAGGTTCAGGTCGAAATAGCAACAACTTACGCGAATGTTTTGTGTCGATACACAATGGGCCACACTTGGCCCATGTGTGTCTATTCTATCGTCTTGGAAGCCTCGTACCTAACATTCTTTAATTTTTAATTTAATTTTTTTATTGCCAAAGAAGCGTACTTTCTAAAGACTACATGGGTAGTCGACATTTGCGTGTGTGGGCGAGCGCGTGCAACAAGTCAAAACGAATTAAAATGTTTATTTGGAGACTTAAATTGTAATCTTAAATGGCATATCGTGTAAGGCAAAAATTTAATTCCTTTTTTTTCTCAAGAAAATTTCATTTTATTTAACGCTTTAAACACATCAAATATAATTAAGAAAATCTGAAAAAAAGAAAAAAAGGTAGACTTCATACGACTGTTTGGCTGCGCAAATAAAAATGTCAACTAAAAAAAAATTAAAATTAAATTACTCGATGTGTAGGTTTTTCTTGGAAATTTTAATTTTCTCCTTGTGTTTAGTATAGAAGAACAAGAAATAAAAAAGAATGTGAAGTAACAGAGACACAAATTAAAAATGATTTAAAAAGATTAAAATTAATGACTTGAAAATCAAAAATAAAAAATAAAAAAAAACAAAATAAAGCAAAAAAGTTCTTAAAACAACTTCGACAATGCGAGTGACTGACTGACTGCGTGCGACCTTCAACAAAAAATATGTAAAGTTAACAGAAATTAACATCATTTGCCATTAGGATTTAAAAAACAGTCTGTTCTAGAGAATCGAAGATGAAGGAAAGTGAAATTTCATTTGAATATGCTAAAACAGCAAAGAAAGTTTCAAGTCTTTAATACATGCACTTAGGGAATAAGTGTAAGTAAATCTGTTCAGAGAGTAAATAAATTTCATGGAGACTCTTACGCCAGTTCCAGAAATTTCTTTATTACTTACATAAATGGTATTTAAAACACTTTCGTTTGGATTACAACCAAGTTTAGCACACCATCCATGTTGTGTGTGTGTTAATTTTATACATGAGTGGTGGAACTTTTAGTTTAACATCGATTTCGATCGAAAGATTTGTGAAAATTTTCATTTCGTTTACTCCCAGAAGTAAAAGAAAGAAATGTTTCTTCATGTCTCATTTCGTTCGAGATGTCTGAGCTGAGGTTTGAAAAATAGACTGTCGTCTAATAAGCCAACACAGCACCTACTAGACCAGAGTGATTTCATTTTTTAATGCAAATGAAATTTGTTAACTCCTTCCAAACATCATGCTCAAATTTCCAATTAAATACCTTGACAGATAGTGATATCTGGCATTATAGTGACAATGCATGGAGACGACGATACAGAGCGTTCTATAAACCTAGAGCGGAATTTGAACGACTGCAATCAGTATACTTGAAAACCTACACATATTCGTCAACAAATGTATCAAAATCATATGCACCACCAGCAAGCACGGCTTTTACCTAACGTTGTACACATTATTGGTTATAGCAACCTTTTTATCAAAATTCAATTTATATTCAGAACAACAGTTTTTGAAGTTTTTTCTTTGCAATTGGTTAGTAGCGGAGGTCCTTGACAGGGGACTTTTTTAATTCCTTTCTGGAGAAGAGTTTATAGAGCACCTTATTTGCCAAGATCCGTCTCTGGCTCAAGATTGACTTGTCTCATTTGCCTTTTTCATTCATGAGGTTAGGTTAGGCTATGCTAAAGTGCCAGCTTTGTTTACCAAAGCTCACTTGAGTACGCATAGCAGCCCGTTGAGATGCCATTTACGAGAGTCTTACGAAATTATATTCGCTTCATATCACATAAATAATAAAATTGTCAACTTCTTTCTGAGGGAACTACGCTTTAAGTGTGATATCCTCATGCTGATTGACAAGACCGTTTAGGAAGCATTTGTCATTTGCCATTCCCTTTTATGCTAACCCACTTCTGAAATTGTACATCCCTGCAATAGACTACTTCAAACATAAAAATCTTGGCTTATAAAGTTACGCAGCGCCACCTTCTAGGAAAGGATAGTACACAAGAAGCGAAAGTTTTCACCACTCGCACCGAATAAAGCAAACCAATACATTTTTTCAGATGTCTTAGTTTTTAGTGAACGACAGATGGCAACCCTAGCGTTCTAGAATTTGCTGTAGTAAGCTTATCACATGCTTAGCTGGAAAGGCTTGATAAAGGACTAATAAAATTTTAGGTTTTCTTTAAGAGCAAGCATATACGTACGAATTTTTTTTGTCTTTACATTGATGTTGATGAAGGATATATTCCATCCAATCTGTTTACAGATCCAAGTGTATTATTTACTTCGTAAATATTATGTTTACTTGCCTTATTTTAAAGAAATGAGAACTTTGGCGCTTACCTAAAAAAAAAAAAAAGAAAAGGGAATAAAATAAGAGTTTAATTTGATTTTTATCTACGGTTTTAAGTTAATTTCAAAGAAACTGAAATATTGACATAAAAAACAATATCAATGCCATAAATATTGATAACAACAATAACAATTACTAGACAATTATTCGATAGATCTTTGTAACGGAGATCTTCAAACCACGATTACTTTCTGCAAGCGCACACAAGACTGACTGAACTTCGCCTGCTTGCCTTTTATATGGTAGAGTAAACAGTCTGATGAATGTTCTTGAAAGCGAATGTTCTTAACTTCGCCTTTTCGAAATCTCTATATCTATTCTTGTAGTATTATTGGTGTATTTTTGTTTACTTGTTTACCATTTTTTATGCTGGAATTTGTTGTTATATTATGCAGTACGATAATTTGTAAACAGGTTTGTTTACTGCATTGTATCGTTTTTGTAGATTTTGTTTATAATTTTAATGTTAAGCGATGTAAAAGCAGAATCTAGATTTTTAATTTTCTTAAGCATTATGCACGGGTCTGATAATAGCCTATGTATGGTAAGGATGAAAAGGTGCTTTTAATTGGTTTATAAGCAGCATTTAATTTCTTTATTTTTAATGTGAAAATTTAAATAAATAAAAACTGAATACATTTTATTTTAAGGACCTTTAGATAACAAAACAACTGAAATAGAAACATCATTTCAAAATCTATTTGCAATAAAACACTCATTGTTTTTATAGCCTTAAAGTATGCAACTGTTACCCAAAAGAATTATTTTTGTTACAAATTTTATGGCAACACATGTGAAATACCTTAAAACATTAAAACATTTAACCCTTCTTCCACTTTCTTCATACGTGCAGACATTCCAACGCTCATAAAACCAACTTTGTCAGCTTAACACTTTTTATAAGAATGTAGTGGTGCTGGTGCTGGTGCTTGTGCTGTTAGTAGTGTGTCTGTGGCAGTGTGTTGATGATCATAAAATTCAGCATTCGGCATCAAGTTTTTGTATAAAAATTTTTTGCTTAGACATGTGTTTCATGTGTTTTATAGTTTTTTTTTTGTTTCTTTTTCACCTAAAAGTATGCAAACACACATACACTCTCTCTGTCAAATTTATTCCATTTTGTGATTTTATTTTCTATTTTTTATTTCTGTCAAAGAGGTGACAAGATAAAATGTGAAAAATAAAAATAAAAACGTTTTCCGTACTTCCTTTCTCTCTTTTTTATTTTGGGAATATTTTATTATTTTATTTCAAACAACACACACACACACTCACACTCTCACTGTAGCACTTATGTATCTTTTTGTGCTTTTTTTTTTGGTTTTTGTAGAAAAATTATTCAAAATCGTAATTCATTTACAACTATTTTATGACTTTATTTTTGTCGTCAGCACTGTGTTGTACTCCAGAGGGAAATACATGTTTCTGTGAATCTCTTTATAGCTTACGGTTGCCTTTAACTATATATGAAAAGATTTTTAAAGCATACTTTGAGGTTTAAATTTAAATAAAATTTTTAATTTTTTTTATGGCTACGTCAGGTAAAACAGAATTTTTAAGATGGTTTTTTTTAAGAATTTCAAACAGCATACATAAATTAAAGGCTCTTAATTTTTGAGTATACATTTTTACGGCTTTAAACTACTAAAAGTATGCTTTAAAAATGTTTTATGAAGATGGAGTTTAAAGGTAATTACAACTCTTTAGTTAGGATTACGACCTAGCTTCTCATAGCTGCCATAATGTGTGTGTTAATACTATACTCTAATGGCGGTAATTTGACCGATGATTTACTCATAGATTTGGTGCCTAAAGACTGCTGAGAGGAAGTCGTCTAAAGAAATATTATTTTCATATTCCGTTTTGCTCGAGATATCTGAGCTAGGCTTTGTATCACAAGTTCGCGTCTAATAAGTCAAAATACTATCTACGAGATTACGGAAAATACCTTATGTGAATAACTTCAGAGTATGAGCACAGTATCTCTGATACCGAACTTCTATAAAGTCTTTATTGCCATTACTTCAGCCTGAATGGTACCACACACAGTAATCGTTTAAAAAATTTTTTTATTTTTAAAATTAAAATTTTCTATACAAACAATTCCATAAAGTTAAGCAATAAAACTGCAATGCTTGTAAAGATTTCAGGAACACCCGCATACGTAAGTTTCAATTTGTATATGACCCCTTAAAGTATGCAATAAAAATATAAAATTATTTACCTAACAAGTATGCAGCATGCATTGGTAATAAAATTTTCGTGTACCTTTAGTGGTTTTATTATTTATTTTTTATTTATAAACAAGCACTAGCGTTTTTCCTGTTACTGTGTTCACATTTTAATATGTTTTTTTTCCAATATTTCTGTTGTTTATTCATAAAGAAACATTAAAAGAAATTAAAACAAAACAATAAATGCTGGAACTAAAACCAGAATGAATGGAAAAAACAATAACAACAATAACACAAGAATTTTATTTCCTCTTTCGTTATTTTTATGGTTTTTCAATGCAGTTTTTATGGACAACCAACCAAAATGAAAACCAGAACAAATTTGTTTCGTTTTCGCTTACTATCCCTCTCTATCATCTCTCGTTCTTCAGTGCACTCAACTATTTTTTTAGAGCTTTTTCTGTTTTTTTTTTGGTGCATATTTTATGGGTATCAATAAAAATCACACACATGCACACACAGACTTTATTGAAATGGAATGTGTAATGCTGGCTATAATGGATGAATGGCTGGTTGTTGTTGTTTTCTTTCTTTCTATGTGTTGTACACATTAAACGTGTTTGGTTATAGATGCAAGCGGAAATGCAAACTCATTTCCGTTGAAAGAAAAAAAGCAATAAAAAAAAACACTGAAAACAAAACAGAAACTAAAGAAAATCGAGTGAAAACCATTAAGAAATATGCTGCGGAGAAAAAAATATAGAAACCGAAACAGAAACAGAAGCAAAACCAGCCATCGTTATCACCAGCCAATATTGATGGAAATGGCGAAAGTGTTTGAATTTCTTTATTTTCAATGATAGAAAAACGAAAACAGAAAACAACAACAAATAATGAGGAAATGAAAATAAATGTGTTGCCAAATAATATGAAAACTAGCAATTTTTAGTTCCATATCAACTACTGTCTCTGCTGCTGATGCTTTCGAGCTACAATTCGAAAATTGGCCAAGAAATTTCAAGTAAATTATGCCACTGACACCAAAGAAAATTTGGATTAAAAAAGGAAAATTTTCTCAAAAACTAACAGCCAAGAAGGGTAGGAAAGTTAATGAAAATTGCACAAGTAAATCGTAGTATAGAGAGAGATGTTGATCAAATGGATGTTCTTATCTGTATGCGCCTTTACTTATTGATCCTGTATTGGCTTTGAATTGGGGACTAACGTGGAATAAAGGCTAAAAAATCCTGTTGAATCCTCCATTTTTGAGCGCTCCATCATAACTTCTCACAGGGTTCAGACGGATTCCGTGGAAGAAGGGATTATGATGTTTATTGGCTCCCATTCTCCACTCAACTCAGAGAATGAATGCGAAATAATCCTTCAGGCGCTCAAAGAATGGCCTATACTTATATCGTACTAAGTAAAGGGAATCTAAGCGGGCCTAATAAGTTCTTCGGAACGTTTAGATCTTCTGAATCTTACAGAGACTTTCAATAGGGTTTCTGGAGATAATGGAGGCAAAATTTTTATGAAAGGGATTTGAAAGCTAATGGAGGCTCACGCCCGTCACATACTGGTCATGGAGAGCAATTGATGAACATACTGTAATGCTTTACGGTTCACCCATTTGGTGGATAGCAGCTGCCAAACAATGTAACTGCTGAGTAATTTAAGACGGCGTGCGAATGCAATCTGCCATCTTTATTGTCTTATTATCTTTATCTCTTAAAGACAACACAAACCGAGGCATTCTACTCAGATACTGCTGGAGCAGCGGGAAATTCTTGCACCATTCAGGTTAAACTTAGTAAGCTGCTGGGGTCTAACAAGCTCCATGAACATGCTACAATCGTAAACGCTTATTCTTCGTTACCGATGGATAATATGGCCTTTTGTAACTATCTGAGTACGTGCATATACACCCAACAACGATGGCTCCCAGCTAGATATGAATACAGGGTAACATTTGTGAATCGGACACTTGGATGTCAGCAATTCATACAGACTTCTACATCACCGTGACCTCTACCAGCTGATTAAATGGCCTGGCAAGGCCTACTCGTACAGCCGGACTGCCAAAAGTCTCCTTCTTTTTTTATATCGATGTTCAAGCTTGTGGTCTATTTCTTCGGATTCTTTAAAGGTGGACACGGGGACATACTTAAAGACTGTTTTGAGAACGTACTGGCCATGATAGGTAGCCCACATTGAATAATCACCATTGTGAAGCGTTTCCTTGGAGAATTTGAGAAAAATTCAACTCAGTTGCTAATCGGTGCAGAAGAAAGGACCTGCTATGCCCAATCTTTATTCAAGGAGAATGGTCTGTTTGCTCTCGCGGGACCAGGAGATCTCTCGTATGTTTTCTGAAAAAGTTTCGACTCAAACGTTGTGTCACTCTTCCATCGCTTATGATAATGCGTGCGAAAATCTGAAATTGAGACTCAGGGGCTGTAACTCGAAGACACTCTCTCACATGATTCTCGTACCTTTCATTTTCTATGTGTGTAAAGATAAATTCGAATTTGAAAATCCGAGACGCAATCCATAAATTTTAGCAGCGCTTCATTTGGCGCTAACAGAGCAAAATTTCGTCTTAACAGAACCAAATTTGCCCTTAACAGAGCACAGTTAGCCGTTTAACAGTATCCCTCTGAACAAGCCCACTTCTTTAGGAGCTAATTTTGATAAATAATTTTGATACTCCAGGTCTGTGAGTATCATACTATATGCAAAGGAAGGTTCCAAGGCCTCTTAATATAATCAGCAACATTGTCTGATATAAAATTCTCTAGAAGATCAGTGGCCATTTTGGAACATATAAGAAATAGTACATCACACCGACTATATGCAAATGGTAGTCCAGAGGGTCCTCTTTCGAACCGTGGTAGTAGGATAGCTGGAATAATTCCGTCCTCCATCTCCACCAACCATCCTTTACATTTCAACACTTTTTTTTCACAAATAATAATGATTATAATAAGAATTATATTTTATGCCAATAGTCTGCAATAATTGCAAAGTAGAAGACTAATCTACTTATTGCCGCTGTTAAACAGTTAACGGTGCTCTGTTAATAGCAAAGATTACCCTGTTAGAGGCAAGAAGTGGCGCTGTTAAAAATGTGGGTTTGCGTCTTTGATTTTTAAATTCGAATTTATCTTCACACACATTTATTTTCTTCATCTTTTGAATTTCGAATAAAGGGTGGTGCACAGCCAGCCTCACAAATTGGCTTAATTGGGTAGGTCTTGTGATTCACCTGTGATGAAGCAATCAAGCCTTGTGTAGGGACAATTATCAAAGGAAAACTTCGATGAGATGAAATTTTCTCCAAAGAGAGTCGACAACAATTGAAGAAAACATTTTTTTATGAGAAATATTTCTCAACATGATATTGAGGAACAAACATTTTTCCTATGAAAACGAAACATGATTTCAATGAAATTCTTGTTCCTTTGGAAGTTCCGCTGTCATCTTTTCAATGGAATATTTAAACAAGATATTGGATTGAATATTTTATGCATTTTTTCTGTGTTTATTATTGTTTTTTTGTTAACTGAAGCCTTTAATATTAAGTTTTGCAAAGCCAAGATAGCCATGTGGCAGCTGGCATATCCCTGCCAATGGTCGTTATATGGAAAAAAAAGCGAGAATGAAAAACTGAACGAAAGAAATCCGGGTGTTTGTTTAAAACCATCGCAGTTTTCCATCCATCCATCCAGCTAACCATCCAGCCAGTCATACAGCCATCCATCCACATGCCCACAAATTTTTCTAGTGAAGCATATAAAAACCTCTAACGTTTGCCGCTTTACAGTGAAATACCAAAAAAAAAAAAAAAAAAAAAAAACTCTGAAAGCAAAAGGCTTACAGTACTATTGATTGGTTTTCATTCATTCCTGTTTTTTTTTTTCTGTTTTTTTTTTTTTCGTTCTTCTCAAAACTATAATGGCTGCTGAATTCACTGAAGTAAGCGGCTTGGCTACCAAACCAAACTACCATGCAAGCAGCATATTTAGAGCTTTTGAGCCCAGCACAGTTCACAAAAGGTTGCATAAACGTTGGTTTATTGTTGTATTCATTGGTTGCTATTTCAGTTTCAGTTTCAATTCATTTCTTCCTTTTTTTTGGTTTTTCTTTGGAAAAAGAGCTGCATTAACTGGACACTCTATAGTCCAAGTCCATGCTTTAGCTTCCAAAGTAAGATTTACATTTTCGGAGGCCGTTAAATTTCAAAGACCAATAAAGATGAGTTTATTTTGTTAAAAATAAGACCCCTCCCTCCCCCACTCACCTCTAATAACTAAATTATGAGCGCAGTTAACAAGGACGGAAATAAAAATACAAACTTAACTTGCCTTCCTACAGCAGCAGCACAATTTAAAGTCCCTGTAACCATGAGGAACTCATGCTGCCATGATGCTTATTGAAGTTCAGCAGGATTTTCATCATTTTTTTTTCTGTTGTTTGTTTTTTACGTAAAGTTTACGATATTTGCGAATGTGTTGTGAAAATATTTTTCAAAGTAAATTTATATTTTGTGTGGCGTTTTTCTTCGATCCTCTGATTGATTTGATTTTTGTTTTCGCAGGCATTTCAACAAGAGAAAAAAAAAATCCAACATCTTTTGAGCTGAGCTTCATTTGAACGATAAAAAAAGTTTTTTTTTTATTTTTCTACTGAAAAGTAAAATGGTTTTCAAGCGCCAAATGAAATGAGTATTCTTCTGAGTGGATTTCGAATGGTATTCTTTTTCTAAGGAAATCGAGAAACATTTTTATTTTCAATTTCATTTAAATGCAGCATCAGGATGTATTGAAAAAAAGGGGGGGTTAACACATGTTTAGTGATATCATAGCAGCCATTACAGAGTGTGAACACCAAAAAGATTATCCTTGAAGATTATCCTTGAGTGCTCTCTATGTCCGGAGGTAATAACACTTAAGCTTAGATGGATTTCTCGATCCGGAGACATTAAAAGTAATGCAATGGCTGACATACATACTTGCAAGAGTTGCTACAACTACCAAGCCGAAGAAATTTAATCGTGAGGCAATCATTCTCTAATAATGTGAACGAAAGGGGGGGGGGGTAAGTTATTACAGAGAAATCTGTCTGTCTTTCAGGAAAATGAAGAATCTATCCCAAAGACGTTGAAACTATTGCAATGGACTAATGGGTTGTGTGCTTATGCGTACACTGCCTGACACTGAATGGCGAAAGATTTTTGTGCACAAAACTTATTCACAGTTTCGTCAAAATTTGGCAAAATGACTGGGATATGTTGGCTGCAAAGTATTATAGAAATATGGTGCAATATGCACGTAAGAGATTGATCCCAGAAAGATATATTTAAGTCAGGTTAAGTTGTATAACATTAAGCCACATAATTACGAAAGAATTGTGTGTAGCGCGAGTGCAGATGGCTTCTCCGTGTAGTTACGTCTGCAGAAATCGCGTGAGGTTACGCTGAAGCGTATGACTCATTAGTAAGCAGTCTGTAATATGCACAGCAACCACGTGAAATATGTCCAGTCGCGAGAGAGAAGGATCTGGCTTGATGTTGCTGTAGTATCAACAGCTAAGAGGATAACGCCTAAGCATCTGTTCAGATATCTATGGGGAACCATATAATCAATCGCAACCAAGAAATATGAGTTCATGAATCTCGAGTGTTAAAGGAGGTGATTAGGTCTGCAATTACCAAATTCAATCTGATTGCTGCAATAGTTACAGCTGCTCCGGCAGAAGCTCAGTGGGAAGTCAACCGAGGATTGTGTAAAGTGTCGTTCTCAGATTATTACAAATAAGGATGCTGACATATTACTTTCTCAGGCCAATTGAAATCTTTTAGTTCTGCTTAAGACTGATGCCAAATTAAAATTGGCACAGGCTAGCCACATAGAACCCGTATACTTAGTTCAGTCATTTTACTGGAAGCAGAAAAACTTCTACAATACGTGATTAGATCTGAAGCGATAACATTTCTTTTTGACTTATTGCAATGCCTTTGCCGCTTTGGCTGCAAAAAAAAAACAACAAAATTATTGTCTGTCCTTTGGAAATGAAATCCATAGGATTTCAGATTTAATACTCAAACTTTGAAAATTTTTGTGACATAAGACTGTCACAAGTCACCACCTATTTCTTACCGTTTGCTGGTTTAAGTTTTACACGCTCTCTTTTAAAATTGCTCTCTTCTGGCTCTTGGACTAGTTTGGGGCTCTAAGTATTGTTACGTTTTTACCTTTTTAAAAACGTTTAAAATATGAGTTCGTAGATTGCAAATAAAATAAAAATAAATTTGGTGTTTAGTTTTAATTAAAATTCTTTATTGTTCGCACAATTCTGTGTGGCACTGTTCACAACTTGATGTAAACAACAACAATTGCTTTTCTGTGTAATTCCTCTGTTTACACCCTTTGCATAAACAATAACAATTACTAGGCATTTATTCGACAGATGTTTGTAACGAAGATATTCAAACCACGATTACTTTATTCAAATACACAGCGTCTTTACACAAGTCTGACTAACTAACTCTTTTACTAACTTTTTTACTAACTCAGCTGCGTGCTTTGTCTTGCCTTTTTTATGGCAAAGTAAACAGTCTGATGAATGTTCCTGAAGGCGAATGTTCGTGGCTTCGCCTTCTCGAGATCTCTATAAATGTAAACATCGTTGTTTCATTATTCTTGTTTGTGTATTTTGCTTACATTTATTCTTGTAGTGTTTGTTGGTATATTTTTGGTATTTGGTGGTATTTGATAGCATCGTGTTAAATACACATATCAAATAAGTCCAGTAAATGCTATTAACTGTTTGTCATTATAATTTTGATGAAACCATTTTAGAAAGAATTCTCATTTTAAATTGAATTTTATTTAAAATTCCTTTGTCCTTCCGTTCCGTTTTGTTTTTTCTTTCTGATGATATTTTAATTAAAGTAATTTATTTGATTGTCAAGTATTATTATACAAAAATTTATTAAACACTTGATAAACACAATGACCGAAAAAGCCACTACACAGATAAAATACTTTCACATATGTACACATGCACACCTTAACAATATTGACAGCAAAAATACTTTACAGTGGCGGATAAAATATGTGAACATTTTGAAGCAAATGAAGCAAAATTCCATACTTAATGCACATTTTTTAAAATCTATTAAAACAAATAGTTTTGCCGTCCACTGTAAAATAAAATAAATATATTATGTGTTCCACTCCCATTTCCCATTTACAGGACATCAATTCACACTCAGGCAATATTATTTGTCTCACATACACTCTCAATTACTAACATGACTCTCACCTTTTAAACTACAACTGATACAGTGTTTACATCAATATGTCATGCCATTTAAAACCAAAAACAATACAAAAAAAGGAAGAGAAGAGAAATTAATGTCCTTTAGTCATGAAACAATTAATTTGAAAATTCTCTTACATTCTACTCCATTCTGTTTTATTTTATTCATTTGGTATTCATTTTTATTATTATTATTGTAATTATAATCCTGTCTGTCTGTCTGTCTGTCTATCTCATTTAAATGTGTCTTCTTTGTATGTCAACAAGCTGGTGAAATTGCCTTTTTTTCTTAAATGTATAGAAATCTAGAAAGTATAGCATATCTTTAGGGTTTTTCCATTGCCATAACCAGAATACCACACGCAATATGTTAAGTCGTAAAGTTATTTTCGTATCCTGTATTGCCTTTGAAAATATTTCTTAATTTTAATGGAGAAAATCAAAATAATAAACTAAAGCTGAAAATAAATTAAGGAAAATATTTTAATTAGAAATTCCTTAAAGTAGTCAATAAAATACAAATTTTGTAACAGCTTAAGCAGAGCATTAAAATAGTTTTGAACTTTTGATCGACACAGCAGCAAATTGAGAAGTATCAATTTCAAAATTCCTTCCATAAATAGTTCCGAAGGCAAATAAATTTTAATACAAGACAGCCTGAAAATAGGCAGTTAATAATTTCAAAAGAAATAAAAATAAATGGAAGAATTTATTAATTATTTTGTTTAAGTAAACGAATGGAATTGACATTACTTTCTTAATTTAAAATCAAATTTATTTCACAGGTAAAATGGAAAATCTTCCTCTTGCGTAAACACCACCTAAATCTAGACCTCATGGGTAATTTATGCTTTAAATCTACTTGGATTCATCTAGGAAATCTCATGGTAAACTCAACGATTCCCAAGGATCTATACAAATACTTTCCCAAGGATCTATACAAATACTTTCTTTCTTATTTATTTATTTAATTGGTCATTACAACCAACAGGATTATGACCTAGTTTCTTACACCACTTATGTTGTGTGTGTTAATTTTGTACATGCATTAGCAATTTTATTTATTTCAGAGTTTTTTGTTTGAAGACTGCTGAGAGGAAGTCGTCCAAAGAATTTTTTTTAACATTTCGCTTTGATGAAATATCTGAGCTGGGGTTTGAACAAGGAATTCAAGTCTAATAAGCCAACCCATTACAAACTGTACTACGGTGGTTTCTTAAAACACTCTTCAAAGACTTCTGTAGACGCTTTCAAGAAGTGGGTATAAGTGAAAAACTTCTGTTACAATTTTGTATCAAAAGCCTTAGAAAAAACTTTGCGATATTAATGAAACTATCAAAAAGAACGTATTAAGGTGTTGCCAATGTCTGACAAAAAATTCGGTTAATTTCAATTTAAAACAACGGAGACGCCCATATATCCTTTTTTTTGTAATAAAATTTTAATACTTTTTGTCTTTATTTCTTTATTTCTACATTTCCGAACATAAATTTAAATAAAATGCATTTAATTTAGCATAAATTAAAACTTCTTTAAATAATTCGCTGTACAAATACGTTTTAAGTTATAGTTTGTCGATAGTTTTTCTATACTTCCAAAGAAAATAAAGTTCTTTAATTGACATTTTATTGTAAATTTTTGTTCATTTCATTTTTATTTAATTGTTCTTAAATTGTCCACTTGTCCACGAGGAAACATGGAAAAAATCTTTTATTTCTTATTGCCACTTGTCATTGTACGTAATCCTTAATCTTGTTGGCCCAATAGGCAATTGAATTTATCAGTTGGACATAAAAACTTTAACTATCATTCTATTCTAGAACAATAAAAACATTTTTTTTGTTGTTTTTGTTTTGTTTTATGTTTCTATCCACTTTAGTTGTATTTTGCTTACACATGCTAGAAAACAATAAAACATTTTCCTCAATTGAAAAAGTTTTCCCTTTTTTTGTTCTATTTTAAAGAATTTATTTTTTTGCTTTTCAACACTCCCTCTAGATTTAGCCAGCTTAGCATGTTCCGAGAAGGCTCCTCTTGTCTTACATGCTCTTTCATAATTTCCTTTGCTTTCTACTTTAAATTGTTTTTGTTTTTTTTGCTTTTCTTGTACCATACCATACGGGTTTCCAAGTCATAAATGGTCAGCAAAAAGGGATTTGTTAATGCCACTGTTGTTGTACTTGTTGTTGTTGTTATTGGATATTTTTTTGCTTCTTGAGTTTATCCTTAGCCCAAGAGAATTTGTACAAGAAATTGAGAAAAAATTAAAGAAAAAATAAAGAACGAAAGAATTGAAAGAATGAACGAATGAGTGTGTGTGTGTGTGTTCATATAATGAAACTTAAATGAACATGAAACAAGAGCAATAATTCTAGCATACATTTAGGCTGTCAGAAGCGTTGCACTTAAGAAATACGAAAGAAATTGTAATGCAGCCTTCTACTAAACGGTCTTTTACTCAGAGAGAGAGAGAGAGAGAGTAAACCAGGAGTTTACGAAGAAATTTTCTCAGCATATTTTCAGGAGCATCAAGATATTTCACCGAATATAGTATAATAATCTCCTTAGGCCTACTTCTATTTTTTATGGTGATCGTCATTGATGTTACCATCCCTCGGGGATTTGTCTTTTAGTCGTCAGTTATATTAATACCTTTAAAATTGTTAGCAATCTAAGGAGCAAATTTTGGAAATATTTTATTTGCTTTAGTCCCCCTTAAATCTACGTCTCTTGTATTTTATTTTAAATGTTTTGAGAAATAAAATTTCGAAAATCTTTTGATTCTTTTCTTTTGCCTTCGGCTTGTTGTGCTTGAAAGTTTTTCTTAGATTTTGTTGCACATTTTCCTTTTTTGCGTACGTTGCACAAATCCCTTGAGCTGTCCTAACAAACAGAACAAACAAATAAAGATGGAAAGCGTGAAAGAGAAAAACCAGAGACAGAGACAGAGAGCGAGAGAGAGGGAGAGAAATAAATCATAAATGTAAATGCATTTTCAATTCAAGTATGAAAACTTTTAACTAAGAAATGAAAGAAAGAAAGAAAGAAAAAACGAAACCTAAAATGGACAAAAGATTTTCAAAAACAACAACAACAATAGAGGCATAAACAATAACAATAAAACACATAAAACTGACAACAACAGTTGAAGGTAGGCAAAAGAGAAACACAGAGAGAAAGAAGGGAAAGTTAACAAACAAAAGATTAACACTGTAAAGCGCCTAAAAGTATACAATTTAATTAAAAACAATAAAAATTTTAAGTTTATGATGAAAGTTTGAAAATGCTACGTTTATAAGGTAATATGTGGTTAAACAAATATGTAAGATCCTGATGTGATTCACTTGGTAAAAGGTAGTTGCCTAATGTGGTGTTGACCCCGCAGACCAAATTTTGCATTTTCTGGTTGTGCAATCGTTAGAATTTAAAATTTTTGTAAACAACAGTGCCTTGGAATATCTTGGACAAGAACTGTCAGTTTTAGCTCATGCATAAGGTCTTCAGTATGTTCTTGACACCGTTCTCTGCTAAAATCCGCTGAAGTTATATGTTTTTTTTTTTTTTGCTCGAATTAATCGGCTTGCTGGGAGCATAACTCGGGCACTAACTTCGGTATTGAATTCATTTAGGAAATCTTATAGCAAACTTAACGATCACCAAAAATCTATACAAATAATTTCATTCTTATTTACTTAATTAATTGGTCATTACAACCATTTAGTCAGGATTACAACTTTGTTTCTTACATCACCCATGCTGGGTGTGTTAATTTTGTACATGAGTGGCGGAACCTAGATTTTTGAGAAACTTTTCATAGCAATTTTATTTATTTCAGAGTTTTCTGCCTGAAGACTGCTGAGAGGAAGGCGTCCAAAGAATTTTTTTTTTTTTTAATATTTCGTTTTGATTGAAATGTCTGAGCTGGGGTTTGAACCACGGCCTTCTACGGTGGTTTTAAATACTTTGAACTTCTTAAAACATTGTTGAAAGACTTCTGTAAACGCGTTCAAGAAGTGGGTATAAGTGAACAACTTCTGTTATATGTTTCAAAATTGTAAAAAATAAAAAAAAATTATAGATTTATCAATGCAAAATCCTTAGAAAAAATTTTACGATATTAATGAAACTCTCAAAAATAACGTATTAAAGTGTTGCCAATGACTGGCAAAAAATTCGTATCATTCCAATTTGAAACAACGGAGACGCCCATATATCCTTTTTGTAATAAAATTAAAAAAAAAAATTTAATGGACCACCACTGGGGCTCAATAACTGATTTTCTTACGAGCCATTGTGATACATGAAATAGATCTGATCTGTATTTTAACTCATCTACTCGGTTGCAATATCATATTACTTTAGCATTATTTCAATGACATTTTAAATGTTACACAAAATTAGGGAGACTACTGCTACCGTATTTATGTGAAGTCAAAGTCATTTCCAGACTCTGAATCTGAAATCTCTCTTAATAAACAACAAGCGTTTATCGATCTAAATTTCTATTTTGCAATATCACCCATTGCCGTTTTACAGTCCTTAATGGATATATAAAAGAGCCTTTAAATATTTTTTGTTTGTTTTTGTTTCTGTTTTCTCTGTAATTAATTCGTGGTAAATTTAAAATTTCTAGAAAAAAAAAAAAAAAAAAAAACACATACATTTTACGAACAACATTAAGAGGATTTAGAATATTTAATTGGCATTATTACGCTCTAAATAATGCATAAATTGAAATAGACAACAACAACAACAACTATAACAGAACACACGCTAGATTTCAATTCAATTTCAATTGAATGCAGCCATGCGGCAATGAAATTAATTTTGTTAAATTTTATTAACGAACCATCGATGACGTTAATTAAAATTGATATTGAAACAGTGAAGTGACAGAAGAGAGAAAAAGAGAGAGAGAGAGAGAGTCAAGGATATTTAAAGAGTAAATGAATGAAGAATGGTTATACCACAGGTTTTGCGATATTATTTTTAGCTAGAGTCAGTTGAGTACATTCTTTGCGTCCGCTTGAAGGGTGAATATTTTGGTTGGGATTTCTTCAAACACCAACGAAAGTAAGTCTCTGTTGGTATTTCTGTTGGTATTGAGAGTTTTATCTCTAGCTGGCTTGTGAAACGACATTGTTTTACACTCTCCTGTCCTTCTTATTCTCTTAATTGTTACTTTTGTTTTGGTTTAACCCACATGATAAGGCATCAGGCTTGTGATTACGCTTTAGCCAAACACAGTTCTGCATGAAAGTCCCAGCCTCCTGAATGAATTTTCTGTAATAAAGCTCCAATAAAGATCTAGTAGAGGACGTATAGTATACTGGTTAAAGTGTTTGACAACAATCACAAGAATTCCGAAACTAAATATTGGCACTTCAGAACTTTGGCAGTTGATAACGATCATCTTGTTGAAGCTATATCTGTCAAATAAGTTGTCACCAAAACAGCGTGAACGACCATAGACAACGACGTGTGTACGCTAAATGGACTCTTATTTTCATCACAAATCCTCTTCAGTGATGAGGCCCATTGCTGGTACGTGAACCCACAAAGTTATCAAATTTGGGACGAAAGCGCTCCACATGAGATTCAACAGCCTTTAATGCATACGGAAAACTTCACTGTTTGAATTATGGGTTGGCGGCTTTATTAGTCCATATTTCTGTGAGAACGACATTGGCCAGGCCATAACTGTTAATGGGGAGCATTATAGATCGACAATGACCAAGTTATTTTGCCTAGAAATGGATGTTCTGAACACCTACGAAAAGAGTTTTCAACAGGACAGAGCACACCTCATGTTATGCTGGATATACTGCACGAGCGTTTTGAAGTCATCCCACGTGTAGGTGATGGGAACTGGCGACCGAAATCGTGCGATTAGACTTTTTCTTGTGGAGTTTTTTTAAATCCCAAATGTATGCGATTAAGCCACAAATTACAGCGGTCTTTATAACTTATGTTATCGTTCAATTTCAGCCTGATTTCTGGCCAGAATCAAGGAAAATTAAACATTTCGAATAAGTTCCAATGTTATGTTCCATACATAATGGATATCTCTTAAGAGAAGACCTTATAGTTCAGAAATTTTGACCAAAAGGGGACAGTAACCCACTTATTAGATGTGATAACAATACATAGGTTAAAAACAATGGAAAATTCGTTCATATGAGAGGAAATTAATCGAAAATTCTTATCCTTTAGGGTTGTAACTTGCAACTGTTGTCCTAAGTTGATTACAACGTCGTAGGGATTATTGTCTGTATTCAAATGAATGCCAGTGTTTGTAGGAAAACAATTTTTACCGTTAACTACATAGTATTGATGTTTGTTTGTTGTAAGTTATACAGCAGTTTAGACAAGTGTTTGTACAATAATATCCGTTTTCCGTTTTCTTTATAAACTACACAACACTATACCAGGCATATATACATATACACACACACACAAACGCATACACACTTACATATTTGATAAAGTACTTTAAGACACACAACAGCATTTCCTCCTCCTCCTCCTTACTTACTTTCTTACAATCTATTGCTTGGCATTGTTTAGTTACATTTTGTGTAAAAGTGTTCTACACAGGATATGTATACAGTAGGGATGTATACATCAACACATACATTTACATACATATGCACTGTAAGTACGTAAATAAAGATTAAACTTTGTTTAGTTGTGCAAATACTTTGAAAACAAGAAAAAAAAGAAGACGAAAATAAAGTCGAAAGGATAAGGTTAGGGTTACCTGTCTTAGTACCTAAGAAAGAGAGGGAATAAGCGGCGAAGAGAGAGAGAGAGAGAGGGAGATTAGATATACAAAAACCGAGTTGCAAAGGTTAAACGTTTTCTAAAAAGCAATTTCAAATGTTGTCCAACACTGTAACATAAAAGCGTAGCTGCAAACCCACACACCTACACCTACCTTGTAAAGCCATTTAAACTTTTTAAATTCTTCTTTTTTTTGTAAAACATTTGTGGGCAATATGGCTGGGCATGTTGTAATTGTAACTTTTGCTTACAAAAAAAAAAAAACATTCAACGTTTTCGTTTTTTAAGTTCTTTGTAAAACGAATGAGAAAAATTTCTTCTTCGTTTGAGATCTTGACCTCAAATGGCAAGCAAATGTAATGCGAAATTGTAATACGTTTTGTACAACAGCAGAGATATTTAGAGATAGGCTCTCCCTCTCTCTCTTTCTCTCTCTCTCTCTTTCTATGCACAGCTCTCGAGTGTTTTGTAACTACTTGTTTTAGCTTGGCTATAATAATGATAAGAGAAGGAAATTTAGTTTTAAATGTTTTTTAAGTTCTTGTTCTCTCTCTGTAATTGTCCTTTTCTCAAGAAACAATAAAAAAAACATCTTTCGGAATAATAATAACAACAACAACAACAAGGCTTCCAATTACAGAAAAATATTATAAACAAGGAAAGACAAGAAGGAAAGACACAGCAACATGAAAAAGAAGAAGTTTTTTCAAAAGCCATAAAATGGATACGACTGTCCGTCTGTGAGACAGAGAGAGAAAGAGAGAGAGAGAGGAAGAGAGAGAGAGAGAGTGCAAAACTTTTACAAAATTATAGTTTATAAAACTTTAACTAGAACTGAAGGGAAAATGGGAAGAGAAATTATTAAAAAATTGTAATTGAAATGTCACTAAAAACAACAAGAAGAACAACAACAAAAATTAAAGCAATAATAATGACAAGAAATAAAGTTAAATTGGTGTGCAAGGAAAATGAGAGTGGCTAAGATTTACTAAGAGAAACTATAGCATGAACCAAAAGGGGTCATTAGAAAACAAAACTAAAGAATGAAAAAAAAAGAAATTGATTTTCAATCAAAAAAGGTTTTCAATATTTCTTTCTAACGAGGGCTAATACAAAATTAATGAATCAAACCGGGGATACATAAAACACTTCAACTTCAAAAGCAACACCAAATGTTTTACTACCAACTTATGTCGACATGGCCGAAAGCAAAGAATTTTTCATTGCAGTTCCACTTCAAATAAATCTTACTGTAGACTTTGATTATCTGTACAGGAATAAAGGCAGCAAGTTAGGAAAAATGTAGCTCAAGCATAGCTTAATTGTAGCCCTATGACAGCCCGTTGTAATACCAACAGTAACTACTTCGTCTTTCAACTCCTGGTAGCCATTTCTTAAACATCCCGTTAGTTTTATGAAGTTAAGGATTTTATTGAAATCACCTTTAATTCGACAATTTTTTTTTCAAAAGGTTACGGATGCCTAAAATTCATCGCAAATGATCGCCTGTGACGCCTCTTCGTCCTTATCATTACAGCTGTTGCAGCAGGCGATGTAAGGTATTCCCATATACCGTGCGTGTGCTCCTAAAGGCCAGTGCTCTAGCGAGATTCCTAACATGAACTTTGGTTAGGTTTACTGCAAAAATTTTCTTCGGCATCCACATTAATCGCCGTAGTCTAGTAGGTACTGTATTGGCTTATTAGGCGACAATCTGTGGTTCAAAACCCAGCTAAGACATCTAGAATAAAACTGAAATATGAAACAAAAATATTTCTAAGGCGACTTTCGACAAAAACTTTGAAACTAAATAAGATTGTCATGAAAAGTTTCTGAAATCGGACTTTCAGAGTCGCATCCAAAATGTAGGTTCCATCGCCCATCAGAATCTTGGTTGTAATCCAGACTCAAGGTTTGTAATAATTAATTAAGTAAGTACAGCATTATAGAGCTCGATTTGTCTTGTTTCTATACAAGTGAGTCCATTATCCCACATATTCTCCGCAAATGAGTAAAGTTTCTCTGTAGAGAAATTCCGATCTCAATTATGATTTCATTTGGATTTCCTTTTGTACCAGCGGTATTAGAAATTGCGACGATTTTGTTCTTACCTCCAATAGTATCGCGGTCAGGTACCCATAAGCGGGTAACCATCGAATTTCCCGCAATTCCTTGGGCAATCTTAGATCTGATGAACAAGTTCTTTAAGTTTGCTTTACTGCCAGTGATACCGGATTCTCACAGCAACAGAATAGTTTTTATAGCCATTACTTCAGCCGAAATAGTACCGCACTAACTGGGTAGTGGGTAGGACAATCTAAGATTAAATGGTTCTGAAATCTTTAGTGAACACATGAATGAATATCTCTGGTATCCGGTGTTTTGGTAAAACCGCTGGAAGACTGGTAAAACTAGTATCGTATGCGGGTTCACCAGAGAGTTTGGTGGTGATGCTAAGTCTAGTTAGTTCATGCACCCTGCAGTTTTCTGAAATACCGGTATGGCCCAATATCAATTTGATATGATTGTTGTAGCTCTTCATCACATCACTGACAGTTTCTATCAACCATATTTCCATAGAGGTTCAAACCATCCTTGAAACTATGAACGGAGTCCTTTACGAAGGACTGGATTTTCAGAATTTTCTCCACAAGTTCATTTACTTCCCAAACGACTAACTCCCAATATTATTTTCTCAAATGGTTTTGGATTGAATACCTCAATTACATGATCACACGGTATTCTTATTGGCAGTTTATTCTGTCTTCCAATATTTCATATCAGTTAATAAAAGAGAATTCTCTGCGTAGAATTTTGCTCTGCACTCCTTAATGTTATATTGTGGCACCACCCTCGCATTTTAATTGTTTAATTTAATTGTTTTTTGATTGTCACTTAAGAAAGTTATTCGAATGAAACGATGTTATAAGCCATTCGGAAGGTCTTTTTGAAATATTGAACAGAACACCACAGCGTATGCTTATTGAGTTTCAATTAAATATTCATTATACGCTACCATGTATCACATACAACAGCATATGAGAAGGCTAAAGACTACAAGACAACGAGGAATACTTATCTGTTAACATTCATATACATTCAAGCAGATTGTATCAAAATTTCCAACAGACTTGTAATGCATAGAAATGAATCTAGGAATCAATGACTTAATCGGCTTAATCTAACAAAGTTACGGAAAAGTTGTGTACAAATTAGTAAAAACCGATAGGCTGTGTTGTAAAAACAAAGAACGATAGAAAGGCACTGGTGTACAATAGAAAGCAAAATATTTACAAACAGCATCTCAGCAATGTTAGACTTTAGTAAACTGTTTGATAAATATCTACCCGTCTAGGACAACTGACGTCATGCATCATCATTTGCTGCAAAGTAGCTCACACACATGGCATATCGGATTTTAAAATTGTGGAAGATGTATTAATTAGAATATCTATTGAATATCCATTGAATTTAATGCATTACGTGTGTTTAATTTAACTTTGATTTTGAAAGCTTTGAATGGCTTCTGTTGCATATGTTGTGTGTTTCTAAATCTAAATTAAAATTGAATTAAAAAAAAAAAAAAAATTCCCATTCATCCATTAATTCATCAAAGAGACAGCCTGGCCTTGTACTTTTCAAATCAATTATAATTAACGACTTCGCTTGGTTTATTGATAAAATTTGAACAACAACAACCAGTAGTCTCTTGTTAAATGTAAATTGATAGAAATATGCAGGAGGATTTTATTGAAATATTTGACTTTATTTAGAGCATAATAAAGCCAATTAAGTCTGCAATAGAGATTAAAAATATTCACTCTGTTAATTAATTAGACATTTCGTTTTATATGGAGAGAGAGAGAGAGAGAAATTTTTCATTTTGTTTTCTGGCAAATTTAAAACATGTCTCAAAATTACTGGCTCAGTAGCCTAAAAGTAGGCAACTGAATAAATCATTATTTATTTAATGCAATATTTACTGTAAATCGCCTATCCCTTCCCTTCCATAAATCATTTAAAGCTTTAAATTAATTACCAACAGGTACTCTCCTATTACAAAAAAGAAAAAAGTAGAGACAAACATGTCTATAAATCTTAGCCAGTCTTTTTTTTCTCAAACCCCAAAAATATGCTTTAATTATGCAAATGCGAAAGAAAGGGGAGAAAGTAGAGCAACTTGTTACCGAAAACCTGAAACAGTTTCAAAGGACAGACCCTAAAGGCAAATAAATCTTTTAATTTGTTAATGTGTTAGTTTTCTATAACAAATGCTTGATTTTCTACACTATCCCAATTAACTAACCTAAAACTATGCTACAAATTTCTAAGCAAATCATTTTTTTTCTTTTAAAATGTGAAGCAAAGGCTTTAAAAAAATCCTTCTTTTTTCTAAAACAGAAAAAACAACAAAAAAGGATGGAAACTTTTAACGAAATGCCTCAAAGTCAAACACTGTATGAGTGTGTAAACAACACCAACACCAAGAGGAATAAACAAACCAAAGAAATTTACACAGACATTAAGAGAGTACTACGCCTACAAACAACAGTGTGTTGGAAGGAGAGAAAAAAAAAACACATGAAATGCTTGCTTAATAATATAAAATCATTAACAAAATAGAAAAAAAGGCTTTACGGACAACAAAAACACTAACAACAACAGCAATATGATCTAAACGAGCAGCTTGCAAAGCAAAAAGAAGAGAATCGAAGTTATAACACGAGCAAAAAAACAAGAGATAGAGAAAGAGATAGAGAGAGAGTAAACGAATACAAATTAGAACATCTGCTATATTATGGTTGTTTATTTTTCACATTTACTCTCGTTTTAAACATTTGCAGCATGTGTTTTCTCACACACACACACACACACACATACATACTTGTGTGTTTAAAGAAAACAGGTTTTGTTAACTAGACTACCACTACGAACATCAATGCTATCGCAATCACTGCTGCTACGGCTGATGTTGTTTTCTCTTCAACAGCCGCATTAAATTCTTTGGTTTTTATTTTTTTAAATTCAATTTTTGTTGTTGTTGTTGCTGCTGGTTTAATACTTTAAGAAAGAGAATCTCTTTATTTTTTTGGGTCAAATCTGTGTATGTGTTTGTGTTTTCTGTAGACCATTAGTTGGCTGGTATTAAAGCATTTAGTGTTGTGCCATAAAAGAATAAAAAAATATTTTAAAGCCGCAGCAGTAGAGAGTCTTACACTTACACACACAAGAATTTAATATTTAAAGCCTTAACATATGCTGCAGCCAAGAGATTTAAAAAAAAATACGGAAAACATAAGAGAGAATACATACATATTATTTTATATCATAAAAATATGAATATGAGAGTATATCTTGCCTTCTCTGTCTCTCTCTCTCTCTCTTTCTGTCTCTTTATTGTACATACTTTCAGTCATCATTCATTCTTGCATTCAGTCATCATGGATTTGTGCTGCTGCTGCTGCTACTGTTGTTGTGCAAGTGGCCTAATTTTTCCTACTTTTTTTTTCGTCCTTTTTTTCATTTCTTTTGCATTTTTTCTTCTTTTTAATGCCCTTAAGCCAGTAACTGTGATTATTTTTTTATAATTTTTTTCTATTTAAAATCAGTTGTATACGTTGTAAATCTAAGCATAAGAGTAATAATCTGAGATTTTATTCCATTTTTTTTTCTTTTAAATAAAATCTAGTTTAGTTGCCATAATTTTTCATCATTATTTTGCGTTGTTGTTGTTGTTTTGTCTAAGATTCACAGGAAATGCATTGAAAACTTCTTCACTGTCATTGTATACAAATTAAATAAAAATAATCAGATTTCTAGCATTTGAAAGGCGTAATTAAGGTCATAAGCTTAAGCCAACTAATGAAAACATTAAAGCTTAAGACAAATAAATTTGTGTACATTTTGTAGAATGTAATAAGGCATCAGGTCTTATCAGCCTGTCATCACAAGAAGACATAACAAGCAAGTTCTGGGTTAAAAACTCGGAGGGCACCTAGTGTGTGTCATACTGTAGTAGCGTGTTTCAGCAGTGATCTGCTTTAAATTTGTGCGTATATGGTCACTCTATTACTCTGAAAGATTTTTCTTCTTTTCACTGATTATTTGATACCACAGGTTCTTTGGCTTGAAAATTTTCATTGCAGACAGAACCTTAAGTAATGGTGGGGTACTCCCAATAAGGGCAGGCAGTCCTATTTGCACTGATGGGTCGAAACTCAATGAACGTATTGGGGATTTTTGTAAGAAATTTGGACTGAAGCTTCATTGTAGAACGGATGTCGTGTTTGCTCTTTTAAATGCCGTAAATGATGCCGTAAATGAGGCCCTAGATGATGTTGTTTTTTGAATGATGGCATTACGATCAGTCTAGTATAAGTCGCAAGTAATTTGTGACTTTAAGGACTCCACAGAAGCCTTTTGAATTGTTTTTTCTTAATTGGTTACTGCAATCTTTTAGGCAAAACTACAACCTAGCTTCTTACACCATCAACGATGTTAGTCGCAAGTAATTTGTGACCTGAATGAATGAATTTGAATGAACTATTACGACCTAGCACTATTACGATCTAGCTTCTCACACCAAAAATGTTGTGTGCCTTAATTTAATCCATGAGTGGCGGGACCTACACTTTAAAGGCGACTCGGAATGATAGATTTTTAGGAAACCCTTCATGGCAATTTTATGTTAACCCTCAGAGTATTTGCCAGAAGTCACCTCAGAGGATGACACTGAAAGAAATATTTTTTTACATTTCGTTTCGTTCGAGATGTCTGGTCTGGAGTTTGAGTCTCGGCCTCAGGTGTAACAAACCAATACACTACGTATTAGACTACGGCGAATGGATCAGATCAATCTTTATTGGGTATCGGAGTCATGGCTCGGCTGGCACTCGGCTGGTGATGCAGTTGATTGGTTTATTCCTCCAATCGCATGATTCTATGGACATAGATAAAGTAGTACAGCCGGGAGAATAGCTCAGGTTGTTACACAGCTGTCTTTGGCAATCTATTGAGCATAGTAAAACTATTTCGTGGCTGTGACCAAATAAGTTCAACGTAAGACTGATAATTAGGATCCATATGTGATATTGTGATATCAGGTATCTGAAATTTTGCATGAGATATTGAGAAGGGATCGAATAAAATATTCCTTTTGTGGTAATGCTGTTTTTTGTTTTTTTTTTTGTAGAAGAAGAAGGAGAAGAAGTTGGTAAATTCCTTGTCGATATCTAATATTAAGGTCCTTCTAAGGTTTATTATGGGTTTACAATGGCTGTGGGATAAGGGATTATCTTGGCTACGTGGTGGCCTTTTCTATTTTTTCGTTATCACTCTATAATTTTACTTCTTTTTTCCCTTTTAAGGTAGACACAATAGGGGTACCATGAAATTCGAGTATTTCTGTATTTTCCACTGTGAACGCGCACATCTTCAAACTTTAATTCAAATCCTTGAGGTAATTAATTGGCAGCTAAAGAAACTTTTCTCTTTAACAGAATATGTATTGCAATTATAACACAGCCCTGCAAATTTGGACTTTTTTGTGCAAATAAGGCGGCTCCAGGTGTTTCCGAAGGCATTTTGAGCGCTGAACACTAATCTGGTTTACTTGAAATCAGATTTACTTGAAAATTGTTACTCAGGGGTTTTTGGGGTCGCTGATTACAGATCTTCATTCAGATTTAAAAAATTATAATGAGGGATCCAATATGGCGGTCGAGTTTTATAATTTATTTTCAAGTAAATCTGATTAATTGTTATAAACCTCGACCGCCATATTGGATCCGCCATTTTGAATTTTTTAAATCTGAATGAAGATCTGTAATCAGCGACCCCAAAAACCCCAGAGTAACAATTTTCAAGTAAATCTGATTAATTTTTAAGGACGTCCGTAATGTGCTTCTTTTTCTCTTCAACCCTTAACATAAACCCACCCCCTACTTTAAGGTTGCATGCAATCAATTTGGCTTTGGGCTCATTTTAAAGAGCAAAGATCAATTTCTGACAATAGCGATGGTTCTAGCACGTCAGTGTTTAGCTCTACAATTTTTCAAAAATGGCCAAAAACGTTACTTTAGGGGTTTCAACAACCTTTTTCTCGAAAACCTAACGTGATGGAAAGTTTTTGAACCCAGATTCGTGTTCAGCGCGCAAAATGCCTTCGTAAACACCTGGTGCCATCTTATTTGCAAAACCCATGCAGGGCTGTGTAATTTTTGTGGTTAATTTAAATTCTCTTTTAAATTTTCTATTTCACTAAGCCACATATGTATTTGAGTCCTCTTTTCATATTCCCTTTTAACGCTGTTTTAATTTATTTCTTACTTTTCAAGTATTTACCAAACTATGTACTGCCATGATTTAAATATGTACATGATGTGTCTAAGCGCTCTCTCTCTCTCTTTCCCTCTTTCTATTCTATTCTGCACTTTGCAATGTTTGTTTTGCTTTGGCAAACATTTTTCATTTCAAAATCTTTACTGAAAAACAGGCCGAGTCAGTGTTTTATAAAATCGTGATGAAATTTCAACAATTTTATCATATGCAAGCATACAACACAATATTTTTCAAAACATGAGAGACAGAGACACGGAGAGAGCGAGAGAGAGAGAATGAGGGAAATCTTTGCACTCAATTATGTCTGAGTAAGCACAGTCAATTATGGCGCCTTGATATATGCAACAGCAGCACCATAATTCTTAACCACCAACACCTGCACACACATGGTTGACGTACGTACAGGAAATCTGGTAAAAATTAAAATAAGAAAACGAACGCGAGAGAAAATAGTTTGAAGTTTATGTACAGATAAGCAACTATACATATGTGAATCAGTATGTATATGTGTGTGTGTGTGTGTGAGAGAGCGAAAGAGATAGCGAAAATGAAAAGTTTTAAAAACAAAAATGCATGTCACGCGATAGCATTTATTTATGAAGCTTAACTATGAACAATAATTCTTGTTCTTGTTCTTCTTCTTTTTCTTCTACATCTTCTCCATCTTCGCTTTCTTTTGCGTGCTCTCTTCTCTGCCTATGCTACCACTACTACTAGTGCTAGTGAGAGTTGTTTACGTTCCCACTCATATGGGAGCTCACATATGAGTGATGATAGTTTTTCTTGTTCTTGTTTTTGTTGTTGTTCCACTAATTGTGTTCGTTTGGAATCGTTAAAGTACGAAGAAAAAAAAAGAAGAAAAAAAACATCGAAAATGTTTTTTTTTGAGTAACAACGGGAAATTGAAGTTGTTTGTTGTTTTTTGTTTTTTGTTTGTTGTTGTTATTGTTCTTGTTTTATTCATTTCAATTCCATGTTTATCTCGATGTATGAGTATTTGCTAGAGTGTGTGTGTGTGTGTGGTTGTATTCATGAGTTATGTGAGAAGAGAAAGTTTGTTTTTCGAAAGTTTTGAATCAATTTTTTCTGTATTTTATCTTGTCTTCGATAAATTTCAAATGTTTGCACAAAAAAAAAACAAAAAAGAAAATAACACCATGGGCCACTGGCTGTTAACTAGACGGACACATTGCTGTTGCAATGATCTCGTAATCAATTGTGAAATCGGATTTTCATTAACTTCATTAAGTTGTTTAGGAAATTTCGTCATCAGAAAGAGGACTACAACTTTTAGGGTCCTCACGCCTGCAACTGACCTCTTTATCGATCTTACTTGTTCTGTGGAAACGAACTGGCAAGCTGGGAATCTTTGAAAAACAAATTTCAAGTGGTAAACGATTAACTGCAGTATGAACACAAGGCGGGCATTGTTTGAATATGGAGACAGATGTACTAGGTTGCTTGTAAGCCACTGAAGAAGGGACGTATCCAGATAAGTGACTGTTTTGGCTGTATACTGGCCAATTGGCCGGTATAAATACAGGATGCCAATATGATCATAACCGAGACTGTGGTGAGAGGAAGATGAGTAGGCAGTTGAGCACTTTCTCGATATCGATCAACATTTTAACGTTTGTTACGGTAACAAGTTTGGGGATGTGGGGGGGGGGGGTGTGATTAGATATGATATTTTTACGTTTTTACCTTTTAAAAACGTTTAAAATATGAGCTCGTAGATTGCAAACAAAATAAAAATAAATCTGTGTTTAAAATCCTTTATTATTCGCACAATTTTGTGTGCCACTGTTTACAACTTGATGTAAACAACAACTATTGCTTTTTTTGTTATTCCTCTATTTACACGCTTTGCATAAACAATAACAATGACTATGTAATTATTCGAGAGATCTTTGTAACGGAGATCTTCAAACCACGACTACTCTCTTCAAACGCACCGTGTCTTCACACAAGACTGACTGAACTTTACGAACTAACTCGCCTGCTTTGGCTTGCCTTTTATACGGCAGGCTAAACAGTCTAATGAATGTTCTTGAGGGCGAATGTTCATGACTATGCCTTCTCGAAATCTCGATAAATGTAAATATCATTGTTTACAATCATTATTGTTGTTCGTGTATCTTGTTTACATTTATTCTTGTAGTGTTGTTTGTGTATTTTTGTTTACTTGTTTACCATTTTTTTATGATGGTTTTTGTTGTTCTATTAGGCAGCACGATAAATTGTAAACAGGTTTGTTTACTGCATTGTTTTTTTTTTTTTGTGTAGCTTTTGTTCATAATTTTAATGTTAAGCGATGTAAAACAAAACACCAGTGTCCAAATTTTTCATTTTCATAATAATATGATGCCCTATACGGACTGACAGTGCTTATGTTCGCAGTACAGGATAATAAAGGTAAGTTACGTATGAGAATAGAACAAATAGAGTCGGCTTGGAATAATTTTTATTGATTCCTCTGGATCTGTAAGCAGGTAGAACACAAACAGGTTATTGTAATGGCCATGAGAATCAATGAATTATGGTTGGAGTTGCTTGAAACGTTTGAATCCTTCCCACAGTGCCCTGTTTTTTTATACTTGTTTTCATTGCAAACCAGCAAAACGTTGAACTTTCTAAAGCTTAGGGTGAAATAATTGTGCCAGTCCTTCTCTCTGACCATTTTGTTGTCTTCTCTTGTACAAGTTTTCTAACACAATCGAATGCTAGAAATCTACAATTAGTGCCGAACTTTTATTAGTTCTTCTGCCACTGTATCTCGTGCCTAAGCGTATAAGGGGAGAAAGAGGGAGAGAGAGGGAGATAAAGTGAGAGAGAGAAAGAGAGAGGGAGAGGGAGAGAGAGAGGAAGGGAGAGTGAGAGAGAGAGAGGGAGGGAGAGCGAGAGAGAGAGAGTAGAAAAGTCAAATGCTTGTCAAAGGTTTTCATTTTCGCATGGCAGGCCATATATTTCTTCATAGATTTTTAGCCTCGTTTTGATAAACAAAAAACGCCTCAAAAAAAGCAACGACAAGTTTTGACCCACCTTAAGGTGTTTTTCCAATGTTTTTCACAAGGTTTTTTTTTTTTATTTTTCATTTTTGCTTATCTGAGCACAAACAAAAAACAGAAACTTCAATACCAGGTTACTTTTGCTTTTTATCGGAAACTTTATGTGGTGGTCGGTCTGCAGTGTGAGTGTGAGTATGTTTTCCAGTGACAGCGTAAAACATTATCTAGAGTCTTGAGTACACAAAATTTCCACAACTTCTTGTTTTGTTCGCCTTCCTTTTTTTTGTTTGTTTGTTGATTGGAATGGCTTTTGGCAAATAAATCATTTGACATTTGATAAGTGTCTCGTTGCTTTGCTCTCTGTCTCTATCTCTACTCCCTCTCTCTAGCATTTTCCACAGTGTTTTCATATTTCTGTTTCGTAGTGTAAGCTGTGTGACAAAGTTGTTGAAAAATGATAAAAAGAGGGAGCACCTCCAGGTGATTTATAACTTTGCTGACGTGCCATGGTTATTGATTTTTATAGTCCTGCCCTTAGTTTAGTTGTATAGTTTACTGGATGGTGGAGCATGAAGTTTCATAGCCTGATTTGAAAGGTTATGAGCATAGAGTTTAAGGTGTTGACAGCTGCCTTGTCATGTTAAATAAGGCAAGAAAGAAAAAACAAAAATAATCAGCATTTCCTAACAATTCGGAACATTTGAAAACCAGAAAATTAAAATCAAGAAACGATAACATGGCAGCATTGGGAGATCGAATACTAGTTGGAATTCTACGAGTTGTTGTTGAAACCATTGCCTCAAGCCACACCACTCTGTACACTAAAGCCACACAAGAGATTAAGGCTAAAATGCATCAGTAATGGAAGAGGAATTACCGTTATTACCTTCGTATACACACAGTTATTTTCTTAATTGAACACTACAACCCTTTAATCAGGATTACAACATAGTTTCGCACGAATGGCCGATCCTAAAAGTCGTTAATTTTTTTTAGCATGCTTGCCACAAACACATGTGAATAGGGAACATAGGGCCATAAACCTTGTAATAAAACTTAATCGGATTCCCACTAATGGCGTCTATTCTCATGATCAAAAGGTTCACGCTTATGCTCTTGAACACAGACGTCTTAAAAGCGCTGCACATACTAAACGGTGAGTAATATGAGACATTAGACCGTCTAGGCTGTCTGACCACAGTTGCCAGCAATACTTTTCTCGTGGTGATCATGACTATATTGAAAACGGCGATGGGTGATGGGATTATTCCTGGAAATCTACCAAATTATCTCCACGACCGTCCCAGTGCATAAGGGAGGCTCAACTTTGTTGACTGAAGGAGAAAACTTGCAATATTACTGGTCTTCGTTGGACTGTGTTTTTTTTTCTTCCTTTCAGCAAACGCCCAACCATGAAATTTTGCGGTCCTCACAGGCAACTTCCCTATTTGAAGGTGTGCATATGGAGATGACCTTCCCTTGAATGACTTCTGCAGAAGCTGTGGCTCTGAAGAGGAGGATCAGGCTATCTTTGCCTTCAAGTGGCAGTGTTTAGCTCATGTAATGGAAAAGTAAGAAGGCAAAGTCACGAACATTCGCCTTCAATAACATTCATCAGACTGTTTACTCTGCCATATAAAAGGCAAGGCAAAGCAGGCAATTTGGTTCGTGAAGTTCAGTCAGTCTTGTTTGAAGACACGGTGCGTTTGAAGAGAGTAATCGTGGTTTGAAGATCTTCGTTACAAAGATCTATCGAATAATTATCTAGTAATTGTTATTGTTTATGCAAAGGGTATAAACAGAAGAATAACAATCAAAGCAATTGTTGTTGTTTACATCAAATTGTGAACAGTGGCACACAGAATTGTGCGAATAATAAAAAATTTGAATTAAAACTAAACACAAATTTATTTTTATTTTATTTGCAATCTACGAGCTCATATTTTAACAATACAATATATGATAATAGTGTTCCTTGAAAGCAATACGATATAATGTTTAAACTTTCCAAGAGTGGAATGTAACTCGGCTTTAAAAATGTTTGTTCTGAGGTACCTTTCAATGAAACTTTTGAATTACACAAGCGTGAGCACTTTTTTCCATGCTTTTGGGTTCACTGGGATAATTTACTTGCTTAAAACACAATGATTTCGCATCTTATCAATCGTTTTATGCCAACAGCCGTACGTCAACTTGTCTAATTTCTGAATTGCCCTCGTATTTGCTGTTCATATGCAATTTATTTATTAAAAAATGAAAAAAATAATATTAAAACTGAACTGCACAGATTTTATGTATACAATTGAGAATCTTAATAAATTTTTGAACAGTTTTACCACACAAACGCATACACATATAGATCCACACATACACACAATAACTTACTCTTAAACCAATGCAAACATTATTTTTAAGCATGTGTTGTACATGAATTCTATAATGAATGAATTCGGGTCAAAGGACATGTCTTTGTTATTATTCATGCAATAACAATAATAACAACAACAATACAAAATGACTGCAATTACTAAAACAGCAATAATGGCAACAACAATGGCAACTATGTTTTGGTTTCTTTTTTCTACTGTTTTTATTGGCTTTATCAGAGAACAGTGGGACGATGAGGAAAAACCCCGACAAAATTGTAGGAAAATATTCGATACACCACTACAACAGTTATAAGCGATCTAATTCGATCAGTATTTTTAGAATCTAAAAACTAATCGATATAGTAGAGAACAGTATCGCCAAGGAAAAATTACTAGACGGCTAAGCTGGGGTTATTGGGACGAAGTTCTACCACAAATCTCTGTATAAAAAATATTGTCTTTACAAGAAGACGAAATTGAAGAGTTGTCAGGCAGCCAGCGTGTAACCTAGGATTTCATAGTTCCCTGGTTTAAGCAATTCGACGATTGTAATCCTGTGGTTAACAATCTTTCGAACATTTTCTTAAATTCTTAGATTTTTCAACTTAACTTGGGCTTTTTCGTTTAAAATTTCTCATATTTTTACTTAAAGTATGTCAAAATTAAATATTTAACGCCTTACTGTATGCCACACAGTCAGTACACGTAATTTCATATTTTATTATCAAAACTGTATGTGTATGCGTGTTTACTTCGATGTTTGCTTACAAAGCTACAGCAGAGTCCATGGGATTTTAAGTCAAATTTCACTTGTTCTCGCTCTCTCTCTTTCTTTCTCTCTGCCACTATTTGTTTGTTACAAAAAAAAGCACACATTTTGGCTTTAGTTTTTATATGTTTTTTCTTGCATATTTTCAGGAAGAAATTTTTTGTTTTATTTTCACTTAAACACTACGGCAAGCGTCTAATGTTTGTGTTAGGGTTTGTGATGACTTAAAAACTGTTTTGTAAGACAGTTTTCATTGGAAAAATTGTTTATAAAAATGGTTTTCGATCTGTTGCAAGATATTGAGGAGGTAAAGGAAATCAAGACATGGAACCTGGCGGTACGGAATCGTTTAATATATCCTATGTATATATCCTATATATTGAAATAAATTGGCAGTCGTTCTGTTTTTGTGGAAACCTGGATATTAAAATAATGACAGTGAGCTTATCTACACAGTGGAAGCATAATGCTACATATGTACCCAAGAACTAACGACCTCCTTTTCCTCTTCTTTGCAGAAATCATTGGTTCAAGTAACGGATGAGTACCCAGATTGCAACATCTTATAATAGATTTAGAAATTCATCTAAGCTTTCTTCTTCGAGGTTTAAGCAGGCTTACCCTGAGCTCTCCATTTAATCTCGTCAAGGTTTGCTAACTACCTATGGAATCCAATATTTGCAGTATCAGTACTGAGCTTCTCAGTGGAGTTTTCAATATGGAAAAGTATTTTAGAAAGTTCAATGATTACACCATACCTGGACATTTCACATGCTTTGCAGTTTACAGAAATTCTATTGTGTCACGGTACTGGCACTCCAACATCAATTATCCAATCCAATTAGCAGTTGGGTAATGCTTAGTGCCTCTGGAACCAGCTTATGCTAGAGTACTGCAATCATACGATATATAGTGTACATATCAGGCATCTCTCTATAATATATTCTCTAAGCTTGTTGCCCTAGCGATCCTTAGAAAGTCCTTAAGCGTTTGTAAAGTTGACTTCCTGTTCGGGTATTTCAAAGCTTGAAAAGGTGTTTCCTTAACTCATTAAACATCACAGAAATTAAACAATTATGCTTGGAGCCTATATTGTCCGAACACTTGTTTATTATCCCAGGATATTTTTAGATTTTAATTACACCCTAAAAGTCGCAAATTCTTTCGAGACGCCAACATATCCTGGGCCAATGAGGAGTCCTGCTCCACCGCTAGGCTCACTTGGCCCTCGATGGTTAGATGGCGCACCAACCAGTTACTTGGACTTGGTCGTAAAGTCATCTCGGTCACAGTGGCCATGCTTACAGATCATTGCGTTATGGGAAGCTACGCGGAAAGAATGCAGCTCTCATCTAACGACTTCTGTCGTGGGTGTAGATCTGCTGAGGCAGAGGAGACTGTTATCTACTTTCTTTGTCAATGCTTATCTCCTACGAGGTGCAGATATAGGTTTTTTGGCTCTTCAATTCTTATCAGCTTGATGTAGCTATCATCCATTGATGTCAAAGATATAGCTTCGTTTATCAAATTTTCGGTCTGGCTTTTAAGCGTGGGGTAGTCATGCTTTAAATAGGCAGCCCTTGCACTCACCAACTTCTTCTTCTTCCCTGGTTTGGAGAAACTTGGTGAGTACAGAGACTGCGTTCAACTGTGGCATCACAACAGGCCGCTATGCGTATTCAAGTGAGCTTTTGATACCTACCTACCTACCCCATAAAAATTCAGTTTCCTTTAAATTCATTTGGCTTTTGAAGTATCCTCTTCCCACTCTACAGATTGATTGGTTGTGCGTACAAATATTTTCATCATCATTCGATAACGTACAGGGTTTTAAAGGGTATCACATCGTTCGGTGTGGCTTGTCTTTACAATAGTTTTACGTGTTTTATATATCCTTTTAAAGTCCTTTTTGTTTCTGTTCTATTTTTTGTTATGCAAATATATTTACTTTACAAACACTCTTTTGCCTGTGTGTATGTTTGTGTGTTTATGTGTGTGTAAATAAAAAATTAAAAATTTTATTAAAAAAAAAAAACAAAACAAAAACAAATAAATGCATATGGCATAAAAAGCAAAAAAAAAAAGGAGAAGAAAACTATGCACAAACACTTGTTTACTGGCAATATTTTCTTTCCGTTTTTTCTTCTTTTTCTGTATTTTATTTCCCTTTTTGTACAGATCCCCCTCGCCCCTCGCCCTCTGTTATAATTCTACCAATGATTCTGGCCAAATGTTTGCTAAGCCAACATTCATTTATTTTTTTTTTACCAATTTTTTCATTCATTTTTAATTTTTTTTTTGTAGTTTTTGTTGTTTGTAATTAACAATGCCAACAAAATAATAAAAAAAGAAGAAGAAAACATTATAAATTTTTTATTTAAAATTCTTTTCTGGCACAATGTGTGTATTTGCAAACATCCATCCATTGATTTACAAAAAAATAAAAAAATTTAAAAAAAATCGACAAAAAAAAGCTCTGAAAAGGAGTAGAAAAGAATACCGACCGAGAGAGGGACATATTGGAAACAAAATGCCAGCATGTTTGGCTTATAAATTTATAATCTCTTAAGAAATGCAATTAAAATTTATTCTCAAATATTTTCCGTTCTTGTGTTTGCTTTTGTTGCATATTAAATATGCAAATACATACGTATATTGTTTTCCATTTCTTGTGTTATTTTTTAAGTTTTCAATTCTTACGAATTATTTGTAGAAGAAAAGAAGCCATAAGGTTGACTAAACTAAAGGAAATTACAAAAAAAAAATATACAACAAAAAATGGAAATCAAAAAATTTTCTAACGAAATTCTCTAAAAAGTTATGAATTTTTCATTCATTTTTAATTAAAATCACAACAAAAATTTTATAAAAAATTATTCTATGCCGTCTCAGAGTTGTTGACAATGCTGGATATCTTAAGTTCAATTTGTACCCGCCAAATATATAAGTGCTGGGTGACCTCTCTGTTGCCTCTTGTTCCACAGACTTTTTGCCTTCTTACTGAAGTTTATAAAGTCTGTTAACCTGTTTATATTCGAAGACTGTGATAGGCCCGCATTCTCTCGCCGTAGATACGAAAGATCTTGCGAAGGCAATGGTTCATGATCTATACTATGCCTCAGACTTGTTGTGGATAACCACTCTCCGTCTAGGAAATGAAAACATTTGTACTGATTGCGGAAAGTAAATCGTGTGGGAATGTTATCAGAATTGCTGGCTTTCACGAGTTTAAATCTCTGAGACCAGACACGGAATATTCCCAGCTATTCTGCAACATATAAAACTGAAATATGTTGAGCTCGTCTAGGATATATTACTCATCAGTCTGCGGATAAATTGTATTGCATTGGAATGATGCGTATTCCATTGATGAATATGATCATAATGCCGAAGGTAGTAGGCAATTGACTAAAAATTGCAGACTGACTATTGAAAATTCTATTACGACGATACGTCAGTCAATTGGATCGAACTGTTATTCTATGCCGGAGCTCATAAAATTTTATAATTAGCGATACAACCAAATTTTAATGTATTGTTACGAAAATGAAAAAAAAAAAATTAAAGATACTGGAGTTTCGCTTTTACATTGCTTAACATTAAAATTATAAACAAAAGCTACAAAAAACAAAATAACAATGAAATTGTTTACAAATTATCGCGCTGCTTAATATAACAACAAACACCAGCATAAAAAAATACGACAACAAACACTATAATAATAAATGTAAACAAAATACACAAATAACACTACGATAATAAATGTAAACAACAATGTTTATATTTATAGAGATTTCGAGAAGGCAAAGCCATGAAGACTGTTTACTTTGCCACATAAAAGACAAGGCAAAGCAGGCGACTCAGTTAGCAAAATTTCAGTCAGTCTTGTGTGAAAAACGGCGCGTTCGTGATTTGAAGATCTCCGTTACAAAGATCTGTCGAATAATTGTCTAATAGTTGTTATTGTTTATGCAAACAGAGGAATAACAAACAAAGCAATTGTTGTTGTTTACATCAAGTTGTAAACAGTGGCACACAGAATTGTGCGTATAATAAAGAATTTTAATTAAAATTAAACACAAATTTATTTTTATTTTATTTGCAATCTAAAAGCTTATATTTTAAACGTTTTTAAAAGTTAAAAACGTAACAGTATAATGCCTCCGCTCCTCAAGCCGCACCAAACAGTCAAACGTAATGGGTGCATAGGCTTCTGTAAGACTACGTGTGGGTTTTCTGAGCCCCAAATACGGTAATTTGGCTTATTAACTTATCCACCAAGAGCTTCATTCGAAAAGATGATTTCTTTTGGTGGCAAAATCGACATCATCGTGTAGTTTCTCGTTGGACCGGCCTTGCAAGGCGGAAAGGAAGCGGGCTATCATGCGGCTTCAACCAATTGAACGTTATAAGGCGTCATACCGAGATCTTTTCAACGTAAACTGATGCGTGAAATGTTCAATTCTTGAGAACGATGACGAGTTGATGTTGATAGGTTCTCATGCACACTCTCAGCCACAGCTTCGATATTTTCGGGTGTACGTACTGCACGAGCACGCTCATGGTTTGGCGCATTAACAATGAAACCAGTGTCACGAACTTTAGCAATAAACTTGCATATACCGGGCCCTGTGGGGCCTTCCCTCCACACAAATTTTTGTACGACATTTTCGTGCGATTTCCAGTCAATTGTCATTGTTTTGGAAATAAATTTTCAATAAATCCCAATGTTGCTCAAGCGTTAAAAGATTTATTACGTCCAGTGGTCATAATATACTGAATTTTATAACAGGATAGAATGACATATGTATTGCCAGATTCGAAATAGCCGATCATCCAAATTTAAACCGATAAATGGCCCACCCGATACATAATGTCTCAGATTAACAGTTCCATACTTTGTTGTTATGGTGCTTAAGAACAAATTCCTCAGTGGTTTCCTTGAAAACCAATAAGTCAGTACAATAGGAAGATAAAAACAACCAAATGTGAGAGACTTACAAGCATCTGTAAGGTAAAGCCATTGCTTCCGGAGATAGCCAGAATGCATAGACGTTTATAAACAATTATTTTCTATGGATTCAAGGATTGCAATTTTAAATAAAAGAAATTTGTTTAGTTTTCTCTTTATTTAAACCAATTAAACACTTGAAAGTTGCCTAAGTTTCTGACGCAAGTAGCCTTGAAAACGAGGTACAAACAGTTACAATTACTAAAGTTCCACCGATTGTTGTCGACGGCGATCTAAACTTTAACAAAATAATTGAGTTACTAGGCCAAAAATGTAAATACAAAAGAATGTCAATTGGAACAAAAATAATGCCTAACTCTCTAGATGACTACAACGAAATTATCTCCATTCTGAAATCAAATAACTTGACTTTTTTCACTCATCCGATAAAAGACAATCAAAAATTTAAACTTGTACTATATGGTCTGCCTCAAATCAATACAAAAATTATTAATGAAGAATTTAAGTCAATGTTCAACATTGAACCTCTGTCAACGAAAGAAATACAAACCTCTCGTTCTAACGCAAATGATGCTTTGTATATGGTTGAGTTCAACAGAAATCAAATTACAAAGCGTGAGGTAAGAAAAATAAAATATTTTTGTGGAATTGCCGTACAGTGGAGAAATCCCTTACGTAGTAAAAAAGGACCTACACAGTGCTCAAAGTGTACCATGTATGGCCATGGAGCCGCAAATTGCTTTAGGAAAGTGGCGTGTTTAGGTTGTGGGGGATCCCACGATTATTCTGTTTGCCCACTGGACAAGGTGCCAGCAAATGGTCCAGTTATATACAAATGCTACAATTGCATTAAAAAGAACCGCAAACATTTCAACCACCGAGCTGATGACCCTCGATGTCCGCTCCGGAGGGAGTATTTAGAAATTCGGCACAGGATTACAAGCAAAAAGTCACAGAATCGTTACTTACCAGAATCATCACACGATATCGATTTTTCGGAAAAGGACTTCCCGAAATTAAATAAAGGTACACATATCCAAACAGGTAATTTAAATAAAGTTACATATGCGTCCATGGCACAATCTAGACTTGAAGTCGAGGATAATGACATTTCCAATGAAAAAATCCTGGAAATCTATTTCGAAGCTCTTGATGCATTACAAAAATGCAAGAACAAATATGACAAAATGAGAGTTCTTGGTATGATGCTCAAACATGTCATATAATCAACTTACCCAAAATGAATTTCAGATTATGCACTGGAACGCCCAGGGCATAACAACTCCGTCCGCAATTATTGAACTAGAACATTTCCTTAATGAAAAACATATTGATATTGTTTTGATCAACGAAACTTTTCTTAAACCATACCATAAGTTTAAGTTAAGAAATTACACCATTATTAGAGAGGATCGCTCAACACATGGTGGGGGTGTCTTGATTGGGATCAAAAAAAATATTTCTTTTCAACGTATTCCCAAATTCCCTACTACTACAATAGAAAATGTATCCATTATAGTTCGAATTAATAACCGTGCAATTAGAATTACTTCTGCTTACTGTCCGAAGTATTCATCATATTTTACTGAGGACCTAGACAAAATAACATCAACAAGAAACGACTTCTTTATTTTCGGAGATCTTAATGCGAATCACTCGAGTTGGAATTGCCATTATAACAATAGAGCTGGTAATAGACTTTACCACCATCAAAACACATCAAATTACTATATTAAATATCCCAGCTGCTTCACAAGATTTGGTCAACAAATATCACCAACATTGCCTTCGGTAGTTGATCTTCTGCTAACGAACAGCAGTTTATCGATATCACCAATTGAAACCCATGCAGACATACTAAATTCCGACCACATACCAATTACGTGCACAATTTATGGATCCATTATAGTTAAGTCGACTTGTGTTCCCCAGTATAACAAAGCAAACTGGATCGCTATAAGGAAATGGGTAGATGAAGAGATCAGAAGTATAAATTTACATACTGCAATAATAGAACAAACCAATATTGAGGACATTTTATCAAAGACTACACAGATTATTCAGAGATCGTCTGATTTAATACCCGTATCAGAGGTTGAAACATGGCAGAAAAAGTTAACCCGTATTAGTTTATATTTAATTTGTCAAAGGAGAAAATATCGCCGAAAATTGCAAAGAAGTATAGATTTAGCAGAAAGAATAACACTGACAAGTATCTTAAAACAGCTGAATATGCTGATTAAGTACCACGTGATAAATGACAGAAATAACAGCTGGTCGCAGTTTATTCAAGCGTTGCCCCCCGGTAAGAAAAAATTCTGGTTATTAACAAAGGCTATAAAAGGTAAGAAATCAGCTGTTGGAGTGCTGACCAGAGATGGCGCTGACATATATGATAGTGAAGCCAAAGCAAACGTTATTTCTCAAGCATTTGAGGATTTCCATGGGATAACCCGTAATATAACATCGCCGAATGAAAACAAAATATTGAAATATTGTGAATGGTTAGATAGAACATGCATTCAAGAGGATATAGAAAATGAGTTAACGACTGTGGAAGAAATAAGATTTAAAGAACTCTAAAGCTCCTGGGATTGATGGCATTAAATCAATCATTCTCAAAAATATGCCGGATTCAATTTTTAATATTTTATCTAAAGCATTTAATTGGTGCTTAAAAATGGATATTTTCCCGACATTTTTAAAAAGGCCAAAGTTATTCCCATCTTAAAACAGGGGAAAAACCCAAAATTGACATCGAGCTACCGACCGATTAGTATGCTGAATTGTTTGGATAAAGTTTTTGAAAAGATTATTTTTAACAGAATATATGAATTCACAGAATCCAACTCAATTTTAAAAGCAGAACAATTTGGTTTCCGTAAGGAACACTCTACGATTCATCAAATCAAAAGAATCGTAAAATTTGTGAAGCTAAACAAATCTCAACGTAAAAGCACGGGCATTATTTTTCTGGATATAGAAAAAGCATTTGACACTTTATGGCACAATGGTCTTGTTTATAAACTGAATAACTTTGGATATCCTATGTTTATTCAAAAAATTGTAAAAAGTTTTTTGGCAAATAGAACATTCGTGGTGGAAATAGATGGTAAAAGATCTGCCTGTCGTAGAATTTTAGCTGGCGTTCCGCAAGGTTCAGTTTTATCAACGATTTTATATTCCATATATACTTCGGATTACAAGATACCAAAAAGTTCAACATTGGCCCTTTACGCTGATGATACAGCTATTGTTTCAAGTGGCAAAGTCTCAAATGCTATCGTCAAAAAAATGAACAAGAGCTTCTTGCATATTGAAAAATACTTCACAAAGTGGAAAATACAAATTAATGAAGGAAAAACACAGGCAATAATTTTTCCCTTTAATAAGTCGCCAAAGAGAATTCCCAGCATTTCGCTTCGCATTCAGGGACACCAAATTCCCATTCAAACCTCCATCAAATATCTAGGCTTCGTTCTGGATAATCGCTTGTCGTTTAAAGAACATGTGCTATATTCTTGCGAAAAAGCTATAAAATGCGGGAGAGCACTTTTCCCTCTATTAAATCGTAAATCAAAACTGAACATTAAGAATAAACTTCTACTTTACAAAATGTGCATTCGTCCGATTATGACTTATGGATGCCAAGTATGGGCAGATAGCTGCGCCAAAACATATTTGAAAAAGCTCCAAATAATTCAAAACAAAAACCTTAAAATAATATATAATTTACCCAGATTATATTCTACTGCTCGTCTCCACATGCGATTTAAAGAAGATATGTTTGAAACCACAACCACTAATCTTTGCCGAAGATTCGAAGATCGAAACAGATCTTCACGTTACACTATCTTAAGAAATTTGAATTAATAATTCCTTCTATTATTTCAATAATGAAATCCTATAGAAGTAATTAAATTATCAAATTTTTCTAATTAATTAAATTAATTGGGGTTTTTGTTCTATCTTTTCCCCTAAACTGCCTTATAATTAATAAGCCACCTATTTTGTAAAAATAAGTTCCTAATTGCTGCAATACTTTATTTTAGTTATATCTCAAGCTCTGTATGTATTAAAATTATTTTTATTTTTAAAATTGTAATAATGATAGATTTTAATAAAAAAAAAAAAAAAAAAGTTGCCTAAGTCGAGCAGGTAGTATGAAGGATCAAATCTTAGCTAGCACATCTCGAACAAAATGAAATTAAAAATAAAAAAAAAATATTTCTGTTTGTGACTTACTCTCAGCAATCTTTCCTGCATAATTTTTGAGAGTAAAATAAAATTCCCATGAAAAGTTTCTCAAAAATCTGTCTTTAACTAACACACAAAATATGGGTGGTGTGAGAAGCTAGGTTGCAATCCGGACTAAACTAGTTTGAAGAACTGCACAGTACGGCTGCATGATTTCCCTGTTGGCAATATTGTTAGCCTGGTTAGCTTTGTTATCAAATCAGAAGACATAAATTGTTGTTGTTCTGTTCTCTTTCAGGGTGAAATCATTTTATGGTTCTGTATGCCATGCGAGCTAAAGTAAGTTCATGACTGATTCGTCCGCAGAGAACAGAGCAACCAGATGTTTCGTTAAAAGATTGTTGAATTTTAAAATAAAAATAAAGTGCTGCGCATATAAAATATTTAAGAAAACGCACATGCATACACAGATCTTCATTAAAAAAATAAAAGAAAAACCGAAATTTATAGGAAAACTTATTGAAAACTGAAATGAATTGAAAAAAATATACAACAAGACGAAGAAAGATACGAAAACAGAAACTCATGTATTGTCTCTGTCTCTCTCTCTCTCTTTGTCTTTGTCTATCTTTTGGAAATACTTGCCATTAAACAAAACCAAAAAAATGCAGAAGAAAAACTTTTTGGAATCGAAAGAATAACAGGAAACGGAAATTGCCAGAAAAAAGCAAAAAAAAAAGCAACATAAATATGGCATCCTAAAAAGCAAAAAAGGAAGACAAAAACAACATTAAAACGAAAACATGAAGAAAAAAGAGAAATAATTTTCAAAGCATACGTTAGAGGATAATAGCAGGTGAATAGATTTAATTTGCAAATAAAATTAAAAGAAATTAAAGCCAAACAACTCTGAAACTATAAATTAAAGATTTAAGAAAACACAATAAAAATAATTCCTTTATAAATTTTGCTTCAAACACATGAGTCCTAGGCTCCCCCTTTTTTTTCTTTAAAGATCTTTGCAGTACAATAATTTTGGTTTATCTTTTAAATGCAAACATCTTTGGGGGACGATCTGCAACATTTTCACATCCTGTTTCCTTTACATTTTCTTTTCTTTTTTCATTTCTTCTTAATCATGTGCAACTTTATGCCGGTGCACAAACAAACAACATCATCAACAACAGCATCAGCATCAGCATTAAAATTTATGCAGGCTGCGGTAATGGCAACAACTTTAAAAGAGACCGTACAACTCAAGCACCACAAGCAAAAATGTAAGGAACAGAGGAAATACTTCGTTTTTATGAAACCTCTGCACGTTTCAGGTCTTTGCCTACCTATATGAGAGTCATTTGTGTTGTGTCCTTATGCCTACTGCTGCATCACACTCGTGTCGTCAGGGTGTAGAGGTTAAACATGTCTTTGCATTTAATTTAAAGGGACTAGCTTGTCAAGACTTTAAATTTGTTGCATAAGTGGAGACAGAACAGAAATGCTTCAATCAAAACATCTGTCGATAATGCAGTTTTGCAAAGGCAATCGAAATGTTGTTGACCAAACATAGCAATATAGCATGAAAGTGTATCAGACACAGGCTTAGATGTCATTGATTGCTGATCTCATATCATTCTATTTAAGCAGACTTTTGTAGAAACAAAATTTAAACTTTATCTGGGTGTACGATTTAATATTGTTAAGTTTTTTCCTTTTAAAAAGCGTTTAAAATATGATCTCGTATATTGCAAATAAAATAATAATAAATCTATATTTAGTTTTAATTAAAATTCTTTATTATTTGCACAATTCTGTGTACCACTGTTCACAACTTGATGTAAACAACAACAATTGCTTTGTTTGTTATTCCTCTGTTTACCACCTTTGCATAAACAATAAAAATTACTAGACAATTGTTCGATAGATCTTTGTAACGGAGATCTTCAAACCACGATTACTCTCTTCAAATGCACCGCGTTTTCACACAAGACTGACTGAACTTTTACTAACTCAGTTGCCTGCTTTGCATTGCCTTTTATATGGCAGGGTAAACAGTCTGATGAATGTTCTTGAAGGCGAATGTTGGTGACTTCCCAATGGCGATGGTATCTTGCAATAGACTTTTATCTACTGGATTAAGGATAACAGAAGAAGAAGAATTAAACTTTGTCTGGATAGGATTTTTCTAGCACCAGAATGTTAAGCTCAGTATCCTGTAAGTCTTTTTTCTTTGACTCCAGGATTCTATGGATTTTACAAAAAGTATAGAGCACCGATAAATTTATTAAATATTTAGTTAATGTGTGATATTGTCTCTCTGTCTCAGAGTTGTTGCCAATGCTGGATACCTTAAGTTCAATTTGTACCCGCCAAATAAGTGCTGGGTGACCTCTCTATTACCTCTTCTTCCACAGACTTTTTGCCTTCTTACTGAAGTTTATAAAGTCTGTTAACCTGTTTATATTCGAAGATTGTGATAGACCCGCAATCTCTCCCCGTAGATACGAAAGATCTTGCGAAGGCAATGGTTCACGTTCTATACTATGCCTCAGCCTTGTTGTGGATAACCACTCTCCGTCTAGGAAATGAAAACACTTGTACTGATTGCGGAAAGTAAATCATCTGGGAATGTTATCAGAATTGCTCGCTTTCACGAGTTTAAATCTTTGAGACCAGACACGGAATATTCCCAGCTATTCTGTAACATATAATGAGATGAGATATTACTCATCAGTCTGCGGATAAATTGTATTGCATTGGAATGATGCGTATTCCATTGATGAATATGATCATAATGCCGAAGGTAGTAGGCAATTGTCTAAAAATTGCAGACTGACTATTGAAAATTCTATTACGACGATACGTCAGTCAATTGGATCAAACTGTTCACTAAACGAGTTCTGTACAAGCTCTGCATATATGGCGTTGCAAAAACAGGACAATTTCAGCTGGTCTGTCAGCGCCAGGAAGACACTAATTATTTAGGACTTCATAACACTTCTCGGACGTTAGGTGTCTTCATGTTATTGCAACCAAGTAAGGATTCTAGATGTGTGCATAATTCTTTGCTGCACGTAATGGCAACTCATCTAACCTGAAGCAGCAGCAGGCATGTAAGGTCACGCATACTAACTTCTTCTTGGTCCTATTCTATCTGTTTTTGAATATTAAATGCGTGATAATGAAACATACACATACACACACTTACACTTTCATTTTGTTATAAAAGTAAAGTAAACGAAAGAGAAAGACAGAGAAAATGAGAGAGAGAGAGAGATTGGAAGACTAAGCAAATGCATGATAATGGTTGTTGTTAAAACCTTTTTTTCACTGTATAAGTGTGTGAGTAATTGGTAATAACTGCACTTCATTTTATAGTCTCTTCCTTTCTCTCTCACATTCTTTTCTACCTTTAGGCACACTTACGGTATATACATGCACACATGAATTGTGTGTGTGTGTGTATGTGAGTAAGAGTTAGTGTCACTTACTTTTTGCGAAAGTTTTGTTTCATTTTTTTAAAGCATTTTATGTTGTTCCATATATTTATGGGTTGATGACTTTTTAATTCTCTCTTGTGTCTCTTTCTGGCCCTCTCTTTTGCTCTTTCTAAGGATTGCAACTCTAGTTTTTTCCTGTACTTGTGTCAACCACCAACTTTTACTAGTAAAATTGCAGAATTTTTTTAAAAAAATTATTTCAAATAAAATTTGTTCCACACACACTACCACCTGTACACTTAAGCAACCCACCAAATGCCTTAAAGTTGACTTTAATTTTTTTTCTGTTTTACATTTTACTCTAGAAGCCAGAGAAGGAGAGAGAGAGGGAGAGAGAGCATGTGTTATATGTATATTGTATAACGGTTATTACTAACAACCTATTCTCGACATAACACATACAACTTTTCCATAAAAGTCAACTCAATTTAGACACACAAGAAGCAAGAGAGAGAGAAAGAGAGAGAGAGAGAGAGAGAAGGAATGTAAAAGAGCAACAGAAAGTAGAACGAGTGCATAAAAATGTACTCAAAATTGAAAAGTTTTCAAATTTAATTAAACGTGAAATGAATTTTTTTTTTTAACAAAAAATTGTTTCTTTTTATTTTTACGTTGAATTTATAATTCGATTTCAGTATAGCGTTGTTACTTGTTTGGCGTAATTTTTTACAAAGTTTATGCTGCAAAGAAGAGCGAGAGACAGACAGCGAAAAATTTCGAAAATTATAATAAAACTTTGCTTTAAAAGCGTAATTGATTATGAGAAAAAGAAATTAAGTTGTTAGATAGGGCTAGAAATATGTAACCAAACATTGGGTAAATTTAACACCATGTGAGTTAATTTAGAAATTTCAAGCCAGTTGATGAACTTGCTAATGAGCAGGAGCACCCATAACTTTCCTATAAGATAACTTGGTAAAGAAAAACATTCTTGTTAAACTGATGAATAGGTTTAAGAGGATAATAGCATACATCCATGATGTGGCTTTGCTTGAGAATTTCTGGATGACGCTATTCACTATTAAAGGCTACACTTTCATGTGATGGCAGCCAATTGTATGTCAAAAGCTTTTCGAAGCTGACTTTATGAAATGTCCTACGCACTGTGTTCGCGGTCTTCACTGCGAACACTATGAACACACTGAACACTGTGAACACTATGAACACAAGAGATGCAATAGAGGACGAAAGATGGAGATTTGGCACCAAGGAATACTGCGCGGTTGTCACACTTGACGTAAGAAACTCGTTCAACTCAGCGAATTGGGGGCGGATTATGAGAGCCCTCTTTAACGTGGCTACGCCGCCATACTTAATGGAGATTCTAAACAATTACTTTCAGGACAGGCAGGTAATATACCTAACGGATGAAGGAGAGCAGGAATACATAGTGGCGGCGGGTGTCCCGCAGGGCTCTGTACTTGGGCCACTCCTATGGAACATAATGTACGATGGAGTACTTCGACTGCGATTGCCAAACGGGACTACAATTGTGGGCTTTGCAGATGACATTGCCATAGTCTCGGTAGCTAAGACGGTAAGAGAAATCGAGGAAAAAACTAACACAGCGATTCGAAATGTTGGAGCATGGCTGGACGAGGCAGGTTTGACACTTGTTGCACATAAAACGGAGGTATTGGTATTTGCAAAGACAATACCAATAGACTTATTGGCGGACGAGATGAGGCGGATATACTTTCGCCGTCTCGAGTGTCCAGACTTCCATGCACAAATGGCAGACACGATGGGAGAGCGGTTTAAAGAGAAGATGGACATTTCACCTTGTCCCTTCTATAACCCCTTGGATGGAGAGCAAACATTGCGAGCTGAATTACTACATGACCCAGTTCCTAACTGGTCATGGATGTTTTAGGAAGTACCTGCACAGATTTGAACATGATACTTCCCCTATATGCCCAAACTGTGTAGATGAAGATGGCCCGGAGAAATTAGATTAAGACCAAACCGGCTCATGGAGGAGCTGTTGAATTCTAGGACGCTATGGAGCCAATACAGCCAGAAAATGGCTGAAGTAATGCTAGAACTCCGAAGACTGGAAGAACGTAGGCGAAATTTGACATAATGTGATAAAGCTTTCGAGCTAACCAGCCCTCCGCGAAGTAATACCTTACGGCAGTCCCGCGGAGGGAGAGTGGTTGAAGTGTGTAGGCGGTGGTGATGGTGAATCGTGCATGCTTTTGTTGGAACAAAAGTATTTTTCGAAGATTACCACCTCCGGCTCAAGACAAAAAGAAAACACTATGAACACAGTGAACATTGTGGACACAGTGAATACTGTGAGCATTGTGAATACTATGAACACTGTGAACACTTTTAACACTGTGAATATTGTGAACACTGTGAACACTGTAAACACTATGAGCACTGTGCACACAGTGAACACTGTGAATACTGCGAACACTGTAGACACAGTGAACACTGTGAATACTATGAAAACAGTGAACACTGTGAACACGCTTAACACTGTGAATACTATGAATACTATGAACACTGTGAAACTGTGAACACTGTGTACATTGTGAACACAGTGAACACTGTGGACACAGTCAACACTGTGGACACAGTCAACACTGTGAATACTGCGAACACTGTAGACACAGTGAACACTATGAATACTATGAACACTGTGAAACTGTGAAGACTGTAAACACTGTGAACACAGTTAACACTGTGAATACTGCGAACACTGCAGACACAGTGAACACAGTGAATACTGTGAACACTCATAACACTCTGAACACTGTGAGCACTGTAAACACTGCAAACACTGTGAACATAACGTCAGGTTTGAAAAGCTTTTGACATATAATTGGATGCCATCACATGAAAGTGTGATGAATTTAAGATTTCGTTTTGTTCGGGATGTCTAAATTGAGGTTTGTAACATGGGCTCTCATCTGATAGGTCAACACACTACCCACTGGACTAAAAGGACTTAAATTGCAGTCTTATGAACCGAAAATAGTTCACTTTCCCATCGTGTTAGCAGAGAAATGTTTTGATATGGTTGACGCATGATGGATGTTGACATTCTATTCAAAAGAAATACACCTCACAGATTCTTCCGCCAACTCATTTCTTTGATAATCAAGGTTGTTTGATGCTGAGCAGCCAGTTTGTTTGGCATCTACAAGTCTTGATGCCAGACTAATTGATTCAGGAAGATTGTGGTACCTTTCTTTCGTTCAAAGCCATTCTTGTTGAAAAATAAAGAAATTTTTTTCTTTTTAGTGAGGTTGGGTTCTGGCATGTCCCTGAGCCCAGTGTTACATACTTTGAGTTTAAAGAGAATATTTTTAATAATTTTCCAATAAAGTTTGAAAATTTTTTTAGCTTGCGAAAGGGTTCATTGCTTTTTTTTTTTCTTAAAGGTGAAAAGAGTTTAAAATTGTTTTGAAATGAAATTTTTTTAAGTTTTAATGGCCATGAGCATTAGACTTGAATGCTTAAAAGGTCAGTGTTAAGCATTTCTTGGTTTTTTTTTTGCTCTTCATTTAATTTTCATTTTCCAAAGAAATATTTGCCAGAGGGTGACTGTTGAAAAAGAAAAAAACTGAAAATGGAAGAATGCCGAGTAATTTTGTGTATTGGTTTCGAAATGATTATAAAATTTTTATTTTTTTCTTTTTTTTTTTTCTTGCCATTTGCCTTTAAGATAAATGTTTTTCATTTTTTCTTCTTTTTCTTTTCATTTGATTTTAAATGTTTTCAGTTTGGAAAAACGGCTTTCCATTATTGTGGTGGCTTTTAATGTTAGCAGCTGCGTTGAAGGATGCTGAATGAAGTAAGGTTCGTAAGTATAATTAAAATTCTTGTCAGATTATTACATTGAAATACACAACCTTAAGGCATTAAAAGCAATCTATTAAAAGTTATTAAAATTCAATAAAATGAAGTCGGATTTATAGGCTCTTAAAAGGCTCATTGAATTTTCATTTTTGGATTTCCAAAATTATTTTTTTTTTCTTTCATATTTATTAAGAGAAATTAAATAAATTTTCTTAGAGATTAAATTATACTTGTTTGTGAAAATTTCAGTAGAAAAATAATACCCTTTAATTGCAGCCATTTAAGTCTACTCAGCAATTTAAAGTTTTGAATTTAAATTTTAAATCAAAAAAACAATTTAAAAGAAATGATTGAAAGACTTTTTTTCTTTATTTCTCTCTCTCTCTCTCTCTCTCTCTCTCTCTGTATTATTAATAAATAAATAAATAAATATTTAATTAAAGCAATTTATTTCGAAAGAATGTTTATTTGCTTTTATTAGGCCAATAAAAATATTATTTAACAAATATCTTGTGCTTCTCTCTTAACTCTTCTCTTTGTCTACAAACATGTTCATTATATTGGGGGTATAAAGAAATTATGAGGCATTTTTTTTTGTCAACAATGCCTCTTGGCTATTTATTGTACAATGAAATGCTTAAAGTCAAAAGCAAATCAATCGCATAAACTGTGCTGAAATAAAGCTTATTTCCCTGACAGTGTCTTGCATAAATCGTGGCAAATGTCCGATGAATGCAATCGGTTGTCTATGTAATATGTGTGAGCAAAGCAAAACTCCCTAATGTTTAGGTTAGTTAAGGTAAAGTGGCAGACCTTCTTGAGGGAAGAGTACCCATTTAAGCCAGCACTTAGCCCATTGTGATATCACAATTAATTTGATCCGATGGTCAACCATTTTCTAGGGAAAAAATAAATCTTGCTATTGCAGCAATCCTTATATTGTTACGAAAATGAAAAAATCTAGATGCTGGTATTTTGCTTTTACATCGCTTAGCATTAAAATTATCAACAAAAGCTACAAACACAAAAACAATACAGTAAACAAACCTATTTACAAATTACCGTACTGCTTAATATAACAACAAACACCAGCATAAAAAAATGGTAAACAAGTAAACAAAAATATACCAACAAACCCTACAAGAATATATGTAAACAAAATACACAAACAACAATAATGAAACAACGATGTTAACATTTACACAGATTTCGAGAAGGCGAAGCTACGAACATTCGCCTTCAAGAACATTCATCAGACTGTTTGTTCTGCCATATAAAAGACAAGGCAAAGCAGGCAAGGATTTAGTAAAAGTTCAGTCAGTCTTGTGTGAAGACGCGGTGTGTTTGAAGGGAGTAATCGTGGTTTGAAGATCTCCATTACAAAGATCAGTCGAACAATTGTCTAGTAATTGTTATTGTTTATGTAAAGGCTGTAAACAGAGGAATAACAAAGAAAAGCAATTGTTGTTCTTTACATCAAGTTTTGAACAGTGGCACACAGAATTGTGCGAATAATAAAGAATTTTAATTAAAACCAAACACAAACTTCACCTGCGAGCTCATATTTTAAACGTTCTTAAAAGGTATAAACGTAACAATGTTAAAGAGCTCCGTCAAAGAGGTCAGAAAATGGGAAGTTAAAACTTCTGTCTCTTTGTGACAAGAGCAATATAATAGCACAAGAGGTGAAAGACAGTCTCGTCTTCTTTCTCAGTTCCATAGCTTCTGTAGAAGTCATTAGTCGGAATGAAAATATTTTGGCATGCCTACCAAAAAAGAACAGTGGCCTTTAGCAGATAGATCACGATAACGGTTAGATCACTTTTGATTTCTAGAAATAAAGAGCATTATTTTGGCGCAAAGGCTAGTTCCATACGATATCCTGAAAATATTAACAAGATCCAACACCGAAGTTGTAGGCTGTCGCAGTCTCCGATGTCCATGAACTTTCTAGCACATGACATAAAAGCAGGGTTTTTTTCGAGAAGAGGCACTAAAAGTAAATCCTAAATGGGTTCAACAGAAATCACTTATTCGACTACTGATCTATAACCCTCATAGGCTCTCGTAATCATAAATGTCGTGGAACTTTCTGACGATGGCAAAAACGGATCAAACTGGCTAGTGCAGGCTTTTTATAAGACGAGGTAATATGAACCGTTCCCAATTGTTTGCACTGGAAAACACTTATCAGAATCGTTTGTTCCCAAGCAGGAAAATAGTGGATTATGAATATCATGATGATGACTTTGGTACCATGCATATTTGGCGGACTTCACGTTCGATTTCATATGGTTCGGCTTGTGGTAATGCATCGATTTTCCTTTAGCGGGGATGTCTTGAAGGAAGAATTTAATTTCCTCTCGATGTTTAATGATGGTTAAATGAAATTAAGGAAGGAAAGAGTGTATCTAGCTGCCTTCCTAAATAAAGGCTGGAAACTCAGATCTCTGATAATGAGAAACTCATCGAATATATACGCCAGTATTATCATTACTGATGCATTCCAAGGAGACGATTTTACATCTATTTTCGTTGGTTCTCTACTGTAAAGCCTCAGCTGCTATCACAAAACATACCTTCTAACACAGAACAGTCACATAAATTAAAAATTATTTGCTGGAAAATGCGAAAAAGTCGGCAGCAGTCAAGAACATTGACTATACGACTCAGCTAATGGCTCTCATGGAAGTTCAGAACAATTATTCCGAAACAGGCAGATATGAACAAATGGTATAACGCACCTGGTTATCAAAGACACAAACCATAAGTTTGAAAATTCCACATCGTTTTAATTATACACACAATAATTTATGAGTGAAACCAAAAACTCTCATTTTAATTAAAATCCAACACCATATGCCACACACACTTATACACACTCTTATATGAAGAAGTTCGTTTGTATTAAGGCAATAGAAAATAAGAAGAAGAAGAAGAGATTATCCAAAGATATCCTGCTAGTTTTTAACATTAAAATAAGTCTCTAAGTATGGCTATAAATGGTATATTGGTTGGTGTCTTTATGCCATTTTAGCTTCAAGACTAATAAACAAATACTCCAACGTTGTTGGAATTCTAATAAAATATGAAAGAAATCGAGAGATAGATAGAATGATAATAACAACAACAACCAAATAAAACAATACGAAAAAGAAAATGAAAATAAAATGAAAAATAATCACAAATAATAAATAAATATTTGCATATATTTTAGGATAAATAAATATGCAATAAATTAAAGCATACTTTAAGGCAATCAACATAAAAGTTTTCTCATTTACGAAATATGTTTTCGATAGTTTTTGTTTCTTTTTTTTACTGTTTTTCTGTTAATTGTTGTCTTTAGTTTTCGGGTTAAATGAATTGAAAAAAAACAAAACAAAAGAAGACTTTTGAAAAATAATCACAATAAATTTCAAATAAAACTAATTGAGAAAATTTGAAAATGAAAAGGATTTCAAAGAACAATTAACAGAGAAATGTTTCTGTGAGCCGAGACAGATAGCGTGGCAGGAGCTTAAGTATTCCAGAGTAAAATATTAAGCACACATGGTGAAACTTGCGAGTAACTTCCAGGCGAAAGTCTAGGCCATTGTCAAAATGTGCTCAATTTAACTTAGTTAAGGCGGAACATTTTAATACTGTGGCAGTCAGGCCGACATTCGAGCACTCGATTCCTCTGAATCAGCTTCTGCTGGTTGTGAGGTTATGTGGGAATTCACGGCAATGAACAGACAAATATGGTTACGAGCTGTGGAGTTCCTACGCCGATGATGGGACCAGATTCTTTCTATGGAGTAGGAGCGTATGCTTGGAAAGGTATGCTCAATGAAAGTACAGATAAAGAGAAGCAAAGTCACTTCTCAAAACAAGTGGGTTTGATGCAAGCGAAACTTTTTTTGGGAAACTACAATAAAAAGACATCTGAGTCTTGCATCCAACTATCGAGGAATAAACTGAGATTGGTAACCGACCTTTTGACAGGGAACTGTAGCCTTAGGGTACACTTATTCACGATTAGGGTGTTTCAAGCTCAACATGTAGATGCTGCAGCGATTAAAATAAATCATCGGAATACACGCTTGGTTACTGTGGGGTATTAATGCATCCCAGAAAGAAGCCCTTGAATGACATCAAATGCTAGGCAGGCAATTGTCTTTGTTGACATCGAACAACGTTCTAAAAGTTGTCCGGGGCAATGGGCTTGCAGATACCCACATGTACGCCTAGATGTATACCCAAATTTTTTTATGCACACTCCTTACACAATTCATATCAAGCACTTGAATGAATATCAAATGCTAGGCAGGGAATTGTCTTTGATGACATCGAGCAACATTATGAAATTTGTCAGGGCAATGGGCAATGCGTATCAGCAAACCCACATGTACGCCTAGATGTATACCCAAATTTTTTATGCACACTTCTTACATAATACATATGAAAAAAAATATATTTAATGCGTATGTATGTACATTTGAAATAATTTCCATGATATTCATGCCATCATTTTTTTATTTTTTTTTTTGCGGAAATCAATTTCTCTTAATCAGTCTGAGCTGCAGACATTCCCACGAGTTTCATATTTTAATGAAAATCAAACCAATCAATGTTTATTTCATTCTCTTTCTGTCTTTATAGATTCAAGGATTCACAAGGATATTCACAAGCACACACACATGCTTATACGATCATATCAGAATGGTTCCAATTAAATTAAAATTTTTTAAAAAATAATTACGCAACGCAGCTATAACTCATGGTATTATTTACCTTAACACGTGTTTGTATGCTTAAACATCAAACTGATATATTTTTACTTGCATTTTTGTTTTTGTTGCTCTTCTTCTTTTTTATAATAATAAAAATAAAATAAAATTAAAAAATATTGTTTTTTAAACTGTCATTATAAATCCCAACCTCACTCACCGCTACACTAGGTGGCTAACAGTTCATATGTACATTCATGTTCGTGTTTGTCCAGCCTTTGTGGCATTTGTCAAACACGGCAACAAACATGGCAAACATTTATAATTTCCTGTTTGTCGTTTCCGTTGTGTGTTAAACCATTAAAAACTTTACTTTTTTTCCTCCATTTTTTTCTTCTTTTTTTTTTTTTTTTTGTTAATCCAATCCACAACAAATGATGTTGCAAACAAACACACTCTAGTGTTTGTGTATTTAAGTGTTGTTGTTTGAAAAATAAATTTTTGCAATAAAATGCTTTTGCTTTAAACGCAGCCCAACCTGCTTGCCAGCCAGTTCTGGCAGTGGAAATTAAATAAATTAAACCAAGGCACACACACACACACATATATTTATGGATTAATCATGTTGTGAATAATTTTTTTTTGTTGTTTTTCGATTGGAATTTTTTTATTGTAATGTCATGAGAAATTGTTCAAATTAATGGCAACATTTGATTCAGGGAATAAAGAGTAGTAAATATGAATAAAATTTAAATTGAAAAACAAAATATTTAATATGATTTCTGTAATAATAGACGAGAAATATGCAATTAAAATCCTAAACAAACGCAAATTTAACGAATTTTTCCATACAAAAACTTTATAAATTAATTTGCAATATGTGACCAGCAACATGTATCAGGCAATATGTATCGAGCAACATGATAGTGCATAAATACATAATTTTATTCAAGGTTTTGGTTTAACGCCCAACTGCTTATATTTTGAGACAAAGAGAAATTCCGACTATTTCAGCTATCCGTTCTGAAGTGAACGCGTTTTATATAATACATACTGTAATGGCTATTACATCACTTGAATCAGAATTAGGTCCTCTACATATGCAAATTCAATGAATTTTTCCATTAAAAACTTTATAAATTAATTTGCAACATGTTTCCAGCAACATGTATCAGGCAATATGTATCTAGCACTATAGTGCATTAATACATGGAATGTCGAACTTAAGAACCCCATTTTCGGCATTCTTACGGTTTCAGCTATCCGCTCTGAAGTGAACGCGTCTTATATTAATACATACTGTAATGGCTGTTACATCGCTTTAATCAGAATTAGGTCCTAAACATATGCAAATTCAATGAATTTTTCCATTAAAAACTTTATAAATTAATTTGCAACATGTGTCCAGCAACACGTATCAGGCAATATGTATCTAGCAACATGATAGTGCATTAATACATGGAATGTCAATGTAAAAAAGCCCATTTAGGAGCAACATTTTGAGCATTTATTATTAAACACTGGCTCAATATCAATTTACTCAAGGTTTTTGTTTATTTTTCATATTCGCGACAACATTGGCTGCCTCAACTGCTTATATTTTGAAACAAAGAGAAATTCGGACAATTTCAGGTATCCGTTCTGAAGTGAATGCGTCTTATATTAATACATATCCTACTGGTTATTGGGCTCATCTGTCCACACCACCTGTGTTTATCTATGAGTGGCGGTACCTACAGCTAAACGCCGACATCGAATGATAATTTTGGGAAGAAATTTTTCATGACTTAAATCTCCCTTTGTTGCAGTTTCCCAACAAAAGTTTCGATTGCCACAAATGCACTTGGTTTGAGAGGAGTCGTCGCAGTCGCATCCTAAGCCAACACATTCCGTAATGCAACCTGAATTGAACACATCCGATCAGTGTTATTTATTTAGAAAAACTATGAGGAATGTGACCAGTGTTGCCGTGATTTAATACAATGTCTTCATGACTAGGGCCTGTATTCTCATTGCTCCAATTAATAGTTACAGATCGTCTATACGTAGAATAGAATGCGAGTGTCTGCTGTCTCCGTATGCCACTGATAGCGAAGCATTTAATAGTTATCTTCAAGAGGGTTACCGGTCACTGGGCAGGGACGTGAAAGGTATTAGCACACCTGAAGCAGTTGCTCAGACACCAGGAGGAGATCGCCATGTTTTTCTTATGAAAAATAACAGACGAATGAGTTGATATTCTAAAAGCCTTAGAGAATGTAAATTCAAGTAAGTGCCTAATGACTTAACCCTTTTAGTAAACAGTCTCGCTGTACAACAAAAATTAGTCGAGAGAGTAACACTGCAAAGTAAACAACATGAACTATAAGATCAACTTATTTTCTCTTCTTTACTTCCTTACAATTGTTTGCTGGACTCAGAATTCCTTTAAAAACAATTGTACAACCTTCGTGTATATTTAAAGCAAAAATCTCCCTCTGTCTCTTGCAAAGTTTGCACACTTTCGGTGAAATCCACTTTTGGTTCACATCCCCTTTGGAATTTTCCTTTATCAAGGTGTCACTAACTTAATAATAAAAATCTTAAGACTTTATCATCACAATTCTATCTGAAATGTATGGCAAAAGATAAAAAAAATGCGAAAATTATTTCACATTCACATTGTATTTCAATATCTTTCAGCACAATCTCTGGAGGACAACAAATTATAATAAAAAAAAAAACCAAGAAGTAGAAGAAAATCCAATCAAAACTTTAACGTGATTTTAAGGTGAATTGCAAACGCTATTTGGCAACAATATGCTTCCAATAGAAAGCTAACAGTGTGTGATAAAATTAATCATACAATTTTAAATGTTTCGCAGGTTATAACGGCGTTATTTAAGGATATTAAATGTTTATAAACAATGTTGCCGGACATATGTTTATAAACATATTGTTGCTGGCTAATGATACAGATTGTTATGATTTTCAATTTCTGCTTTATTTTATAACCACCAATATTTAGGGGTAAGCCCGTGTATTTAGAACTACGAAAATTGCTCATGGAAGTGAGGAAAGATGGAGTAGTATTTGTAGACATCAGATTTGTATGTGTTTACAAACAGCATTACATATACGGACAGTGTGTGCCTCAATTTTCTACGTAATGTATTGCGCCAAAGGATGCAGAATCATGGCGCAAACCAGCTTGTCACAGATAAAACTCTCCATATTCAAAATACTAGCAGAAGTTAATTCAACGAAATCATTTAAGAAACTGCGGCTAAAAATTCTGAGTCTCCGCTTATGCACGCAAGGGCAGAGACACAGAATATGATCAATAAACTGTAGCCTCTACACGATACTATAAACTCAGCGAATGGAAGGGGTGCTCGCATTCTTCTTTTCTTGTGCTTGCCCTCAAAGCACAACGCCAAGTCAATAAACCTTTTAAGATTTTAATAGATTCCTTTACCATTTTCAAGACCTATTCCTACTCTTGAATGGTTGAAGGTCCCTTCTTTCAGATTCGTGCTCTTCAATACTTCTTGTATCCGCATTAATCTACACTTCACAATAACGCCAGATGCCAGTATAACCCCGTCTCTATGCAGAAGCAAGTTTGGGTGAGCCATCCTGCAGACTGGAACCAATCTCAAGCATCTCAGCCTCATTACCACTTTAGCACCACAACTCATCAGCAGTGTCATTACTCAACAATTACTACACAATTCTCCAGAAACAAAGACTAGCATAGGTCAGCATAAATCATCAGTTTCACAAAACAAATGACACCTGAGATGACCTTTTTTAAAAGCCCTAAATGGGTCGCCCGTTATTATGGCAATGTGTACTGTGCATACCATAGAGCGTTAAGGAAGTTAATAAAGGCACTTAAAGAAATTATCTGCTCTTGATGAGATCGCGCCGTGTAGTGTTTGGGCTTACTCGACTGTAGCTTGTAAGTTCAAACTTTAACTTTAACGTTGCGGCACTGCAAGTAGAGACGTGCGGCGTATTGGAATTCAGATTACAGCCGATAACTATACTTTCGATAAGTCAAGGAATTTATTTATCTTGGTTCCGCCGTTACCACCAAAAATGATGTCAGTCTGAAGATCAAGCGAAGGCTCCCTCTTACCAACAGGTGCTGCTATGGTCTCAATTGATAATTGAGTGGCAGAGACCTCTCTCGTACGACAAACTAATACAAAACTAATAAACTACAAGAGGCTCATCTTCCCCGTGCTTTTTTTATGGCGCAGAGGCCTATTAAGCACTGATGCAGACGCCTTGAGAATATTCGAGAGAAAAATCCTACGTAAGATCTTCGGTCAAGTGCGAGTTGGCGATGATTTCAGCGTATTAACATCCAGCGGCTGCGCTGGCTCGGCCATGTCGTTCGAATGTAGGAGGATGCTCCGGCGAGACGGGTATTTGATGAGGGGATCTGCGGAAATCAATGAAGAGGACCACCTTGTTTGCGTTAGAAGGACCAAATCGAGGAAGCCCTGTCATGGATTGGTGTGACTAACTGGCGTAGGCGCGCAAAAGGCAGAGGCGCCTGGAAGTATGTATTACGGCAGGCCGAAATCCGTTAATCAGGTTATTAATGGCCAGTCAAGTAAGTAAGTAAGTCGCGTCTCTGCTGACAAAACTGTGAGAGTAAAAAGATTCTCAATTTTGTCGTTTTGATTGATCTTTAAACTGTAGCCTCTCAGTACTTAATAATTAAATTAAGACACACTATGCGGTTGGCGTGAGAAGCTAGATTATGATGCTCACTAAAGGGCATTGTATTGGCCCATAATGTATGTATGTGTGCATGCTTATGTATGTACGTGGTGTGTTTTCCACACTCGGTAATGTAATGAACATATGCTCCTTCTTATCAAGAGAGGGGCATTTAATGTTAGGAGCAGGTGTTTATAATTTTACTCCATACTGTTACACTGATACTCATACAATCTTACAATATATGCTTAATGTGTTGTCTATATGTGTGTGTGTGTTTTTTTTTTCTTATGCATGTTTCTCTAACAATCACACACACACACAAACTTTCATTTTGTATTTGTATTTGCATTAGTTAAGTTGATAAGAAAAACATTTTCTAATAATTTTTGACTCACTCTCCTTTACTCACTCTCTCTCTCTCTCTCTCAGACCCTCTCCATATGTATTCCTTGCTGTTTATACACCACTTAGCTAAGCTAAGAAGTCACTGAGATTGTGAAATAAAGAGAAAGAGAGCAAAAGAGGAGAGGGAGTAATACAACCTATGTATAAGTAAAATAGAGTAGAGTAGTAGTGGTAGTGGTAGAGTATTGTAAAGAGAGTAACGACATTAAAAATGGAAAAAATTGTATGAAATTGATGATGACAATTTACTTACCATGAACACAAATGATGATAGTCAGATAAAAAACTAAACAGGACATTATTTTATTATTATTGTTGTTGTAGTTGTTGTTGCAGTTGTAGTTGTTGTTGCTGTTGATATTTGTATTTTTATTGCTTAAACTAAGGAGAGTAAATGCCGAAGAAGATTTTTTTATTATTGAAAATGATGATGAGCAGTAGTGGTAGAGAAGAGCAGCTGATAACGACAAAATGTTGAAAGATTGTTTGTTGTTGTTGTTGTTTTCTTGTCTATTTAAATGACAGGATTTTGAATTTTGAGTACAGCTTTGTTGTTGCTGTTCATTTTCTTTACCCAGTATTAGAATTGACTTCATGTTGGTTCTGTTGCTATTGTTGCAATTGCTGTTGCTGTTATGGTTGCTGTGTTAGATGCTGGCCAAACATGAGAAAGAATTTTTTGAAATTTAATTTTGTTTTTGTCTTGTAAAGTATTCTCCTTTCCACTGCCAAAAACTTTTTGTTTTCCTTTTCCTTGAAACAGTTTATTTTTTCTTTTTTTTCTGTTGTCGTTTGTTTGTTTGTTTTTTGCGTATGTTGAACGTTTAATTTATTTTCTGTGTTTTTCTGTGTGTGTTCCTTAAGAAAAGGTTTTTTTTGTTTTTGTCTGTCTCTTTATCTTTCCTTAAGGGGTAAATAATTTTTTTTTTATTTCATTTTTATCTCCAATTTAATCACAATCTGAAGCTGTTTCGTTACGTGTTTTTTTCCTCGTTTATTTTTTTGGCTTGTTTTTGTTCACTTTGCCGTTTTATTCATGCAATTTATTTAATTTTATTGCTGTCGTCATGGTTTTATTTTTTTTGCTCGTTCGTTTTTTAAAATGTTTTTTTTTTTTTTTGGCAATTTTAATTATTGTTTTGCTTTTATTTATTTTGCTTTGATTTATTTGCGTTTTTTTATGTTATGAAGATTGAAATTTAAAGGAAAAATAAATTTGTTTGTGATTTTAAATATAACCCAGCAAACATTTTTCTTTCTTTTTTATGTTTTGGATGCTAAGAAGCTTCTCTTTTAATGGCTTGATTTGTGTCTCTCGCGCATTATTAATCAAAAAAAATTATATTCCGGCAAGATATACTTAGCAATCTGAAAAGAAAAAATTAAAAAAAAAATTACAAATAAATATTTATGAAAGTCTTCTTAATGTTCATATAAATTTCAATTTTTATTAAAGACCTAATCAATGAATATATTTATAGGTTCATAAAGCTAAAAACTTTTCGTGTTTAACTGGCATAGCCCCTAAAAATCTTATGATTTGTTATCTGCAAATGAAAATCGCCGAAATGTATGCAATGGCTACATATAAGCAAATCTTACGCCTGTAAGTATGCCTTTAGATTTTCTATTTGCATATGTTTTACATCATTTTCATTACACATATCATATGCATTCAATATCCCCTTCTAAATGCAAAGCCTGTCAGCCATTAAAGCACTTGTCAGGCTGACGAATATGATAATGATGAGTATGAGGCGATAATGGCGATGACAATGATGATGATGATAACAATGAATATTCAAGTGCAATATTATGAAATGAATTTTTTTTTATGGTTTTCATTACTTTTTGCTCATTTTTATTTCAAAATGATTAAAGTGTGTTGAAGAGTTCGTTTGTAATTTCAATATGAAATAAATTAACCTGGTACTTTTACATGTTTAATGGGCACTTGGTCGGTATAGCAATATATTAATATCATGACACGATATACGAATAAAATAATAAAAGAAAAGCAAATACTTGATAAAGAATGCAGACACATGAAATAAATATAATAAAGCAGACAAATAGTACGGGATTAGCAACTTAAAGGCATTTAAAGTTCTTCTTCTTTAAATAGCTTAGATGCATATGCTTAAAGATATTTGTGGTTTTCGTAAAATATTCTTACGTTTTTACCTTTTAAAAATGTTTAAAAAATGAGATCGTATATTGCAAATAAAATAAAAATAAATTTGTGTTTAGTTTTAATTAAAATTCTTTATACTTTGAACAATTCGCACTGTTTACAACTTGATGTAAACAACAACAATTGCTTTTCTTTGTTATTCCTCTGTTTACCAACTTTGCATAAAAAATAACAATTACTAGACAATTATTCGATAGATCTTTGTAACGGAGATCTTCAAACCACGATTACTCTCTTTAAACACACTGCGTCTTCACACAAGAGTGACAGAGCTTTTACTAACTCCATTGACTGCTTTGTCATGCCTTTTATATGGCAGGGTAAACAGTACGTGGCTTCAAACATCGTTGTTTCATTTTTGTTTGTGTAATTTGTTTATATTTATTCTTGTAGTGTTTGTTGTTAAATTTTTGTTTAATTGTTTACCATTTTTTATGTTGGTGTTTGTTGTTATATTACGCAGTGCGATAATTTGTAAACAAGTTCCTTGTTTTGTTTTTGTAGATTTTGTTGATAAGTTTGATGTTAAACGATGTAAAAGAAAACCATGAACACATACTTATTCAACTCTTTCCACTGGATGTTAAGGTTATATTGGCTGTGAGGACCGCTGTAGTTGATGGCTTAGTCGCTTATGTCTGTGACTTAGGACAAGCCCACAAGAAAAGGTTTAACGTGGTCAAATCAGACGAGTAATTTAATCTGTTAAGAATATCATTAGCTATGAAATACAGAGTTTGCTTACTCTTCCATTGAAGGTTCGCTTCCTTGAAGTACTCAATATTTTTAATTAACAAAGGGATTTCATTTTCATTACAATATATTACTCGTCCATCTATATAATACGTTATGGACTGTTATCAGAGCTGGATATAACTGCATATCTTAGACACAAACCCTGGTATAGTTCCATATATTACTTCATTCGTGTAAAGAAAATCAATTGAATTATTGATTGAATTATTGTGAGAAGCTAGGTCATGATCCTGACTGAAGGGTTGTAATGACCAGTTATGTATGTATGTATGTATTGATCTCCTTTATTAATGGTTCAAAAATATATTAGAGGTTGTACAGTCTCTTTAAAGAGAGAGAGAGAGAGAGAGGAAGCGAATTGCAAAAGATTACTTAACCATTTTGTATTTAATAAACTTTGCTGGAATGATTTTTTTAAATTATTTTCACTTTTTTCGGTTTTTTGTTTTTAACGTTGTACTTCACTCAGTACTTAATGTCTATTAAAACTCATATTTTTTCCACTCTTATAATTTTCCTGGATTTTGAACAATTACAAGAACAATAAAATCCAAAAAAAGATAAAAACGAAGAGTTTTTGATTGTTCGTTTAAATAAAAAAAAAATAAAAAAAAAATTAATCACGGATTTTTTTTATCCTGGACAGAAAACAGAGTCGGGCACTTGTGAAATTTCTTTTTCCGCTTTTCCTTTTTATCATCATTTAATAATTTCTCGTTTCAAAGTCATTCATTTAAACATTCATAAGGATTCTTTGCTTTCCTTTTCTTCTTTCATTCTTTCGTTTCTGTTTTTTTGTGTGAATTTTCCCTCCATTTTTGTTTTTTATTCGAACTCATTACAGGATTTTCCACAGGATTGCATTTTTATAATGAAAAATTGCTTCAAGGCATTAAAATGAAAACGAACAAAACGAACAAAGGAAAGGGGAAACAGATTTACAGTGTAGACTGGTGAGAGAACAAAAAAAAAATGGAGGAAACTGGACATCACATTTAAAAAAGAAAATGAAAACCGAAAGCTTTATTATGAAGGCAAATAGTGATAAGCATGACCATAGCAAGAACTCATATCCTTAAACATCTAGAGACAGAGAGAGAAAGAAACATGAATAGAGAGTCCTCTTCAGTGCTAGCAAATATAGCAACAGCCGGCCTCATAATCATGGTGTTTAAATCGAGAATCAAAATCTTTTTACTGCCATAAGCTGCTGTTCAATAAGCCAAAAGAAAACCGAAATGAATATGAAACAAGTTCACCTGAATGGTTCAATGCTTCAATAATAATGACCGAGGAAGCGGACCAAAGAAACATTCTAGTTTCTCAACAGCTTTGAAAATATTTTCTCCTCTCTCCTCTTCAACTAATCTAACACTTTCTCAAAGTGGTAAATGGCAACTGCTTGGCATTTAAAATTTTCCTCTAACCTCTCAGAAGAATACTCTCTTTCTCTCGCTCTCTTCCCCGCAAGAGATAGAAACCACAAAAGAGTTAAAAGAGACAACAAAACTGCAGGCAAAAGGCATTCAAGTTGATTTTTTCAATCACAATAAATTGAAAATTAAACAGAAAATGCTGCCAAATGCTTCAAAGATAACTGAAGTTTAAAGCTTAGCTAAAGGAGAAGAACAAGCATAAGGAGCAACAAAGTTAAACGAGTTGTAATAACAAGTGAAAGGTAAGGGAAATATTATTGAAGCCATACAGCACTATACTGTGTAATGCACTAACAGTGCTTATCAAGTATTTACTTCCTTTCTCTCTTACTCTCACAGTCTTCTTCCTCTCTTAATAATGATAATAATAATGTGTAATGGTATTAGTTTTAATTAAATTTCAATAACAAGTTCTTTATTAATTGCATTGCTTGGCTTGTTGTGCAAGCATGCCATAAGGAAATTTTCATTATTTTTTTAAACCCTAAAAGTAGGCAAGAATATTTTGTTATGTAAACAACCTAAATGTAGTTAACAAACTTATTATAAGAACTTTAAAATAAGAGCACACAATATTTGTTTGTATTTAATAGAAATTTTATCGCCCCTTTGGAGTAGGGGTGGCAATGTAAAACCCCATATATTTTGAATATAATTTAATGCACCTCGACCCCTAGACATGGTGTCTTCCAAATTCGATATATTATAGCAAGTGAGAGATGTGAAACAGAAATCAAGAGAGAATCGAAGAAAAGGTGAAAGGCAAATATAGACTCTTAAACGTTGTGTAAGAATGTGAACTGAATCATCAGAACTAGACTATTATGTCATACGGATCATATCTGATCATAACTGCTTCTGCCAATACTTGTACTGATTTAAACCAACAGAGCGTCTACCATGTGTCCAAACTGTGAGTGGAGTATGAACTTCAAACAGAGAAAGATTCACTGACGATCATAACGCATTATGTGACGATCTTGGCTGCAGAACAACCACTGAAAGTTTAATTACCGAGATGTGCCAAACGAGTAGCAGGTGGCATGCCGGGCAATTGTTCGACAGACTAGTTTTGCCAAGATCCGTCATCATCGAGAGGAAATACAATGCAAAGCAGCAACTGTATTGACTTATTATACGAGAGACAGAGACAGTGGTTATAATCTCAGCTTAAACATCATGAACAAACCGAAATAGGCAGCAGTTTTCTAGCAAAGCTATGAGAGCAAATCTGTCATTAAACTGCAACACATTCCACTCTTATATAAAATAACAGACATAACATGGATGATGTCAGAAGAAGCACTGTTCATAGTTATTATTAGTATTTCGGTAGTCGGATTTCACATTCAATTTTGTAGCGCCATGGGGATCCGTTAGTAGGTATTTGGATGCAGTTCTCTGCCTGCTAGAGTACGATTCCATCCGATCCCTAAAGTCTACTCCCTCTGCCAACATATGTATGACAAGTGTAATGAAGGGGGCGCAGAGGATAATTTACTTAGTAAGCATTCGAACCCCATAATCTCTGCTTTGCTTTGTCACTGTTATTCATTCTATCCACTTACCAATATAAAAAAAAATAATTACAATAACAAATCAATCCTTAGATTCTGGAAGTTGCCAGAAGTCTTGCGTTATCCATTTAGTGGTTTTAAATCTGCCACCGCATTTATATTTACATTTATAAATGGAAACTCGAACGTGTAAGACACTATGTAAACACAATCTTATTTTTTGTAATAGAAAAACAAACCTAAAACAGTTGCAAATAATTATTCTTTAGTCATCCTAAAACTAGGCAACAAATATGCTTAAAAGAAAAAGACACAATAAGAAAAAAAAAGCACTTGAAATGGTCATTAAATTTCACTCGAGTTATTACGAAACATTTAACAGTCACTTCCGTTTCTTCTTTCTGCTTTCCATATTCTTTGTTTCTTTCTTTCTGTTTAACACTGATTCATGAACTGATTTTTCATTAGAGCGGCAAAAAGGTGGGCAAAAACAAAATGATGAAAAAAAAGGACAAAAAAATAAACAAAATGTGTCTGAGTCTGGGGTGTAAAATACAATAAAAAAAAGAAACGATAACAACAATAACAACAACAATATCATGTAGTTTTGTGGTCGTTTAAATTCGAGTGAATAACCCGGCTTGATTTTCATTTCTTTTCTTTTTATTTCGGTTGTTTTTCTGTTTTTTTTTTTCATTATTTTATTGCCTCCATATAACCCAGCAAGTCTTAGAAATTGGCTTTGGCTGTTGTTATCACTGTCACAAGCCATGATGGTATGAGAACCTCTTGAGCATGAAGAAAAACGAAAAATTGTGTTTAAGGCCAAATGCCATTATTGTTGTTGTAATGTAACTTTTGTTTATAATTTTATTTTTATTTTTCTTGCTTTTTTAAGTGGTTTTTCTTTTTGTTTTTCTTTTTTCCCCTGCAATTTATTTTTATTTCAATATTTATTTCGAAATTCTTTTTGTTTTTCGTTATTTTTTAAGTCACTTTTTTGCATGTTTAACATGTGTTTTCATGTCGAAGCCTTCTTAGCGTTTCTTACTATCGTTTTAAATTTTTTTTTTTTGGTATTTTTGATTCCTTTTTAATTCCATTTATTTTTTTTCTAATTTACCTTTTTTATTGTTGTTGTTGTTGTTGTAGAAGGGGTAATTTTCATGGTTGGCTTTACCAAAAAAAGAAAAAAAAGAAAAGTTTTCTTTTTGACTGCCGAAAGTACTATGTTATTAAGTTTGGCTAGGCAAATAGAAATTTAACATGTTATTGAGAGCCTAAATGTAGGCTACAATATTTGAATTTCGTTTCTAAGAATTTAATTTAGGGTTTAAGGTTGTTAAGATTGTCGTGTAAGGTTGTTGTATAGCGTTGCCAGAGTTTTGTGACTATATACAAACTATTGAAGTATCCTCCATTAAAATATAAGGCCGAACCTTTTGCCCTGAATAACTCGTTGTCTAGCACCTAATAATGTGTTCTTAATTGGTCATTACAGGCCTTTAGTCAAGTTTAAAACCTATTTTATTACACCTGTGTCGTAAGTGGCGGGTCCTACAGTCGACTTCGAAAAACAGATTTGAGAAACTTTTCAAGGTAATTTCATCTACTCACAGAGTTTCTGTCAGAAAATTGTAGAGAGAAAATCACCTCTCTCGTTCAATAATCCAACACATTTACTTGCTTAATTCGTCATTTCAGTTCTTTAGTCAGGACAACAACATAGCTACTCACATCACCCTCAATGTTTGTGTTAAATTTTATCCATAAGTGCAGGGACCTTCAATTAAAACATCATCTCCCAGCAACAGATTGGAGAAACTTTTCACGGCAATTTTATTTGCTCCCAGAATTTTTGCCAGAAGAGTGCTGAGATGAAATTGCCAAAAGAAATATTTGTTTTCATATTTCATTTCGTACGAAATATCTGAGCAAAGATTTGAAACATGAGCTCTCGTCCTGTAAGCCAATACACTACCTACTAGATTACGTCCACTTTCCACACATTCCCCCCAACACACAATCTATATATTAAGCTAGAGATGATTGCCTCCTTAAAGTAGTGTATCCTACATTTGATTATTTATTTGAAAAAACACGTCATATTGCCCCCAAAAATATGTTGCATGCACCAAATAATTTCTTGTTTTTAATGGTTTTTTTCCTTCTTTAATTTTCTTTATATACGCTGCTGTTGAAATATAATTTCCGCTAAAAGAAACTTAAACTTCAATTGTAATTAATATGTGTTCCATTTATTTCCTTCATCCTTCTTTAGTTTTGAAAGGATTAGCATGTAAATCCTTGAGCATGTGTAAGGATTAAACGGGAAAATTGAATTAAAAGAAATTAAAATAAAAGAAAAACTAAAGTACAGGAAAAATAAAAAACAAATAAAATGATTAAATTCTGAAAACCACCTAAAAGTAGGCTATAAAAATATTAAATCCAGTAAGCCTTTAAGTAGGCTTTAAAGTTTTAGATTTTAAAACAACAGCAAAAAGTGGAATTTTTAAAAGTTGGATTAAGTTCTGTTCCATAATTCTTTATATTTTATGCATACAAGTTTTTATACATCCCTTGCAATTACATCCCTTACATTTTGCAGTAATAATTTCAAATATAAATGTAAAAAAAAAAAACTGTGTATTAATTTTAAAACTTTTTAAGAAATATTAATAAACTAACCTAGAAGTATGCTCCTTAGCTAATAAAACCTAAAAGTATGCAAACAGAATTTTTTTGAAAAACATTTCTTAACTAATAAAGCCACTAAGTTCCACTCTTAAATGCTTCACTTCGTTTGTTTTTTGTATTAAATAAAATTATTCTAGTAACATAAGCCTTAATGGTAATAATAAACCCCTTAAAATATGCTACAAATTCTCAATTGCCAAATTCCTTTAAAAAAAATCTCTCATTTCCAAAGGGTTTACATTTTTCTGAATTAAAGGACTACAAGAGATATTTTCATTAGAAAAAATTCTTTGGCATTGGCAAGGACTTCAAAAAAAAAAAAAACGTTCTGTGTTTTGTCCCATTAAACCAATAAAAGCCAATTGGCAATAGAATGAAAATATTACAACAACAACAAAAGCCTTTTTTAGAAAAAAAGCGTAGAGAAAGTATATAAAAATTGATAAGATATCGTATCAACTGATTGAAATTCCTTCCATAGAAACGTGCCATATCGGTGGAAAAAAAATGGAAAAAAGAAAAGTGCATGGTTATCCCTATCGCCGCAATGAGAGACAGAGTGAGAGAGAGATATAGAGAGAATACATACACACTCATTTATTAAGGCTTATATGCTGCTCTTTTTTTCTCATATTTTAAGTTTTTTTTATACTTTTTTTTTTGGCAAAAACGATAACCGACCATAATTTTGGTTGTGTGTCCTTAAAATACCAGTCTAGCGTATACCAAACAGAAGAGAGTCTAAGGACTTTAGACGCTATGGCGTATGTAAGTGGCAGTGTAAGTGAGTGTGTGTGTCTAAGAGTGTATATTTTATTGGAGATCTACTGGTGCGTGCTGTTAAATGATAAATTATAAACAGCACAGCATGGAGCAGCACGGAGCAGCGTAAACAGTGGGAGCAGCCAAGAAAAAAAAAGAAGAAAATATCTTCAGCAAAATGTCCAAATCAATTGAATTATAGCATTTCTATGTGTCTCTATGTGTGTGTGCGTGGGTGTCATTGCGAAATAAGAATAATTTGAAAATGATAAAGAAAATTACGTAACGTAATGAAAATAATGAATCCAACGAAACGTGTTACAATGATAAATTTCTAATGGCCAGCAATAAGTTGATACACTACCCCAGGGTGGGGGGAGGTAAAGGCAAAGGCATATTATAGCCTACTTAAAGGCTTTACATGGTTGTGTTAAATAGTTAATAAACACTTTATTACAGGATTTTTTTGTTAAAATATAAAGTATACCAATGATGGCCACCTAGAAGACTTTCAACAGGAACATGCTGCTCCTTTCGGTTACTGAAGCAGCTATAAAAGCTTAAAGAACTGTGAAGTCACCCCCTTGTTTGTGTGAGAATAATCGCGTAGGCAATGAGGCACGCATAAAACTACCAGTTATTGTTATTGACCACACGATTAACTAATGTCCGTCGACTTTGTGATATTCTCACTGAGACACTGAGCCTTTAAGGGCCATTTTGTGTGACTGCTCTACACTTCGTGTCACTGTCGTTCATCTGCATTGCCGTTGTAGATCACAAAACCTTGGACCATACTTGAAATACTCAAATGTCTTTGACTAGGTGGTTAATGTACAGGTTTAGGTAGGTGGTTGGTTAAAAGTGGCTGTCAATCTTGGGTAACCTCACTCTGAAACCTACATATCCTTTTAAAATAGGGAATATTTTGTGGTATACAGATAGGTCAACCATGGATCTCGGAACGGCTGTGGAACTTTTTGGCTCCAGATTGAAATATTTCGAATTAATAGGGAAATTTGCGGGTATCTTGTGGAAGTCTATGCTAAGGTGTGCTCAATTCACCTTGGATGGGAGGTAGAAAAGATAGGTCTTAGCAATACTATCTGATAGTTAAGCCGACATTCGATTGCTTAACTCTGTTATGACATTAAATGTAAGATAGAATGGGACTGTCTGAAGAAGTTAAAAATCAGCTATGGTACGTAGGCTTTGCTGGATCCCAGATTATGTAGGAACTCTCCAGAATGAGCATGCAAACGAGCTTTCTTATGGGACCAGAACCCTTCTGTGGAATGGGAGTAGATATTTGGAAAGGTATACATAATTGATCATTACAGCCCTTCAGTTAGCATCACGACCTTGTTTCTCACACCACTTATGTTATGTGTGTTAATTTTATCCATAAGTGGCGGAACCTACAGTTTAAAGTCGCCTCCGAACAACAGGCAATTTTATTTTCTCTCAGAGTTTTTGCCAGAAATCCGCTGAGAGGAAGTCACCAAAGAAATATTTCGTTTTGGTGGAGATGTCTGACCTGGGGTTAGAATCGCGGCCTCATGTCTAATAAGCCAACACACTACCTACTGGACTACGGCGACTCCAGAAAGGTAGGCTTAACGAAAAGGAAGATAAAAACTAAGTGGGTTTAAGGCAATCAAGACTTTTGTTGTTAAACTACAATAAGTGGAAGACTGAGTCATGCGTTACAATAACCAGAAATAACATGACGTTGATAGCCGGTCCTTTGAAAGGGCTCTACAGACTCTCAGGGTACACTTTTTCAGAATAGAGGTTTCCTCAAGCCCAACATGAAGATTCTGTGACAATAGGAATGAATCATCGAAACACATTCTTTGCTGGTGTGATGCATTAAGGAATCCCAAGAAGAAACTCCTGAGTGACATAAAATAATAGACAGGAAATTGTCAATGTAAACACTGAGCAGCATTCTGAAATTTGTCACAATTTTCGTACAATTTCGAAGGAAGTAACAGGCATTGCATAGTTAAAGTTCCTTTGGTTGTATTATCTTCTGTTCTAAAACTAATGAACAAACAAATGAACTTTAACTCTCGTACTTGTTAAGTTGTATGAATGAAGCATTTAAAGCATTGCCTCAGAAGGCAACCAAAAAAACATCAAAATGAACACAAAATCTTTAAAGCAATGGTAAGAAAGAGAGAGTAACAGCAAGAGGAAAGAGAATGTAAAAATATGTTCACTTCATTTAAGCCTAATTTATAGTGTCCTAGACATACACCCACACTCTCATCAGTTGTTGCAACTGTAGCTTGCTTAAGATGTTAACAAAACTAAAATCAACACTCTATGGCATGCACACTCAAAATTTATTTTTTTTTTTGGCAGAACACAATGAAGAACAAACAGAAAAAAGGAAGGAAAAAAAAAACGCAAAAAAACAAAAAAACAACAACACGGAAAAAAATGGCAACACATGTAAACCCAGAGTCTACACTTTTACCCATTTTGCCAAACAAGCTTCTTAAAGAAGGAAATTTTTCTTTTTGGTTTTTCTATGGGAATTGAAAAGAATTGGTAGCAGGAAAAAAGTTGTCACTTTTAACACAAGTTTATGCACTGCAAGAATTTTTCCAGGCCATTTATTTAGTAGACAAATACTCCACTTATACTCACACACACACACACAAACTGTAGTTCTACCTCTCTTTTATACACTAAGAGTGTATATGTGTGCGCACTCTGTTAAATGCCATGTCTAAAGAAAATAAATAAACGGATATTTTTCTACTCTCTCCCTCTATCTCTCTCTCTGTTTTTTTTTTTTTTTTTTTTGTTAAAACGTTAACTATCTGCCTACATTCTAATAAAGCTCCTTCCCCCTCAGTACTCCTTAGAATTTTTCCACAAAAAACCATTGAAGAATAGGAACGAATGGCTGTAAAACATTTAAAAGGGTTCAGATTAATTTACACACTCAAACAAATTTGCAAGTAAACATACTGAATGGAGAAAGAAAGGGAAAGAAATAGCGAGAGAGGAAAAACAATACATATGTAGAGAGAGAGAGAGAGAGAGAAGGAGATAAGGAGTGAGTGTGAGCAAACAAAGTGTTTTCAAAGTCGTTTCAAACAAGATGTAAAATGAAGGAAAAACAACCAAAATAAAAACGATTCCTTCAAGATGAATAGTTTCCAGTTAAAAAAATGATAATTTTCTTTCATTTTCTCATGGTTTTTTTAAATTTATTTTCTGTAAGGAACCCTCTATTTCTTACACCTTAGGCAGTAACGAATTAAAGAGACAGTGTGAGAGGGTATTTTTTAAGTGCAAGAAAAGGCAAATAAGCAACACTTTTTAGTACTAGCCTCCTGTAAGAATAATATCCGCAAACAAACATCATTGAAGGCCAAGTAGAGCCATCTCTTCGGAAATAAAAAAACTCTGTTAGCGTTATTTTTTAAAAATACGCTTAATTAGATAGTATAACTTCTCAAATGGCAACCCTAGCATTCTAGATCGATTACTTAACTGATGTAAGCTTGAAACAAAGCAACAAAAAATAAACAACAACAAAAAACAATTTTAATTTTTTATTCTAAAATTCTTTGAATTCGATAAACTTTTTCAAGCGACATACACTAGATAGATATACTGGTGTTTTGCTCTTACATCGCTTAACATTAAAATAATAAACAAAAGCTACAAAAGAAAAAAAAACAAATTATCGTACTGCTTAATACAACAACAAAAACCAGCATAAAATATATGGTAAACAAGTAAACAAAAATACAACAACAAACGCTACAAGAATAAATTTAATAATCGTTGTCTTTTTCTTGCCTGTTATAGAGATTTCGAGAAGGCGAAGTCATGAACATTCGCCTTCAAGAACATTCATCAGACTGTTTACTCTGCCATATAAAAGGCAAGGCAAAGCAGGCGACTAAGTGAATTAGAAAAGTTCAGCCAGTCTTGTGTGAAGACGCGGTGCGTTTAAAGAGAGTAATAGTAGTTTCAAGATCACCGTTGCAAAGCTCTGTCGATTAATTGTCTAGTAATTTTTATTATTGAAGTCGCCGTAGTCTAGTAGGTAGTGTGTTGGCTTATTAGACTGAAGGCCCGAGTTCGAATCCCAGGTCAGACACCAAAACGAAAATATGAAAATATTTCTTCGGCGACTTCCTCTCAGCAGATTTCTGGCAAAAACTCTGAGAGTTAATAAAATTGCCATGAAAAGCTTCTCAAAATACTGTCGTTCGGAGTCGACTTTAAACTGTAGGTCTCGCCACTCATGTATAAAATTAACGCACACAACATAAGTGGTGTGAGAAGCTAGGTCGTAATCCTGACTGAAGGGTTGTAATGACCAATTATGTATATGTATGTAATTGTTATTGTTTATGCAAAGGGTGTAAATAGAGGAATAACATACAGTGCAATTGTTGTTGTTTACATGAAGTTGTAAACTGTGGCAAACAGAATTGTGCAAATAATAAATAATTTTAATTAAAACTAAACACAAATTTATTTTTATTTTATTTGCAATCTACGAGCTCATATTTTAAACGTTTTTTAAAAGGTAAAAACGTAACAACATCCTGTTGATAGTATGAACTGCAGAAATCGCCGTAGCTTATTAGATAGTATGTTGGCTTATTAGATGAAAGTCCATGCTTAAAACCACAAAACGAAATATGAAAAAAAAAAATATTTCGATTTCCTTGCAGCAGTTTTCTGGCAAAAACTCTGGGATTAAATCAAAATTGCCATGGAAGGTTTCTGAAAACTCTGTCGTTTGGAATCGACTTTAAACTGTGGGTCACGCCACTCATGTACAAGAACCACATTAGTGGTATGAGAAACTAGGTTGCAATCCTGACTAAAGGGTTGTAATGACCGATTAAGTAAGTTGTGGGTTTTTCAATTATTAAATACGACCCCATTCGCACAATACCATTTGAAATTCGATTTTAGGTTGTGTGTTAAGATTGCTATTTTTGTGTACAGGAGACAGTGTGCCGAGGATTCTTCTGGCATGCTTTCATTTTTCCTTTTTCTGTGTGGTCTTGAAGTCTAGCAACACCCATAGCCCATATTCAGGCTGGAATATTGCTTTACAGGCCTCCAAAACACCGATTGGCGTAAATATTGGGCAATCAACCTCATCACTTGTGATTCAGCTGTTATTGTTGCCCTTTGAGGAGTCCTTAGATACTAGAAAAAAGTGTGTCTTTTACAGTGTTCTACTAATTCGTTTTCTATCTGCTGTTAAGCAATCCGGTTGCCGGTTGCTTCGTTACACGAAAAAGGGAATTTATCACAGGGTTAAGTAAGTAAATTGTGTTGGTGTTCCAAAAATTTCTTTTCCTTTCCTTTTTCCCTATTAGTGCACTTCAAAAGGTTTGTGTTTTTTTGCAAATTTCTTTTTGGCCCACATTTATTTATTTAGCTTTGTTTGAGTTTGAGCAATGGTTTCAAAGAAAGAAAATACGAGAAAAAACACAACAAAAAAGCAATGAGAATTCCTCTCCCTCTCTTGATGGTAGTACGTAGTGTTGTAGGCAAATTTCTTTTGTATAATTTACGAGAAAAAGCAAAGAATCTGTTTCCTTTAACTATTTACTTGAGTAATTTCTCTTCTCTTAGCTTAAGGATATTTCTACTCTCTCTCTCTCCCTCTCTCGCTCTTCTTTACTCTGTCCTCCCTTTTGTTTTTGTTACATTCATTGTCGTGGTACTCGTCATCATCAGGATCATTGTCGTTGTGATTATCTGGTACTTTCTTTCTTTTTGTGTGAAGCATGACTGTCTTTAAGTATTAAAATGACATGTAAATCTTTGCTTTTCGGAGGGTTTTTATTTGTTTATTTTTTCGTAACGGTAAACGGGGTATTTGTATGAGTGTATGTGTCACTCAAAAAAAAAATGAATGAAAACAAAGCAGAGATGTTGTTTTCATTTGCCACCCAAATTAGAAGTAATGCGGGCTGTATTTGAATTAAATGAGGAGGATTTTCTTTGTCTACTGCCGGTTGTCGCTCGCTCGCTCTTTTATCACACAAAGCGAGTTGGTTGGTGTTGATGAGCGTGACAATGATGTGTTTTGTTGTGGTTCTTTTATTTTTCTTTTTCCTTCACATTTTTTTTTTGTTTTTCGTTCGTTTAGCACCCCTTTTTTTATTTCCTGTTAAAATTCTCATAAAAATTGTTTGCGTTGATTTTGATTTGAAAGGCTTTCAGTTTAATTGGGCGAAATTTAACGCAAGTAATAAAGAAATCTTCTGTGCGATACAAATATATATTACGCCGAAAAAACTAGGGCGACAATTACACAAAAACTTTGTAAAGAATTTTTGACAACTTTAAAAGAAAACAATGATTTCTTTGATATTGTTTGTATGTACGTTTAGTACTTTGATGGAAAACAACTGCTTGCCAAAATGAAAGAACTTTTTATGAATTCTTTTAGAATTTCAAATGTTGTCATACTAATCATAAAATAAAATAATTTTTACAAGAAGGACTTCCTATACATAAAGCACTTCTTTTAAACCAAAAGTAGTTTTTTAATCAAAAAGTATACAAAAAGAACTTTTATTCACAAAAAGTACTTTTCTACGACAGAATTCTTTTTTCTCTAGAAGTACCCTTTTTATGCAAGAGAGTACTCTTTATAGGAAAACTTTTTTTAATACAAAAAATACTTTCTTAATACAAAAAGTACTTTTTACATTTTGTGCAATACAAAAAAGAGAGTACTTTTTTATAGAAAAAACTTTCTTAATACAAAAAGTACTTTTTGTATTTTTTGTAATACAAAAACAGTACATTTTTTGTAATACAAAATAAGTACTTTTTACATTTTGTGTAATACAAAAAAGAGAGTACATTTTTATGGAAATACTTTCTTAATACAAAAGGTACTTTTTTTATTTTGTGTAATACAAAACGGTAAAATTTTTGGGTGATACAATAAGTACTTTTTGTATTTTGTGTAATACAAAAAAAAGAGTACTTTTTTTATAGAAAAAAACTTTCTTAATACAAAAAGTCCTTTTTGTATTACGTGTAATAAAAAATAGTACAATTTTTGGTAATACAAAATGTAGTTTTTGAATTTTGTGTAATACAAAAAAAGCAAATTTTTTGTGATACAAAATGTACCTATTCAAAGCATACTTTCCTTATTTAAAAAAGAATTTTCTTTTTCTCTTTAATTAATAAATCCAGAATACCTACTGATCTGGTCAGAGGGTATCAAAATCGAACACCATAGGAACGCTAGACAACGCCTTCTCTTAAAAATATGGTTTAATGAGTAAATTTCCTTATCACTACACCTAATAAAATAACTCGATGTATTTCCAGAGAGAAGCAACGACAAATGACAACCCCTCTATCTCCGAACCTGATACAATAGATTAGCCAGACAAAAAGCTCACTTTTTGTAAAAATACCCGTAAAAGGTACAAAGAGTACTTTCTTGTTTTCCAGTACAAAAAGTCCTTTTTTTAATATCTTATACAAATATGTACTTTTTATACATTTTAGGAAGAAACTTCAACCAAACAAGTTATTAGAGTTTACTTTTTGTAAAGAGTACTTACTTGCATTCCTGTACAAGTCGCCGTGGTCTAGTAGGTAGTGTGTTGGCTTATTAGACTGAAGGCCCGAGTTCGAATCCCAGGTCAGACATCAAAACTAAAATATGAAAATATTTCTTCGGCGACTTCCTCTCAGCAGATTCCTGGCAAAAACTCTGAGAGTAAATAAAATTGCCATGTAAAGCTTCTCAATAAAATTTGTCGTTCGGAGTCGACTTTAAACTGTAGGTCCCGCCACTCATGTATAAAATTAACACACACAACATGAGTAGTGTTAGAAGCTAGGACTGAAGGGTGCGGGCTTCTTGGGCACGATTGCTGTAGACTGTCTAATGGTGAAGGTATAGAACTGGCCATTTTATAGTCACCTAGCAGCAACTCGTTTCCTTGCCGTTCGCATCTTGAGATGTCCACAAACACTACTCCCTCTCTTCCACCTTCCTATAACCCATTTTCCTAAAAAAAACCTGCACAATGCACTGCATGAGTAGGGGCCATCCCCTGAGTGCTGGTTTCACAAAAAAAAAAGTACTTTTTTCTAGTTTCTTAAATAAAAAATTACTTTTAATAAATTTTCAGAAGAAAAATAAAACAAATAAGTGATATATACAAGAGTTTACTTTTTGTAAAGAGTACTTTCTTGTTTTCCTGTACAAAAAGTACTTTTTTTGGAATTTCTTATATAAAAAAGTACTTTTTATAAATTCTCAGAAGAACAATCAACCAAACAAGTGTTTTATATAAAAATTTACATTTTGTAAATAGTACTTTCTTTTTTTCCTGAACAAAAAGTACTTCCTTTTTAACTTCTTATACAAAAAAGTACTTTTTATAATTTTTTTTATTATTAAAATTTATTTTCTGAGTTAATGTCTCTCTCTTTTTCTCTCTCTCTCTCTCTCTCTCTCTCTCTCTCTCTGTAATAAGGCTTAAATTATCAGATGTTTTTTGAAATTGTTTTGGTACTTTTGGACATTTGTTACTTTTATTTTATAATTTCCATTTAAGACAAAAAAAAAAGAAATAAGTATTTTATATTGAAAAAGCTTTCGATATGGAAGCAAAGTAGCGAACAAAGCAAAACAAAAAAAAATGCCTATTTTCTACTATATTTTCAAAAAGTACCCAAAAAGTACTTTGAGGAACATCTCATAGAAATCGTAAATATTTCTTTGCTGAATAGTCTTCGAAATTTTTCTTTTCAAAATATTTATATTTGTTTTATTTTATAATTTCCATTTAAGACAAAAAAAAAAAAAGAAATAAGTATTTCATATTGAAAAAGCTTTCGATATGGAAGCAAAGTAGCGAACAAAGCAAAACAAAAAAATGCCTATTTTCTACAATATTTTCAAAAATTACCCAAAAAGTACTTTGAGGAACATTTCATAGAAATCGTAAATATTTCTTTGCTGAATAGTCTCCGAAATTTTACTTTTCAAAAGAAATTTTTTCATTTGTATTTCAATTTCGTTTTTAATCTCTCTGGAATGCGCACACACACACATATATATACAGTTTTCAGGAACAATGCAGCACCTTTTGGCCCAGTTCACATGGCAAATATTTCAACTGTGTTATGAAGTGTCACTCACTCATAGACATTGTCATGCACACACACACACACACATAGAGGATGATGGTACAAGTGTTTATACATTGAAAGGAAATACCATTTAATGGAGATGACATATTCCTTACATATCCTTTGAATTTGAATTTGTTTTCAAAGAGAGAAAGAGAAAGAGAAAGAGAAAGAGAGAGAGAGAGTGAGTCTCTGGTGTTGTATAACAAGCGACTTACAAGGAATTCAATCACACAATAAAATACCAAAATGTACTCATACTCGTCGTACACATGTAATGCCAACAAATGCTTATGCAGCCAATAATGAAGACAAAAATACAATAACAACTACAACTACAACTACCATCCAAGAACTTAAGTGTCGCTATTGTCATCAGCATCATTATTATCATGATTACTGCAGACACTGTGCCAACTGGAATAGATGAGAAATGTTTTTAGGAATCCAAAATAAAAATAATGGAAGGGAAGGAACCACTAGAATGGTATAATGTTTTCTTACAGGAATTTTCGTTGGCAATTTTATGAGACTCTTCAGAAACCCTTTGAATAGAATCTTCCGAATATATTTCCAATTGGAAATATATTCTTCTCAGTTGGAAAACGATAATAAATTTTTCGTCATTAAAGTTGGCAATAAAACGAAATGAAATTTAATTGAAATTGTTAAACCGTCATCGTATTATTCTTATAAAATAAGCAAATTAAATTCGGCAATAAAATCGGTGAGAAAATATAAAATCCTTTTGGCATGCTTTGAAATTCTCATTCTCTTTATATGTCACGACATAAAAATGTTTTAAAAATTTCAATGGAATTGACAATAAAGTTGTGAATGCATTTACGAGTAATACCCTACAAAGGAACTTTATAGCTGAACAGTACTGCGAGACCGGCTCCACCCAGTCGAAATGTCAGTGGAAAAAGTTAAAGCACCTCATGAGACTTTGGCATCATGTCGAATACAATAAAATTGAATTATTTTAAGGCAGGAATATTATATTGAAAATATTCTCTTAGCGTTGTAAGTGGCATGATCTGACAACGCTGGATGATATTTATTTTATTTTATTTTCAAATTTAGCACAACAAGATCGAAATCTTATAAACTAAAGTGCTAATGATTATATACAGACAGTAAATTTAAGCATAATGTAATAATTAAATATAAATACAAGTTAATTTAAGAAAAATAAATTAAAAAAAAAAGATAAAAAAAATTACAAATAATTTAAAGGATTAGTTTGATTTTATACAATACTTCAACTAGTTATTAACGAAAATATCTCAATAGTTCAATTTTAAATCTGTTTGCGTTGCTAATTATTTGAATTTTCTTCGGTAAATGGTTCCAAAGTCAAGTGCAATAAATAAAGAATTGACGTTCTGAAAAGGTAGTTTTATATTTTCGTTGAATCAATACCAGTCCTCTAGCCGATCTGCTGAAACTTATTGTTCCATACAGATAAGTCGGTTGTGCAGTATAAATTATTTTATGTAAAAATATCAAACTCTTAAACTTCAAAAGATTTTTAAAACACATATTGCAGATTTGGAATGAAAATACAGATATGGAATCACGGATTCCTCGATTGAAGATATATCTTGCAATATTATTATCATTTGCATCACAATTCGCATAAATTTCGCATCCATATAAAAGGACTGGTATCAAATAAGTTTTAGCAAGCAGCATTCGTATTTTAAAAGGTGTTGAACATTTTACAGCCCAAAGATTTCTCAACATACCATAAATTTTACCTACTGCTGAAACAATGTGATTGGACCAGGTCAGTTTATTATTAAAAATTACTCCTAAGTTTTTCGAACAGCTCACAAATTCTATTACATTACTATTTATTACAATTTGAATATCGTCAGTAATCTTTCTGTTACATCTATCTATTAAAATACACTTTGATTTTGTGGGATTGATGCAAAGTCCATTGTTTTTGGCCCAGATATGTATTTTCTGCAAATCAGAGTTTACAGTTTTGACACATGCGTTAATTCCATTTAAAGAACCGCTGTTGTATATTTGGACATTATCCGCATACATATGTATTTTACAATCTCCTAAAGTATCCGGTAAATCATTAATATATAAGCAGAATAATAGGGGTCCAAGCACTGAGCCCTGTGGGACACCTCTATTAACATCAAGGCTTTCAGAATATGTTCCAGATACAATCTGAGATCGACCTGTGAGGTATGAACGTAATAATCTACAAGCTGTTTCCGAGAAGTAGAAAAGTTTTTCCAGTTTTTTCAATAATATGGAGTGATTAACTGTATCGAAAGCTTAACTGTGATCAAGTAAAACTAAAATACAAATCATATTATTATCAAGATCAGCTCTTAGATTCTCCACTACATCTGTCAAGGCTGTCATATAACTCCTTCCTTTAATAAATCCCGATTGATATATGTGATGCCTACGCAAAACTTCGGTATGACCTACAGGGTTAAAATACCTTCCTTAAATATCTTCCAGAGAAGATCAAAAGCAGAATCTGTTATTACTAACGGTTGAGAGATAGAAACGAACGCAGGATCTAGCGAATGTGACTCTTCGGTCTCCCCTAATTTAACCGATAATTGACGATTTTTTTTTTAAAAAATTTTAACCACAATCATCGTTATGGCCATCATTTATTTTCCTTCGTATAGCCAGTGGTGGTAGTGGCAAGAAATTTACGCTAGAAACCACAGCAGCATCAGCCAATAAACAAATAAATAAACAACTCTGCGAACAACTTTTTCGGTTTTATTTTCTGTTTTGTTTTTGTGGTAAAGAAATAACACACAATAAACGTATAATACACATACATAAACACACCTTAAAGCATAAAAAACATGCTCGTATAAGCTTATGCATCATAATTCTTCTCTCTCTCGCTCTTGCTTGCTCTCTTAAAAAACTAAAATTGTTTTTGTTATAAACTTTATAAAACCACACACACACATACACATCCACATAAAACAATAATAAAAATAAAAACCATTGTAATAAAGAAACAGGGATAAAGAGAGAGAGAGAGGGAGAGAGAGAGCAGAGAGAACGAAAAGGATATTGTGTCTGTCTGTTTGGTTTATTATTTATTTTTATTGTTCTCGGGGACAAATTTAAAGTTTTAACACTTATTTGTAGATGGGCTAACAACGACAACAAAAGCAATAATAACCATAAAAAAATAATATTTTTAGACACATATACACCCATACACACACACTGCCATGCATGCATAGAATAATTTTATTTTACTACACAGTTTATTTAACTCATACACACACACACACACGCACAGCATCACAATGCATGAAATGGAATGGGAATGAGAGAGGGCATGTGTGTAAGCAAAAAAAAAAAAATAATAATAAACGCGTACTCTCTTCGCTACTTCGCCTACACCTCACACAGTGTATGTGTATGTGTGTGTAAGTGTGAGTCTATTAGTGTTAAAGTGATTCACATTTCCTTTATAACCGTAAAATCCAACAATATTTCATTTCCGTTTCCTGTTTTCTGTGTTTTTTTTTTCACATGTTTTACTATTTTGGTTTCGTTTTCTTTTATTTCTTTTTGTGTCAGAGTGTGTATGTGTGTTAGTGAAATAAAATTTGTAAAGTTTCCTTTCAACTTTTTACGATGGTTTTTCATAAGGGTTATGTTTTGGAATACATTTCGAATGTCTTAAATCTCTAACAGGGGACACAGTGGAATTGTTACGAAAATGAAAAGTCCAGATACTGGTGTTTTGCTTTTACATCGCTTAACAATAAAATTGTAAACAAAAGCTACAAATATAAAACAATGCAGTAAACAAAACCTGTTTACAAAATATCGTACTGCTTAAAATAACAACAAACACAAGCATAAAAAAATTGTAAACTAGTAAACGAAAATATACCAACAACACTACAATAATAAACGTAAACAAGGATGTTTACATTTACAGAGATTTCGTAAAGGCGAAGTCAAGAACGTATGCCTTGAAGAACATTCATCAGACTGTTTACTTTGCCATATAAAAGGCAAGGCAAAGCAAGCGACGGAGTTAGTAAAGTTCAGTCAGTCTTGTGTGAAGAAGCGGTGTGTTTGAAGAAACTAATCGTGGTTTGAAGATCTCCGTTACAAAGATCTGTCGAAAATTGTCTAGTAATTGTTATTGTTTTTGCAAAGGGTATAAACAGAGGAATAACAAAGGAAAACAATTGTTGTGGATTACATCAAGTTGTGAACAGTGTCACACAGAATTGTGCGAACAATAAAGAATTTTAATTACAACTAAACACAAATTTATTTTTATTTTATTTGCAATCTACGAGCTCATATTTTAAACGTTTTTAAAAAGGTAAAAATGTAACAATAAGCAGAATGTAATAGAACTCTAAAGCAAGTTCTAAGAACTAAGAATTGTTTATAACTCATGGTAGACAGGAATCTTATAACGAAGATTAGCTGGCTGCTAAACTAAATTCATAAAAGCTTTTGAAAAACGACAGATAATGTGTGGCACCACAGTTAAAGAGAACAAACGATTTGGGATTTGCTGGCTGGTGTCTCAAATAGTTACGAGTACCTAGCTATCATTTATGTGTTTAAAAAATATGTTAGTTTAGGTTAGATCGCATATCAAACATTTCAAACAATAGAAAACCATTTCGCCACCTAAATAAATCTTGATATTCCATTGAACCATGTTTTAAGAGAGTTCTGCTAAAGAAAATATGCACACCAGCGGAAAGAAAGCCTCTGCCTAAGACCCATAGCTCTAACAATAGTCATATAAGGGAATGCAAAGATTATCGGTTATTGAAGTTTTTGTAGTCTAGTAGGTAGTGTGTTGGCTTATTAAACGAGAACTTATGATTCAAACCCCAGCTTTCGGCGACTTTATTCTCCTCCCTTTTCCCTTTTCCTCCTCAAAAATTCTGTAGACTGTAGAGTAAAATAATATTGCCATTAAAAGTGATCTGTCATTCGGACGACGACTTCAAACAGTAGGTCCTAACGCTCATGTATAAAATTAACACACATAGCACAGGGTGGTGAGAGAAACTAGGTCATAATCCTGACTGAAGGGTTGTAATGATCAATTAAGTAAGTAAGTAAGGTGGCACTTTGCCATCCCTAAGTACATGAGAGTTTTTTAACCACCACGATGCTTGTGTAATCGTACGTAGACCAATTAAATGTGTAAGAAAATTCCACGAGAATATATTTCACAATTATGCTTTTGACCTTCAAATTTTTACTTTTTTGAGCCACTGTACAAAAGATAGTCTCCACATTTGTTAGCAACATAAGAGAACAGTCAAAATTTATGTCTGTACGTCTAAGTAAAGGTCATTGCTCTTTATTTTAATACATATATGTGTATGTGTTGGTATATGTATTGGTTACTTAATAACACACACTCATAAATACTTTCTATTTTAAATCCTTGTAAAGTAACAAGGTTTTGTAATTCAAAATTGTTGCAGAGCAAGAGCCAATATAATGCTGCACTAAGTCATATACATTACAGCAGCAGGACAGGAACCGAATCTAAGGACACCTGCTGTTTAAAAACTATATTTTACGCTCTTTTGCAAGCACACACACACACACATACACTGTGTGTCTGTCTTATACGGTCGCTGTAAATGAAACTCGTTTTGCCACCATTTTTGTTGAGCTTCCTTTTTCTATTTGGGGAGAGGTATTGTTCCTGTTTTGGTATCACCAGGGGGGACGGTTCATTTTTATTTTATGATTGTGTTTATAAAATAAAAAATAACAAAAAAAACCAAACAAATAAAATCACAACATTTTGTTACAAATTTTGGTTGAACGGGTTATTTTTGGTTTTTTTTTTCTTTTTTATTACCGAGTATTTATTTTAAACGTGTGAGTATATACATATATATGTATGTATGTGTGTGTTTGTGTTTCTGTTATAACAAGTAGTCACTTAGGCGCCATTTCCTGTGAATCCTTCTTTTGTTTCTATTTTATTTGCCTTATTTGTTCTGTTCTGTTTTGTTTTGAATATTCTACTGTGAGTACCTTTTTTTTATGAACTTAATGGAGACTTGCTGGGCTTTTTTCATAAAAAAAAATATACCAGCCGCACAGCAACACCGCTTAAAATATCTCTCCATAGCCTCCTTTCCTCTTCTTTTTCTCACACTCTGTTTATTGTGTTGTATACGTAGGCTCTGTTGTGTTGTGTGAAAGAAAAAAAAAAAAAAAAATACAAGAGAATTTAAATACAAAACCTGTAAACAAATTTTCTAAAGTTTGTGTTTCGGGACTCATAATTCTGTGGTTGTGTTCTGGTCTCGTTGTTTTTTTTTGTTTTTCATTTCTTTTGAAAACCATTTTGTTTTATTATCTGACAGGTATTTGTAAAAATTTAATGGGGCGCCATTTCAACACTACGTGATGCCAATTTAAACGGCATTGTATAAACCCCCCCCATCCTTCTCAAAAAAAAAAAAAAAAAAAAAATACCGCAATATTAGGGCAATAAAACACCTTTTCTTGGGAAATTTAATTTTATTAACAAATACAACAACAACAAAATGAACAACAACAAAATGAAAACATTTAAATGAAATTGATTGCTAATCTCTGACAGTATAAAAAAAGGGCAACAAAAATAAAATTTGGATTTGATGTGACCAAAAGCCCTATTTTGTTACATTTTATAGGCTTAGGCTAGCCAGTTGAAAGCCGGAAAAGTATATTCACTGTGTGTAAATATCAAAGGAAGAACAAATAATCGAGACTGTTTTCAATACGGCAGAAATCTAAGCTAGATTTCCGGGCTTTGCGACATTGAGAGAACGTGATAGCATCTGAACTGACAGGAGCTTGCACTGCGAAGTATATAGATCACGGTACAAGGACATAACTATACGAGGAATGCAATAGAATTTTGGCAATTTAGATGGAATAGTTTGGCCTGCTTGTTACTCCCACCTGAAACTGAACATTTCCTCTCTTGGTGTCAAACGTAGCTTTGGCGCTGTTTGCCCAGCTCTACTTTGCTTCGTCCGTGATATTTTCGTCGTATTATTGTCGTACGTGATCTACTTCCTGTCGCCCATAATCCTTTCTTACAAAACTATTTCGGTTGCGTTCTGCTTACAGAAATCGATCGTTCAGAGTCGACGTTGAACTACAGGTCTTGCCATTCATGTATAAAACTAACACACTCAATATGGGTGGTCTAATAACTTAGGTTGTAATCCTGACTAAAGTATAATAATGACCTGTTGAGTAAATTAAATTTTTCTATTGAATTATTAAAACCACTATTGTGTGCTCGGGCCTGAAATTTGCCTATAAACGTAAGAGAAAGCACTTCGCTGAATGAACCAGAACCTAACCGTGAAGTGTAAAGTGTAGCTAGAGAAGTTACAGACGATGAAAGGAAAGATAGAGAAAGTTAAAGACCCTTGTCAAGCCTAACAGTTTAGAGAGAATCTAAACTTTTGTATTGTAATTGTAATGAGAAGAGATTTGAATTTTGAATCAGACTATCCGGTAGTCAACTACCCGTCTGAAGGTTATTGTAAATTTGAGCAACATTTGTTCAAAATGAGGATCACTTTAAGCGCAATATACATATACATATAGTTTCAGTATGATACATGAGCGATGACGTTTGGTTCCATAGTGACATATTCCAAGCAGCCATCTACTACATTGGCAGACATACTCACTTTCACTTGGACGTTACATAGCAATGCTATGTGACCGTCAATCTGGATCCTTTGCAGAATACCATATCATGTGGGTATTTACAGCAGGGAGCAGAAAGGTGAGCAGAGGCCATATGCATTATGTGCAGTGGCAACAGAGTTCTGATATATATTTGGGTAATGCACTGGTGCAACGGAATGGGCTTAAAAATTATAAGGAGAAGAGATTGGCAAGCTTAGTATTGTTACGTTTTTACCTTTTAAAAGCGTTTAAAATATGAGCTCGTAGATTGCAAATAAAATAAAAAAAATGTGTGTTTAATTTTAATTAAAATTTTATTATTCGCACAATTCTGTGTGCCACTGTTCACAACTTGATGATGTTTACACCCTTTGCATAAACAATAACAATTACTAGACAATTGTTCGAAAGATCTTTATAACGGAGATCATCAAACCACGATTACGCTCTTCAAACACACGGCGCCTTCACACAAGACAGACTGAACTTTTACTAACTGAGTCGCCTGCTTTGCCTTGCCTTTTATATGGCAAAGTAAACAGTCTGATGAATGTTCTCGAAGGCGAATGCTCGTGGCTTTGCCTTTTTGAGATCTCTATAAATGTAAACATCGTTGCTTACTTTTATTTATTTATTAATTACAATACATTTATAAATTATATTTTAATTATATACGAGCTGAGTAACTTCGACCATGTGCTCGGTGTAGTGTCACAGTCTCTGGTAGGAATAGAACCCACGACCCTCATGCTAATAGTCTAGCACACTACTCATAGATTTATTATTGTTGTTTGTGCATTTTGTTTACATTTATTCTTGTAGTGTTTGTTGTTGTATTTTTGATGACTTACTTGTTTACAATTTTTTTATGCTGGTGTTTACAATTTTAATGTTAGACGATGTAAAAGCAAAACATCACTATTTATTTTTTTTTGATTTTCGTTACGGTATATAGATTCTGTGATGACGACAATTTGTTATCTGTACCAGTATAATGCATTTGGAAAGTTAATTCTATAATGTTTGCCAAGTTCAAAATAGGGAGACAGACATTATAGGAGTAATTTTAAACTGATTACGGCCATAGCAAAATAGAAAATCTATTCCCAGTGTTTTAATACTGGCTACACAAGAATAGAGAGGCGGTATTATTGATCAGATAGATAGATTACAATTTTTGCATTTAACCAATTAAAACACATCTAAAGAACGTAATAGCAATCCTAACTACACACTCAACATTGGGTGCACTCCACCAGAGACTGGATATACTTGTCAATGGCTTCTACGACGACTTCTCCACCGCTGGATTTATTGATTTTAAAAGTTTCAGTTGATCAGTTGGCATGCCAGAGAGACAACGTTTTAATGAAAGAGTCTAGGGATAGGTTTGAATAAAACATTTCAATGATAATTGATCACTACAATCTGGGATTAAACCTAGCTTCTCACACCACGTTACCTACACATTAACGTCGACTCCGAACGACAGTTTTTAAGGAACTTTTCAAGGCAATTTAATTTATTTAAGACTGCTAAGAGAAAGTCGCAGTAAAGCTATCAGAATGATTTGGAAATACCAAACGGAACCACGTCAGCTATGCTTTTTAGAGCGCCTGTCATTCTAATGTTCTTAGGAAAAAAAATTTCGTATACTCTTATTACACTCCTCCTTGCTTATATGCTTTTAAGTAAAAACCTTGAAGAGACAATTTTCTTGTCCTCCAATGTAGGGAGCTGCCATTGTAAGGAGTGTGAATTTATTTCCCTTATTTTATGGTCTTTAATCACCAAAAACAAAGACATGAGAAAAGCAACATTTTTGTTAAGTGTTTTTCCTACTTTTTTTTTATAAATATTTTGTTGCCTGTTAAAAGGGAACATTTGGAAGTTCATTTGCCATCATATTTTCCCCAAAAGTATTCCAGAAAAAAAATTGTTTTTGATTATTCATTCTGTTTCATGTTTTGCTTCCATTTTTTCTTTTTCACTGACAAATTGTTATGAAGCTTATGAGAATAATTTGGAAGGAAACGGAAATATACACATGCATATACATACACATGCATATATGTATATATGCAAGCATATATACAAATATGATGAAATTCATAGGGGTTAAGACGTATGAAAGCATGACGCAGAGCAGGGTGATATATATTTTGACAGTGATTTTCCATATTGTTTGCAATCATCTTTAGAAATAAAAAAAAATACAACAATAAAATATGATTTTTAAGCAGCAAAATATACGAGACTTTCAAAGCACACACACAATACTTAATACATTGTAAGCCATTACACCATCACCACCACCATCATCATAGTCAAGTCAAAAAGTACTCCTTTTAAGCCAGCACAATAAAAATAAATAAAATCACTCACTCTCTCCCTTACACTCTGACTTACTCTCTAGTCGTGTAGTCATGTATTTTTCTTCGAAAATCAAATTTCAAAGCTTTTCATTTTGCATTTCATTATTTAAGAGAGAGATTAAGTTATGAAAACAAACTTGATGAAGTGTAAACTCAGCATAAGTTCTCAACAACACAACCCAAAAAAAAAACCGAGAAAATTTTTTTTCAATTTAAAAAGCTGTTTTGTCAAGTACTTAAAGATAAAAAAACAAAATAATAACAACATTAATAAATATTCATATACATCAGCATATAGCTTAGAATCTTAGCTTTTAGTTTTGTTATAAACTTTCTAAATCCGTTGTATGGTTATGAAGTTATTAAGGATTTTCCTAGAATACTCATGAATTCAAATTAATCATACGTCATGGGGTTGGAAAATAACGAAATTTTTGAATTTCAAGCATAAATTTAAACAAAAACAAAGGAATTAAGTATGCATATTAGTTTTTATGCTATTTAATAGAAAATATTATAGAGTGTAAGTTAATTTATAAGCCAAAGACCTGAAAATCACACCATAGTGGTTTGTGCAAATTTATACAAAAAACTGCAGTCATAACCACAGTATCCTGGAGAAACTGTAGAGAAATGAAAACTAGAAAGACTTTATGTTCTATTGCTTCATAACATGATTTACACATAAAGTGGTTGTCGGTCTACAAAAAAATTTGAACATAGACTTTCAGCAAGTCTTAGAATTCTATTGAAGAATTTGAATTGATCACCATACGACGAAGAATCTAAAGAGTAAAGTCAGAAATTTATTGATAATATTGTCCTTAAAATCAAACCAATGCAGGGATATGTAGAAAAAATAAAATCCTATTATTGATGTCCTTGGTTCTTAAAAGTTCTTCTAAAAATTTTCCTAAATGGATCTCTATAAAGGCTACAATATTCTTTACAAATCTTCTATTTAAATACAACACAAAACAAAATGTATGTGAGTCGAAGTCACCGTAGTCTAGTTAGTGATGTGTTCACTCTTTGGTCTAAGGCCTGCGGCTCAAATCTTGGTTCAGGCATATTGGACAAATTCAAAACCGCGACTTTCTCTTAGCAGTCTTAAATAAATTAAATTGTCTTGAAAATTTCCTTAAAAAGTGTCGTTCGGATTCGGCGTTAATGTGTGAGTAAGGTGGTGTGGGATGTTAGGTTGTTATCCCGGATAAAGGATTATAGTGATCAATTATCATTGACTGGACTCTAGACTCTTTCATTAAAACGTCGTCTCTCTGGCCTGCCAACTGATCAACTGAAACTTTTAATATCAATAAATCCAGCGGTGGAGAAGTCGCCGTAGTCTAGTTGGTAGTGTGTTGGCTTATTAGAGTAAAGATCACATTTCAAACCCCAGGGCAGACATCAAAACGAAAATATGGAAAATATTTCTTCGGCGGCTTCCTCTCACCAGATTTCTGAGAAAAACTCTGAAAGCAAATAAAATTGCCATGAAAAGTTTCTCAAAAAATCAGTCGTTTGGGGTCGACTTTAAACTATAGGTCCCGTCACTCACGTATACAATTAACACATACAACATAAGTGGCATGAAAAGCTAGGTCGTAAATGACGTGAATGACCAATTATGTAATCCCAACAGTCGAGAACTCATTAAGACTATTGAAGAAACCCCCGCCAAGGGACTAAAGTGTTCGCTTTTGCACGTCAAGGCATAGACACAGAATGTACTCAATAAACTTCGACTCCTTTACGTTACTGCAAACTGTGCAAAAAGTAGAGACCTTACTGTTCGGCATACTGATTCTTTTCTTAAAGAGGCAATATCCTCTAGAGATCGTATTAGATTTCATCTCCAGGTTCAAGACTAATTTCGTTTCAGAACAGTTCAATGCGGACTTCAAAGCCAAGAGATCCTGTAAGCCTCTCTGTTCCACCCTAAAACATACAGTCTTCTAAACAGTTGACCTCTTCGTTGACAGTCAGGCTGCCATAAGAGCTATTTCGTCGGTCTGATGCAAATAACGACTCGATCGCGAGTGCAAGGAGTCGTTAAGGACTTTTGGACCAGACCGAATCCTTCTATGCTGGGTTCCGGATCATAGCAACATACTCGGTAATGAGATGGCGGATGCTCTCGCTAGATTAGGTTCACTTTCTGAGGCCGATGTGATAGTTGGTCCTGATCCCCCAATCTGCCACCTCTACGGCGTCATCAATGAATGGGTCAGGGAGGAAGAGCAGAGGCGTTGGGGGAATGGATCGGGTTGTTATGTTTCTAGGTGTGTATGGCCTGCTATAGACTGTGTACGGATAGGTTGGCTGCAGGGCTTGGATAAGGCCAGTTTAAGGTTAATTATTGGGTTTATTACGGGGCATTGCGAGATTAGGTCGCTGACATCCGGACTATCTGGAGACTATCGAACTCCTCCTCTGTAACTGTCCAGCCCTTAGTAGATTGGGGTTGAAGACCCTTGGCAGGGACTCTTTTGAGGGTTTGAATTCTGTGTCGAGAGCCAACATCAAGGCTCTCCATATATTCATTAGTAGTTTGAGCTGGTTGAGAAGTGCTAGGGTTTCATTAGTGTACTCGCGCTCTCTCTTGTGCGTTTGTTTGTCTGTGTAATTCTTCCGCTTCCTTATTCTCCCTTTCCTACTTTCTCTCCTTTTACCTATCCCCTCTATTATCCTCTCATCCTAAGGACGTTTGTACAATGGGTCAACTTGACCTCCGGGAACTATACTTGTCTCATTTGACAAGTACACGTCCTGTAACCTAAACCTAAGCAGTTGATCGATCAGTCCGAAGAAGCGAACCATGGTAGTTCAAACCGACCGGTCTATCAAGTTTGCGTGCTGCACCACTCCCTGCTTAATTATTATGAAAAGAGCCCTTGAATATAATACTTATTGAAGAAAGGGAGAAAACTGTGGAAAACCACGAACCGCCTGACGATGGATTTGTTTACAAGAATTGAAGCTCTGAGAATCCATGCAGAACAGAATAATCTCGGATTCAATATACGTATTGCAATTGCCCTACAGATGCTTCCAATGGCCAAATTTTACTCATTTGCTCATTGCCAACTATTGTGATCTCTGAGGATTGCACATAAAATGACATTCTTTAATCTATTGAAAATCCAAGACTGTAGTGTCCCGAGTATAGCTTGGCACCAGTTTTGAAATTGATTCCTTTAGGCCTCTGCAGAAATACGTAGAAATACTTGCTTGCTTTTAAATTATCCAAGAAACTGTTTTTAAGTTACGATTTTAAAGTTTTCGAATATCTTCGTGACGATACTTTAAGAATACGAGGCAGTTCATGTCATGAGTGTGACTGTATCAAAATGTGTTGTGTTATGTGTGTGTGTGTGAGCACGATAACGGTTTACAAAACTGTTTACAAAATATTTAAATTCGTTTTTTTCTTACTTTTTAAATTATTTTTGTGGTTGTGTTGTTGTTGTTTTTTTTTTTTTTTTTGCAGCTGCTTGTCGTGTCAACACTATATTTTGGGTTGACGCGTCGTCTTAAACACTTACTAGAACACACACTTATGTATGTTTCCTTTTTTGAAATGTTTAAACAAATTTGCAACACCAACACACTCGTGCACACTCTTGCACACTCTCGCAAAGTCGAAAGAAAAGCCGTATTTACACACATGCTTACATTGAATTAAATTTGTAAGACGTTGGGAAACAAAAATTTTCGTTTTCTTTTTTTTCCTGTTCTTTTTGTTGTTGTAGTCCTTACAATCAGCGTCATCATCATTATGATTGTCAACAACTTTGTCATCATTTGGTTAAGCCTTTTGGTAAGAGTTTAAATTGTTGCCAAATAAAAACCAAAACGAAATTCCACAAGCAATTTAAAATGTCTGGGCTATTGAGAAGGTCTCTTCCCTTTCGTTTCCTTAAAGTCTGTGTGTCGGTCTACTGGTAGCAGCCTGCTGTTATCAATAGCTGGAATCCTTCCACCCCTTCCTTCTTCTGAGCCCTTTAACTAAACAAATAACATTTGCTAGTTGAAGGCCAACATTTTAAACAGAGAAACTGTGAAACTATTTTTGAATTCAAGCGAAAGAAATCGATATACGTGGCCATTAGAGAAAAGAAAAACAGCGGTCTGAGGAGAAATGCTCATAAATTTATGGCCTGCTGTTGTATGTCATTAATGTTCGTTGCTGTGGCATGATTAAAATCGCTTGTTTATAATAAATTTGCCAAATTAAGATGTCCAATTAAAAAAAAAAGCGAAAATAAAAATACGAACAAGAAAAATATTACACGGAAGGAAGCAAAATAATTCGTTTTAATCTGAAATTTCAATCAATTTTGCCCGCTGCAAAATACCAACAACAACAATAGCAACAACTAAAATATAAAAATTTGTTACCAGAGTATTGAATTATCCTACAGCTATGCTGTGTGGTGAGCTCATAAAATCCTTGAAATTTGTTGACAGCAAGTTTAATAGAAAACATTTCATTAAAAGCTTATAAAATGTTTACGAAAAAAATGCTTTTAAAGCTACCCCTACATGATAAGAATCTTTGATTGAATCAAGATTTTCAAAGGAAATATTGTCCTAGACAGCTAGAAAGGGTGACCATGCTTACACATGCTACAGTGATTGTCTTCATAAATTAATCGAAAAATTATTTTTCTTTTATCAGCATCCACACACAATTGATTCCATAATAGCCTTAGTTCTCCGTGTCCTCTTAAAAATCATTGTTGGGATAAGTCCACTACTCCATGCTTCTGTCAACAGGCATTTGCCAGTTTATTGCTATTAAAATTTAGACGACGACAATAGCTGACTGAAAAAGTATGTTTTACGCTAAGATGACCACAATTTATGAACTTGATCACGAATTTCAATGTTATTCGTCAGATTCTCTAGATTTAGTTGCGATAGTTTAGTAGGTCAGTCGCCGTAGTCTAGTAGTTAGTGTGTAGGTAGTGAGGCCACAGTTCAAACTCCAGGTCAGACATATCCAACAAAACGAAAATATGAAAAAATATTTCTCCGACGATTTCTGGCAAAAACTCTGAAAGTAAATAAATACGCCATGAAAAGTTTCTCATTAATCTTTCTTTCGGAATCGACTTTAAAGTGATGTGTGTGAAGATAAATTCGCATTTTAAAACCAAAGACGCAAACCCGAACTTTTAGCAGCGCCACTTCTTACCTCTAGATTTACAGGGTAAACTTTGCTATTAACAGAGCACTGTTAACTGTTTAACAGCGGCAATAAATAGATTAATCTTCTACTTTACAATTATTTGCAGACTATTGACATAACATAACATAATTCTAATTATGATCATTATTGTTTGTGAACAAAAGTTTTGATATGTAAAGGATGCATGATCGAAGTCGCCGTAGTCTAGTAGGTAGTGTGTTGGCTTATTAGACGTAAAGCCAGGGTTCGAGCCCCAGGCCAGACATCAAAACAAAAATACAAAAAGTATTTCTTCGGCGATTTCCTCTCAGCAGATTTCTGGCAAAAACTCTGAGAGTAAATAAATTGCCATGAAAAGTTTCTTAAAAAATCTGTTGTTCGGAGTCGACTTTAAACTGTAGGTCCAGCCACTTATGTATAAAATTAACACACACAACATAAGTGGTGTGAGAAACTAGGTCAATAATCCTGACTGAAGGGTTGTAATGACCAATTATGTATGTATGTAAAGGATGGTTGCTGGTCTCAAAATTATTCGAGCTATCCCACTACCGCGGTTCGAAAGAGTGTCCTTTGGACTACTATTTGCATATAGTCGAGTAGGTGAACTATTTCTTATATGTTCCAAAATGACCACTGATCATCTAGAGAATTTTTATGCAAAAAAAATTGATACCCAAAGCCAATTTTCTCAATACCATATCACTTTATATGTGACTATGTTGCTGATTATATTAAGAGGCCTTGGAACCTTCCTTTGTACTCATAGAACTAGAGTATTCCCCAAAATTAGCTCCTAAACAAGTGGACTTGTTCAGATGGATACTGTTAAACAGCTGACAGTGCTCTGTTAAGGGAAAATTTTGTTCTGTAAAGAGGAAATTTTGCTCTCTTAACGACAAATGTGGCGCAGCTAAAATTTATGAATTGCGTATTGGATATTCAAATTGGAATTTATCTTCACAGAAATTTTAAACTGTAGGTCCCACCACTCATGTATAAAATTAACACATATAACTAAAGTGGTGTGAGAAATTAGGTTGTAACCCTAGCTGAAGGATTGCGACGACCACTATTTTTAATTCTCCAACCGAAAGACATTGCCCGAAGGCAAAAGTATTAAAAGTCATTGCGATACCAACCTAGGGAGCAAACATTCCCCATAGAAAACCTCACCCTAACCTCCTTACAATACAGTCCCAGGAATATCAATAAAATTAATGGCCTTCTTATTACATTCACTTCGTCAAATGGTGTATTTCATAAGAACTTAATTAAAATATAACGCCTCCCCCCCTCCCCCGCCCATTAAATAAAGCGATAGTAAAACTTTTTGTTTATTTCCGTTTTATCTCTCAGCGAGCCTATTACATTTCAGCAGCATAATTTCTCTACAAATCATTCCCGACAAAATATATGGACTGCTACGCTGCTATTGTGTTCAGCTGCTTAAAAACTTTTGCTTCAACTTGTTATTTAAATTTCTCTTCCTTCCTTCTGTCCTTTCTCTCTCTCTCTCTCTCTAAAAATAAAGGAAAAATTATTTCGTTTATTATCGCCGGAGAAGATCTTCAAACAAGATTCTCATCACAGATTAAAAGGAAATTTTATTTTTATGCAGAAATCCTAAAACTAAACGGGCAAAAGGTTAAATAAAGTTTTTCCTTTTATCTCTCCCCTCTCTCTCTCTCTCTCTCTCTGTCTATTTTTCGTATTTAAGTTCAATATTTTATTACATTTCTTTCATTCTTTTATTCACTCAAATTTTTTTTTTTGTTGTTTTCTTGTTTTCCTTCCAGAGTTTTGCCAACAAAAAATCAATTGGTCTGGCTGTAGACCAGAGTTTGACAAACGTTTTCTTTTTGCCCAAAATTCTTTTTTTATTTTTTCGTTTAACCAACGGCGGTATTTTTGTTTTCAGAAATGGTAGCCCAAAATGCAAAAAAAAAAAAACGTCCTGTTTTGTTGGTTTGTTCTACTGTTTGTCCTTTTATTTCTTCAATATTTTTTTATTTGTTCTGGACATGGATTATTTGATTCTTACTTTTTGAGGTTTTCTTTAGCACTGCCACTACACCCTACACAATGGTGCAGTTATACTGTACGTAAGTTTATGTTTGTAATAATCTACTCAAAACAAAGTGGGAACTTTTACGTCAGCGTAACCCATCTGGCTGTAATTATATCTGTTAGGTTCATGGTTTCAATTTCTAGTGAGTTTCCATGGTGGTCCTATAGCTACGGTGACCATCCGTCCACTATTATAGCGAACAGTCCGCTATTTTAACCTTCTGTCCGCTATTTTTTTTTTTTGAGTCCGCTATTTGTCCAGTATTTTACCACACATAACTCCTAAAAAGTATTTATTTTCCAAAATGTCCGCTTTTGTCCACTTTTTTCAATAATTCGATAAAAACGATAGAGTACTTTCTTAAACAAGAAAAATTCCCAACAATATTGTTTAATTATTTTAATGATCCTTTTGCTATGTCTTGGTTATTACTTAAGTCAAGCTAGTGTCTTCCATAAATATATACTGCGTTTAGAAAGTCAACATATTTCAATGCCTGAAGCGGCTATAATATTAAAAGAATTTAAATCAAAGTTAATAGAACTTCACAATGAAGTATTTTTACGACTTAACGTACAAAATTCTATTTCAGTTCTTAACTCAAAGGCACTTGATATAAAAATGTTTAAGGAAAAATATAAAAACCTTTACAGAACCTTTATTAGTTACCTAAACCGATTGGATGAATCTTTTAAAGAAATTGAGGGACTTGCATGGATATTGTTAGACGCAATTCCATCTTGGTCTTCAGTTCAAAAGTCGTTAATAAAGGTAACAGGAATCAGAAATGTTTTAAATATAAATAATAACGGAATTTTTGATGAATTCACTTATGTAAAAAACTATGCAAATGCTGAACAAATAGAACTGTGGAAACAATCAGCATTAAATCCCGATAAAAAGTCGGTGGAAATTTTAAAATTTTTCGAAACGAAAAATATTCCTAATAAATACATCCTGAAGTTAGTAGATTTTTCATTTGCTATGCCAGCGTCTAACACACCAACAGAAAGAGTTTTTTCTATATCTAACAATATTTGGTCTTCCGAAAAATCCCAAATGGGACTAGAAACTTTAGAATCTCTTTTGACCATAAAATGTAATTTTGAAATGGACTGTTCGGAATTTAAAACATTTTTATCTATCAGGCCCAATACTTTAAAAAAATACATTCTGTAGAGCAATATCAGAAGTAATTTTATACACATAAGTACAGTATTCCCTCGATTTACGTCGTCTCGATTTACGTTGTTTCGATTAACGTCGTTAAAAATTTTGTTCCCTTCAATTTCGATTTGCGTTGTCATTCGATTTACGTCGCCTTTTTTTGGAACCATCTGCGAAGTAAATCGAGGGATTACTGTAAGTACTTTTTTAAGTTCCTTGTTAAAAACATACTACTTTGTAGTATGAGCAATATGAAATTCGATTTACGTCGTTTCGATTTACGTCTCCTTTTTCCGGAACATTCTACGACGTAAATCGAGGGAATACTGTATATCCATATGTATGTATGTATGTATATGTATAAATTTAAGTTTGTATATATTATTTGTACCTATTTATGTCTATATTTTAAAAATCTTTATATAAAATGTTAATTATAATAAATGAATTTTTTTGTTTTTCAATTTTATATATTTGTCCGCTTTTTTCTCATGGAAATAATGGTCACCGTACCTATAGCCCATTTTACTACACCACCACGAATGTTTCGTGTGCCAATTTGTTTGAAGTTTTTGCAAAAAAATATTGGAGAACTGTATGATATCAAAGCTTGGACTTGAACTTGTTCTTGGCAAGAAAGCCGAAACACAAGCCCGCAATTATTCTATTGTTTTATTCGATTGAATGTGGATACCTTGCCAAGACTTCTTCCAATGCCAGCACCATACTGAGCAGTGTGAACAAAGATGCTCCAACGATTCAATTAAAATTGTTGCATGCTTGCTATCTAATTTAGGTCATTTTTCATTTTTTAAGCGGCATTTTTCAGCGGCCATTAAATAAATTTTGCCTAGTAGTAGTTCACAGTTGTATGAGTTAATCTATACTCGTGTATAGCTTGGTAGGAGTACTTACCATATGTCTACTCTAGAAAGTTCATCAGGCTGCCATTTACTCAAGATAGAAATGTTTGGGGTTAGACATTCTTACTTAGGATCAATTCCACAGCGTGATTTATTGGCTATTATGTCGTAGTCAGGAAAGCAAAGGCCTATCCTCAGATGTAGATCTTGTGAGAGAATACTCCAGCCTATCTTATATTGCACACCCACCAAATCCCTGGAATTAACCATGAAAAGGGACCAATCTTTTCTGCTTTAAATCTCCTATCTAGGTTGGCTACAGACTAGGCATAGGGTACTTCAGGTACAGGTAGTGTGGAAGTATGCCAAAGAGGAAATAATATGCCAGATTGATAGGTTATTAAGTCGCATTGCGAGAAGTGTCGTATGTTGTCTGTTGACATGTAACCTAACCTGGATGGAAGCCAACTAAGAATAATAAAGAAGGCCCTATTAGGGATAGTATCCAGTAATCTATATCGCAACAGGTCTCATTGAGGGCAGTCAAATAGTAGACAACTGCATAAAGACGATAACAATTGATGGATCGTGTGAGGAATTTCTGGCAGTGCTGTTTAATGCGAATAATTTTGTTTAATTGACTCCATCCATTAGAGTTTAATCACGCTAATGGCCTGGTTTCTGAATACGCCTTAGTTCGGTAATAGTGATAGTGTGCGTCGGAGTCAAGGTTTAACTGTAGCTGTCACAACATTCACGGATAAAATTAACCTACATAACATGGGTGGTGTGAGAGCTAGGTTGGAATTCTGACCGAAGGTTTGAAAGGCCTAATGGCCACGTTTACATGTAAAGTTCCATACTGTGTTGCTTGCATGACTATTGTAATATCATGGACGGATCCCAAAAAAGACGCAATAGTGGTTGTAAAACAGAACTTTGAAGGACTTCTGCCTTAATGACGAAAACATCGTACGCATTATGCTAATCGTAACAGTGCCTAATCAGCATTATTGTCTTGATATTCGGAGCCTTAATGATATATTATTTTCGGGTCTTACTTTAGCCTTCGACTGCCGTTCTGGCAGAATTTATCAATTGTGAACTACATTGCGTCAATAGACGTCCTTGCTTGACGAAAGCCATGCTGCTTATGTCTGCTGAATCCAATTCGTATGCTGTAGGGTATCAGTATATTTTTAAGGTTTTTTGGCCTTCTGCAGTAGGTCCTTATTTTTTGCTTTATTGTTTCGTTTTTGTTGTTGTTTTTACTGTGGCTGTTGTTGTCAAATATTATGGAAATCAAGTGGAATGACCTGAATTTGATTTTCGTTCTCGTTTTTGAGAAATTTATTTTTTTTATTGGTTTTTACTTATTGGCTACAGTTTGTTGTCTATTTAGTTGGCTTTTGTTTTCATGTTTAGTTTATCTTGTTATTGTTGTTGCTTTTGTTTTTATTTATCTTCCGAAGATATCCCAAAATTTAAATAATATTTGTCACAAACGAGCAAAAAAACATTATCCTGAGTGAGACTCTTGAAAATTTTCAAAAAACTTTTTTTAAAGAAGTTTCGTTTCTTTTTTTTAATTTTTTTTGTTCTGCTTCTTAAAGATAAAGAAAAATGCTTGAAATTCATAAAATGGAATCACTTTATTGGTCTTAGAAGTTAAAAATGAAAAAGAGGAACAAAAAACGTCTTCAAATAATTTTATTTTCCTCTAAATTAACTCCATGAAAACTGTACACATTTTTACCGGAAAAAAAAATAATTGTGAACTACAGGAAACTATATTAGAACGAATTAACGGAAAGAAGGAAAAGATTTTTAATTCATTATGACTTATACTACCTTGAGCTCTCATCAATAAATTACAGGATTGCAGTGAATCTTTTAGTTAGGAGTACAACATAGATTTGGTGTGACAATATGACCAATTGTGTTATCGAGTGTAAGTTAAGCCCTCTTGCCCATGATACTGTTACGTTTTTACCTTTTAAAAAACGTTTAAAATATAAGCTCGTAGATTGCAAATAAAATAAAAATAAATCTATGTTTAGTTTTAATTAAAATTCTTTATTATTCGCACAATTCTGTGTGCCACTATTCACAACTTGATGTTAACAACAACAATTGCTTTTCTTTGTTATTCCTCGGTTTATACTCTTTGCATAAACAATAACAATTACTAGACAATTATACGACAGATCTATGTAACGGAGATCTTCAAACCACGATTATTCTCTTCAAACACACCGCGCCTTTACACAAGACTGACTGAACTTCACTCAATCAGTCTTCTGTTGCTTTGCCTTGCCTTTTATGTGGCAGAGTAAACAGTCTGATGAATGTTCTTGAAGGCGAATGTTCACGATTTCTCGAAATCTCTTCTTGTAGTGTTGTTTGTGTATTTTTATTTACTTGTTTACCATTTTTTATGCTGGTTTTTGTTGTTATATTAAGCAGTACGATAATTTGGAAACAAGTTTCTTTACTGCAGTGTTTTGTTTTTGTAGCTTTTGTTTTTAATTTTAAGCGATGTAATAGCAAAACACCAGATTTCTAGATTTTTTTCATTTTCATTTTCATTTTTTCATTTTCGTAACAATACGTTAGTGGTGTATTTGAACCCCCCGAGCTTCGTATAAAACCGGCCCGTTAGCGTTTTAAGCGTTAGTTTCATTAGAAGTGGCGAAAATACAACGCCTTCTTTGGGTTGCATTCGTATGTGATTTCGTAATCACTAATTTTCCATGATTCTGGCATATAAATCAAGTTGAATTAGGCGGATGGCATGGGCTGTATTCGCTTTAAGGAACGCTGTAGTTTGTGGCTTAAGAAAACCCCCCAAGAAGAAGTCTATTGGGGCTGTATCGCACGATCATGGTGGCCAGTTTACATCACTTTTACCTAAGATGGCTATGCCCTCAAATCGCTCGTGCAAGATATCAAATGTGATATGAGCGGTGTGGCACGTAACAAAGTCCTGTTGAAACCAAATGTGGTAGGTAGGCAAGCAGTTCATGCAATTCACGAAAAAAAAAAGTGGGTTATAATCGACATACAGTGCTCGTTGTCAGTGCACACCAATCAATGACTTTTTCGGTATGCTTTTCGACAGTCTGGAATCTCATATGAATCTCATTCATCTTGAAATGGACCACAACGTTGACGATAGTGTTTCAAGATCACTTGCCCAACTGCTCCCGAGCGCATTCCGTCCATAGTCATTTAACAAAATAGACTGAATAAATGACAGCTAACTGTCAAAGCTCGTAAGTCCCTTTTGATTGACCCTATATTTCCTTTTGGCCACCCTTTCACTTTGTGGAAAAATAGTTTTCTAATGCAATATTTTAATTTTAATTAAAAGAATTTTTGTTTTCATTAAAAAAAAGAAAAAAATTTGAAAGTTAATGTAATAGTACATAGGCGCCTTTGGTTATTTGTTTGCAATTTGCATTTTTTTGTTTTCATTTCAAATTAGTTCCTCTCTCCTTCTTCATCATCATTGATAAGCAATTAATATTTAATTAAATGTCATGTGTTATCCTTTGTAATTTTTATTTAACAATTATTATTTATTTTTATTCTCATCAAAATGGCTTTGAAATTAAAAAAAAATACAAACAAAAACAAATAAAAATATAAAATAATAAAAAATTAATTAAAATATATGTATTTCTTTGGTATTCTAATTTAAACGAAATAAAATAAACATTTTGAAATTGTTACGAGGGCCCACGCTCAAAATAAGCCCATTAATGCCACGCTGAATAGTTCCTGTATCAACTGCAAACGCATTTACAGTTTACTGTTGGTAAACCTTTTACCATAGTCTCTAGGAGATAGTGTATTGGCTTATTACACCAGATCCCATGGTTCAAAACTCAGCTCGAAATATGAAAAAAAAAAATTTTTTTTTGTCGATTTCCTCTCAACAGTCTTTTGCATGGAACTGTGAGGGCAAAATAAAATTGCAAATGAAAAGTTCGTAGTCGACTTTATACTGTAGACTCCGCCACTCGTGAATAAAATCAACACTCACATAACATGGTTGACATGAGCAATTAGGTTGTAAACCTGACTAAAGAGCTGTAATAATCAGTGAAGTAAATGTATTACAGCCGAGCGAATAGCTAACCAACTACCGATCCAATTCATAACGTTAATCTAATCGTTCATATTGTTATGAAAATGAAAAAATCTAGATACTGGTGTTTTGCTTTTACATCGCTTAACATTAAAATTATAAACAAAATGAACTTGTTTACAAATGCACAATGAAGGAAAACAAGTAAACAAAAATACAACAACAAACACTACATGAATAAATGTAAACAAAATACACAAACAACAATAATGAAACAACGATGTTTACATTTATAGAGATCTCGAGAAGGCGAAGCAAGAATATTCATCAGACTGTATACTCTGCCATATAAAAGGCAAGGCAAAGCAGGCGAGTACGTCAGTAAAAGTTCAGTCAGTCTTGTGTGAAGACGCGGTGCGTTTGAAGATCTCCGTTACAAAGATCAGTCTAACAATTGTCTAGTAGTTGTTATTGTTTATGTAAAGGCTGTAGACAGAGGAATAACAAAGAAAAGCAATTGTTGTTGTTTACATCAAGTTTTGAATAGTGGCACACAGAATTGTGCGAATAATAAAGAATTTTAATTAAAACTTAACACCAAATTTATTTTTATTTTATTTACAATCTACGAGCCTCTATTTTAAACGTTTTTAAAAGTTAAAAACGTAACAATATTTACAAATTAACAAAGATCGTTGATCGTTGATGGCACTTTGAGACTTGAACCACAACTTATCTGCTAATTATTTGACCGCCCTCGTAAAGCGAAAAAAATAAACATTTTACAAAATCAACAATTTTTAATTGAATTGAAAATAATTAAAAACCTGCACAACATGTTAATGCCTTAAGGCAAATCACAACAACAACAAGAAAATGAGTAACATTTTAATTGAAATAAATTCACAATTAAAAACTGTCTGCAGTTGGCCCACAAGGTTGGCCCGTCACTTAACAAATTTTGTTTCACTTCAAAGCTTTCTCTTACAGAAGTAGGGTTGGCAATCCCGCGCTATATTTTCAATCCCGGGATTTCGGGATTTCATTTATCTAGTCCCGGGATCCCGGGATTTATCCCGGGATTTTAAAAAATTTGTTCTTGAAAGATATTAACATTTTATTTCAATAAAATTAATAACATGACACATCCAAAAATAGGTTTATAAGAAAGAATTTATTAAATTATAAGAAAATTTTATTTTTAATTTTACACATTTTTAAATTAATTATAAAGAGTAAATTGTTTTTATAGATATATACTCTTTTCTTGTTCAAGTGCGATATGTTATTATTTTTTATTATTTTTAAAATACGTTCTGAGGAAGCACAGAGCATCCAAAGTTTCATCGCTCAAACAACTTTTTATTTTAGTTGCGAAAAATCCAGCTGCAGAAAAAGCACGTTCAGACTCTACACTGGCTGGCTTAATAGTCATTAAAAAATCGTATGCTCATTGCAAAAAGTCACCACGTGTTCCTCCACTTTCAAACAAGAGCATTTCTCTCTGAATTTTTACAGAAAACATCTCACATCGAATTGCTATCCTCGGTAAATGTGCTTTTTTTATAGCTTCATTGAGCTCGTCTGAAATATTTAAAGGTTCTTCAAGAGAACAAGAAAGAGATTCAGATGGAAGCTCAGAAGAATCTGAAACAATTTCGAAAGGTGCCTTATCTGAATCAGAATGTGTAACTTCTGACTCAGAAGCTATTAGAAGTGATGTATGTAGCTGGACTTGAAGCATTTAGTCTTTCGAGTAACGCAACTATTAATTTGCGACATTTTATGGAAGAAGGAACCGTTACGAACTCTGTTTCGGATACGGACTGAACATTTGTTCTACCATTGTGCAGATACTGAAGTACCCCACTGATATCTGTTCTCCTTTGTTGTTATGGCAACATCCGCTGTGAACAGATTAGCATCCCGATGGCAAAGGGCGTCAACTGTTGCTTTAACTGGGACAAGAGCACTAATGATTGCGGATACCATATTAATCTCATCTTTGGATAAAGCAAAATATTCACCTTCAGGTGGACCTATGTCTATTAATGCCTTTTGTACACAATTTCTTAATAAATAAAGACGTTCCAGCATTAACAAAAGGCTGCTCCACCTAGTTTTACAGTCTTTTATTAGAGTTAGTTGCTTTCCAAATTCAGCCGTAACATACTTTTGCAAGACATCGTTTTTTGTTGGCGAAGTTTTGTTTCTAATTTCAGAGCGGTTAATACATTGAAACAACAGATTAAAATTCCTGGAAATTCGAATTAGAAAGAGTTCTAATATACAATTTTTTTCATTGCGGCTTAAAAAGTCAAATCCCGGGATTAAGTGCTCAATCCCGGGATTTCGGGATTGTTAAAAACTGCGGGATCCCGGGATTTCGGGACCCCGGGATCCCGGGATTCCCAACACTATACAGAAGCAACTTTGTATTTAAAGAAGCAGCACGAAAATGCTCTTGAATCCAATTCAAAAATCTTTTCTCTTTCAAGTTCTAAGACAAACATAAAGAAGATGTTGGAAGATCATCGATCGTTTGTCATTACAGTTTCCGCAAAAATCGTTGAGAGTATTCTCAGCCTTTGCGTGCTGCGGAATGACCGCCATGAAATTCTTAAAACCGATTATTAATGGCGGATTCAATTTGCCATCTTATCTTGGCGAATTAGTGAAGTTAGGGAGAGATTATTTAGTTGCCACTCTATAGGGGAATGTCTGTCTAACGATTGACTTGCTTTGCATCATTAGTTTTAATTTCTATCGCAAGATATATCAGCGATGTAAGTGCCTACTATCCAGAGACCCATATGAACATAATCGTTTAATGGATAACTAACTTCTCCAGACACATAAATGGTCATTAAAACCCTTCAGTCAGGATTACAACCTAGCTTATCACACCACTTATGTTGTGTGTGTTAATTTTGTGCATGATTCGTCGACTCCGAACGACAGATTTTTGAGAAACTTTACATGGCAATTTTATTCTACGTGCAAAGTTTTTGCCAGAAATCAGCTGAGAGACAGTCGCCGAAAAAAATATTTTTTCATATTTCGTTTTGACTTGAGCTGGGATTAGAACCATGGCCTCACGTCCAATAAGCCAACACATTACCTAATAGACTAACAGCGACTCAAATCATAAACAGCACAGACGATTTACAAAATACAGAGACGACGAATGTCTTTCCATTCAAGCAGTTCTTCACAGTTGGCAACAGAAAATAGTCACTCGGCGCTGAGGATAGGACGTATGACGTAAACAATGCATAGACAAATTTATAGATTTTTCTTTTCAATTCTTTTAGAAATTAAATTGTTCTTGTGCAAATGCAGCCGTGTTGTTTTTAATCGACCTGGAATTCACCAGCAATAGTTCAGCCTTTTGAAGGTAGTCCATGTGGCTTATAATCGCTGTGTGCCTGGCTTATCTTTACCGTACAAATTTATTTTCTTTGAATTCAAAACTGATTTATCTTGTCCAGCCAAGTAAACAAATTGCCCTTTTAGTTTCTAAATTTAATGCCACCTACTGTGTGTCGTACTCGAACCGTCTGGGTACAATATTTTTGCTTCAACTGTTTTGCTCTCTTTTCTCTCGTTTTTTTTTTCTGTGTCCTGAAAACATGCACAGGTTATTTATAAATCATATTTAAAGTCATATTTATGTTTATGTTGTGCCATCACACCTTCAAAACAAAAATATTTACTCGCTCTCTCTATTTCTATTTCTCTCTCTCTGTCTCTAAACATACAACTGACGTGCTGTAGACTTACAAAACAATTCCCAAACCCTGGGCAGTAAGACCTGCACTGGCCCTAGCCTCTATTATGTTTGTAACTAAGGGCTAAGGGAACATATCCTGCCATGCAGTAGTAGCAAGGAGTAGCAAGTAGTTGTAGTTAAAGCAACATGTTATTAAGCAAGCAAGCAAGTGTAGCATAAAAATGTTAAACTATGGCAATAACAATAAAAATGAATGAGCGAATAAATGTACTCGTATATGAGTGTATGTATGGGTGTGTATAAAATAATCCTTAAGTTAAATAACATTTATTATACGTATACATACTTACATACATTCTCTAATATGAATAGTGTTTGTGTCACTTGCTTGTTTTGTGTATGAATATTTAACATTGAAATAAGGAGAGTCCTTCAGTCATTCATTCACTCAGTTACTCTCCCTATTCTCTCTCTCTCTCGCTCGCTCACACACACACTGTGACACTGTTTTAATATTACAAATAAGCTGTTGTCCCAAGCATTTTTATTTTATCTATGGTGGCATATTAGAGTCCTTTTCTTGTTCTTCTTCTCTTTTTTTAATGGCATTTATTTCAAACGATACCCTGGGTGAGTTGCATATCCTAATTTCCTACAGAGGGAAAGAGCGAAAAAGAGCGAGAGAGAGGGCAAGTATATGCATATGTAGTCAGTATTTGTATCTGTGTCAGTTATATAGTCATATATGTATGTGCTGTATAATAAGAAATTGTTTAAACGTGTCATATTAAAATATCTCTCTCTCTCTCTCTCTCTCTCTCTTGACAGAGACAATATCAAATTGACTTTGTTACTCCCATCTCTGCTTGGCTTCTTCATTGCATAGATAAAATGTTTAAAATCCCGTATTTTTCAATTCTTAATTTAATGGAAATATTTTTTTTTAAATCTTCATTTAAAAACACAGAAATCACATGACATTTTATAACACAATTTCCGTTTAAGTATGCCTGAGTTATTTTTTAATTCTGTTGCCACAAATTGATGAAGAAAGTTTACAGCCTCCGCTAGTTGTCATCAATACATGCTAAGTTCTGAGTAGAGTTTGGGAATTCCCGGACTTTTTCATTTCCCGGGAAACGGGAAGGAAAAATTCGATTTCCCGGGATTCTAGAAAAGCATCACCTATTATCAAATTGGTTTTACGCTTGCTTCCACTGCATCTTTTATGGGGTTCAAAACGTTTACCAATGTTTCCAAGTGTGGGACATAATCTTCAACAAACAATGATGATAAATGTAAATCTATTAAAGCCTTTTTTATTGCATTTTTAATTTTTAGAAATGATTGTATCATTCCAACCATGCTGTTCCACCTAGTTCGTACATGTAGGATTAGATGATACTCTTTATTGAATTCTTCCTTTACATATTTTTGAAGAGTAGCATTTTTTAAAAGACTTTTTTTTTTTGGAAATTTTGATTATTTTCCTTATGTTGGCAATAGCTTCATTATAATTTTCTGAAATAAAGAAAATAATTCAATTTATACAAAGAATTATTTTTCTGCTTTATTTTTTCAATACAACTTTTTTAAATGATTTTAGTCCATAAACAAGTAGTCCATAACAAGTAGTCCATAAACAAGAGTAGTCAGTGATTAGTCTGTAGACTTGCCTACAGACCAGTCTATTTACTAGTCTTCAGAACAGTCTATTTACTAGTCTACAGACCTTTTTTTCCAAAAAAGTGTACAAGAATACGTTAATTTAAAATTTCCTGTTTTTCCCGGGAAATTTTTTAAATATTCCCGACAATAATTTCCCGGGAAATACCGGGAATTCCCGAACACCAAACTCTAGTTCTGAGCGAATTTCCCCTTCAAATAATTGTAAGGTTTTTGAATAATCCATTTATAGAGGATTCGATAATTACAAGTAAAATAGAAGAGAGTATTCATTTCGGTTATTAACCACAGACTCATATCTCATCTGACATATCCGACACACAACTCTCTGCTGATCTTCATTGTATATTTACGACCTTATTTCATATCTGTGATCTTTCTTTAGGTATTTTTGGTGGATTCTTGATCTCTGTTATGTTCCCTTTCCGTAATCACCTTCGCATTTGTTTCTGTAATATTGTGTACCGTACAATGTGTGTATTTTGTTGTTGTCGGTTTGTCTTGTTTGTTTATTTTCGTTTAGTTTGATTTTGTCCCCGTAGGTTAGGTTAGGTTAGAGGACGTGTACTTGACAACTGTGATAAGTAGAGTACCCGGAGGTCGAACTGACCCATTGTACAACGTCCTAGCTTCTCACACCACTCGTGTTGTGTGCGTTAATTTTATACATGAGTGGCGGGACCTACAGTTTAAAGTCGACTCCGAACGACAGATTTTTGAGAAGCTTTTCATGGCAATTTTATTTACTCTCAGAGTTTTTGCCAGAAATCTGCTGAGAGGAAGTCGCCGAAGAAATATTTTAATATTTTCGTTTTGATGTCTGACCTGGGATTCGAACTCGGGCCTTTCGTCTAATAAGCCAGCACACTACCTACTAGACCACGGCGACTTCAAAACCGTAACAATATAAGGAAACCATCTGAGCAAATTCAAACGAATAACATAACAATGGAGGACCTTTCCTCCTACTTCTGCATGCTGTTGCTTTCCGAATTCCGATACAATGAACTTCCCGGGTAGAGTATTACTTCTGAAATGTTTCAAATAACGAGGAAGGTATGATTACTTCAGCTCTTTGTAACAATAAGTGTTCAATAGATTTTTATTTAATGGAGAGGAGATGGAGATGGAATATTGTCCCCATTGTTATTAGTAGTAGCTGGTTGAGGGGCTGTTATTCGAAGGTATGTTCAACGAAAGGGAAGATAAAGAGAGACTAAGATATTTCTCAAACCAAGAGACAGTCACGAGCCCAACACGTAGATTCTGTGACGATTAGAATGAATAGTCGAAACACATTCTTGGAACCTGTGAGGCATTATTGTAACACAGAAGGAAACAGAGAGAAACTAGGTTGTTATACTAGTTAAAGGGTAATGTAATGGCCAATTAAGTAAATAAGGCCGTTGAACATCTGAAATACCACCTCTCCTTGGTCACAATAGACATGATAACTTTAAACGTAGGCTTGGTTATTCTTTTGTGTTGAAATGACGTCCACCAGATCAGAATGCTAGAGCAGCTCTTAAGGGGAATCCTCAGTCAAGCAGACCTGCATAACATTTGGATACGTGAGTTATGCTTGAAAATAATTCTGACCAATACGTAGTTCAATTAATTCTCTTGAGGCAGACAGACGTTAATTTGTATATGTTTTGTGTATATGTTGGAGTGAATTTGAATTGTAAAAAGCATAACCACTTGATTCCTTCATTATCAATTCAAATAAAACCTTGTATCCCAGACATCCCATTCCCAATGCTCCTAAGATAAGCATAGTGTATCTACAAATTGATTGAACAAAGTCTTCATTGCTTCTTTTTCTATTGCGATTTAATACATTTAAATTAGTCTGCCTTGGTCATATATGAGCTGGACGTTCTCTTCTAAGGCTATCCATTAAATTATTCGAAAAATATTCATTTTAAAAAGAAATATTTGCAAATTACAAGCCTGGGTCCCATATGTTTTATATTCAAATAATTGTAGTCAATTTTAAGGCGCTAAAGCCTACTTTATTTTGTAAATGAAATTTTAATAAATTGTTGAAATTTTTTTTTTAAAATCACTGCCGTTTCGAAGAATACTTGTTATTGCCGCTTAAAACATTTATTTTGAGAAGCTTTTGTTGTAATGAGAAAAAAACAGAAGAAGTGAAAACGCCTAAATGTAGAGTTTAGTTTCATTTTTCGTTATTTATTGCTATTTAACATATACAATGTGATGTGAATTTTAAAAAGATTTTTTAAGAGTTTTTTCTTTCTCCTGCAACGATAGAGAAACAAGGAAAACTTTTGTAAAGGAAAAAAGATAAACTACAAGAAGACTTTTTTTGGAGGAGAAAAATAAAGGAAAACATGAAACGAAGCCATAAAATTCGACTTGACATTGACAAATTAGTCTAGGAAAACAACGGAAATTAAGTGCAGCATAGAATTACATGGCACAAGTTAAAGTTACAGAAGAATTGCTGACAAACACTGAATGAAACAATGAATGTAAAATTGAAGGAATAAAAGAAATTAAATTTTGAAAGATTTGATTTGAAATAAGTTTTCCGTTTAAAGTTTTCGCATTAATCACTGGAACTTGACAAAAAGAAAAAACGAAAACGAAACGTAAAACTTACGTTATAGACTGACTGCCACGTTCTAAAAACCATCCTCAATGACACTTTACTACAACGAAATATACAAAATTTCAAGTTGAATGCCAACAAATCCAATACACAAGAATTAAATACTCCCGCATAAAGCCAGGACAACAACAAGAACAACAACAGCAACTTTTTGCCACTTAATGTTAACTGAGACTGAGGCTCAGTTGCTGCAGCCATCCACTCAGTCACACTGCTTGTATGCCTGTTTCCAAAACACCAGATTGAAAAAGTTTCATTCCCTGTGTAACAAAATTTTACAAAATTATTCTTCCTTTTTGTACTCAGGCTTCATTCTGCTTCATTTTCATCCTAAAACTTAGACAACGACAACTGAGTCCCGGAGTCAATTCGTTTAACCAAAAAAAACAATTTCTTTTTCTTCCTACAACTACAACAGCTAGAGTGGAGTGGAAAGAATATCATTGCACAGCTGCGTTAAGACAACATGTGTGTCAAATGTTAAGATTCTCTCTCTTTCGCTCTCTCTCTCTCTTTCTGTCTCTTAAATATTTAAAGGACGAAACCCTCAACCGAAACTTAAGTAAGTAGTGGTGTTAGATAAAGTTAAATTAACTTGACGAAATTTATAGACTTTATTTCGTTAGTTTTCAGCTAATAAATGTTAACGAAAAACTTCAAAGATGAAACTCAAAATTTCTTAAGGTTACACACAAGGCCATGTAAACTTAACTTCAAATGTATGGCAGAGCGTATGAAATTGGAAAACTTCTTCAATGTCTTTGCAAAAACTTTTATTCTTTGCTTATAAGAGGAGTATAAGGCCTCAGCAATTGAGTTTCATGTACTTTTATGTGCAGCAAGAGGCTTTAACACACTTCACAATATCATTCATTGTCTCTACTTTCAACTGTCGGCACCGGTTGTGCCTGGAAATACCATTCAATTGCTGTTCTAAACCGTCACCACTTTCGTCTGCAAATCTCGATTGCAAATTTGCTCTACACGGTTTGTACCCAGGATTGAGTTTTGCGGATTCTTGATCTCTTGTATGTTCTCACCGAATTTCCTAAGCATGTGTTTCTGTAATATTGTGTACCGTACAATGTGTGTATTTTGTTGTTGTCTGTTTGTCTTGGTTGCTTATTTTCGTTTAGTTTGGTTTTGTACCCGTAACACTACAAAAAACTACTTTCAAAAGAAGAACATAGGTTAGGTTAGGTTAGAGAACGTACAGTACCCGGACGTCGAATTGACCCATTGTACAACGTCCTAGCTTCTCACACCACTCATGTAGTGTGGTGGCTTCTTAGTCGTAAAGCCCGGGTTCGTATCCCAGGTCAGGCATCAAAACGAAATATGAAAAAAAAAATATTTCTTCGGCTATTTCCTCTCAGAGTTTTTGCCAGAAATCTGCTGAGAGGAAACAGCAGAGTAAATAAATTTGCAATGAAAAATTTTCTCAAAAAAAGAAGAACATAACAATGAAGGTCCTTCCCTCCTACTTCTGCATCCTATTGCTTTACGTATTCCGATACAAGGACTGCCTGAGTAGAGTGCCTGAAGTGTTTCAAATAAAAAGCATTTTAATTAGTGTTTAGCCTAAAGCTTCATGGATTCATGTCGTACATCAGTTGACAACCAGCAGGATTGTCATAAAATCACACTTACTTTCTTATTTGAACAATGCAACACTTTAGTCAGGTTTACAACCTAGCCTTTCACGCCACCCATGTTGTGTGTGTTAATTTTAACCATGAGCGTCAGGATTTACAGAGATTTGAAGAACTTTTCATGACAATTTTATTTAATTTTTGAGTTTTTGCCAGAAGACTGCTGTGAGGAAGTCGCCGAATGAGATATTTTTTTCGTATTTTGTTTTCTTCGAGATATCTGTGAAGGGATTTGAACCACTAGACTGCGAAGAATTGTGAAGACAGGTAATACAATCGTTGAGAGAGCGTAGGACCTTGATTTTTCATTATTCAAACTGTGTTGGAATGAGCAGATGATTTGTCTACTACATCGTCGTCTGATGATAAGCCACCATCATTATGACTGGCTATTGAATTTCCACATTTGTAAAGCGATTTGCTTTATCTCTACATAGACGATCGCTTGCGGCCACGCCAACTAGGTGAAAAGATGTTGCATAAGCCTCTTATAACTCGTAAGACGGATATTAAAAATCTTGCCCAGGGCCTGTTGATATTTTCAAACTGATGTTTTCAATTGATCATTCTGGGTTCATCGGCACGTTGAACCAATGAGAAGTTTTCTCTCACACTTCCTTAAACTCTCTAAAAGCCACAATTGCTGTCATGTTCTCCATGAGCAAGCGACACGGCTGCTTTTACAGGCCCATGACCAATACTTCATCGTCTAAGAAACACAGAGTTGTAACCATGTGTGACGCCTACGAAGATTTTGTGCGATTTCCAACTTCTTATGCAAAGGAGTGCCCGTTTGGCAGTAATTTCTAAAGTGCTGATACGATTTCAGTAGCTATTAATAGATGAGACTTCGCATAGGATTACCTGCACTTCGGTTTGATTTAAGGCATCCATTTGGCATTAGAAAAATTTGTATCGTCTCATCACATTTAAGCAGCACATTGTCTTTTGGTACACAAAGGCTCAGATAGACAAAAGTCGCTACAAATAATTACTGCCAGTTTTGAACAAAATCAAACTGAAATGCTATACTGGGCTGTTGATATTGTTTCGCTTGCTGAGAAACGTTAGAGTCCAATTACCTTGACAATCAACCACTGAAGCAATTGCTGTACACATTAACGCAATGCGCGTTAAATTATTGATGTTTTTAGTACAAAAGGAGTTGGCTGTCAGAAAGGATACTAGGCTTGACATTTAAATTTTTTTTTTCAGATTTGCCAGAATCTATGCAAAATTTTTTATTGCATTTCTGTGAACACCTTTTCATATCTTTTGTTATTTTTTTTTTTTTTGTGGAAAAGTCCTGTTCATTTAATGGTTCATTAAAAAACCATATTTTACTCCCCCTTCTATGGTTGTAAAGGCATTCCATGCCTTGCCATGCCTTGCCATGCCATTCCATTCATATGCTGTAAATAACGTTCTTAACATAACGTCATCATACATACTTGCCACGCAATCAAAAGCATCTTAAAAAATCATTAACAACGGAACAAACACACACACACACGCAACTATGTAAATGCCATAAATACACTTATACACGTACCAATACCAATACACAATTTCCTTGTTTTTGCGCTGCCATTTCTATCCAGCAACAGTCAATGAATTGTCGTACCCCAAAAAGTATGCTTGAAAACTTTATACGAGGACTGTTCTCTTTAATAATAGAGAGAGAGAGAGAGAGAGAGAGCGAGAGAGAAAACCTGTTTAATAAACCAAAACAACACAAAACTTTTTTAGGATTTTTGTGTTGATGTGAGTGTGGGAGGGCATTGGTTACACAGAAAATTAAATTTTCCTTCTCTTTTTCTTATTTTTTTTCTTTAAAGTTTTCGAGTGTAAGAAAAAACTTTTTTAATAATTCGATTTTGTTTTTTAAGTTCTTCCCGGCTTAGACTGTCCATAACTCTCTTACGCTCTCGCCCACTCTATGACACTCCTACTCATATTGAAATTCAATTTTCCGTTTCAGTTTCAGATTCTTTTAAACGCGCTTTTAATGTCAATGTCAGTTGCAAAGAAAATTCCTGTCATAAGACTTTAAAAACGGAAAACGTTGATGTTTTTGCCAGCGTTTGGCATTATTTTTCTTTTTTCGTTGTTGCTGTTGTTGTTGCCTTTTTATTTATCGTCTACTGCCCAGTATATCCTGCAGCAATTGGGGGATTTTTCTTTAAGAAAAATATTGAAGTTTAACAAGGGCCAATGGAAGATGAGAAGAGGAAAGAGAGTGTAGGTATGGGTATGGGGATGGAGTAAAGTAAATAAAACTGTCATTTAAAGCCATTGCTTAACTATTTGATGAACAACTTCAACTTTTTCTTTTTTACTTTTCTTTGGCATTAATTTTTAAACTGTGTTGTTCAGTTTGTATTGATGCTTTAAAGAATTCCTAGAAGGAAGGTAAAATCAAATTTTGAAAGAGATTTTAAGCCTAGACTTACGCAATACTTGAGTATATTTAAAGCCGCAGTATACTGGGTAAGTTGAAATTTATTTTAAAATGAAAATCTTCTCGTAGGTTTTGAAAAATGTGCCTGAATTTAAGTTCCCAAGGAATAGGGCATTAACACAGAGCTCTTCTTCTTCATCATTCAGACAACTCCAGTAATGTTCGTAACGTTCGGTCAGCCCATATGATTAGACATACGTTCACTTATACAGTGTCTGCTGAATCTCTTTTGCCTGTTCGAATGTTCAAACTCCTGTCAAGAGCTAAAAGAGTTCTGGTCCTTTCCCTCGCCGGAGCTATCCGTTCATCCATAACAACTATAAGTGCGTATAACTTTAACGAATTCATTATAGGACGCAGAAGTGATACCATTTGTGAAAGAGTAAAATACAGTAGTACTGCTGCTTATCACTTCACACATTTTCACAGAGAAAAGGCAGTGATAAGTGGCAACCCTGCCATTCTAGAACCTACTGCAGTAGGCCAAACTTCTTTTTAGGTAGGAAAGTTTAAATAGGGAAACTGAAGCAAAATAAAAATTATAAGAAAAGGAGAGAGATGCGGTGTTACCTAATCATTTTCGGACATAAAACTTCTTTAATTCCCACCGTAGTATAGCTAATCCCATTTTCTACAGCCTTAAGAAACTGCCATCATCATTCTCTCCTCTCCTAATTTTTCACATAAAGCTTGTCTGGATATGCCTTCTTTAAGAAAAAAAAAATGGAGCCTGCTTAGTTGTGCGAAAAAAAGACACAATTTCTAGCAGACTTTCAAGTGTAGAAAAATCTAAAGTGTGTTTAGTAGATACTAAGTGTTGATCCCCTTTTGTTATTGAATTATCCACAGATTAGGAGCTGTGCAATCCACTTACTCACTTTGACTTTTTGGCCAAGACCTTGAAAGCTTTTTCGAAAAGTGAAATTATTTTTTTCTTTGTTTGCAAAGATGCTCTTAAAATAGTTTTTAGGGTCTAGAAATCAAGCATTTAACAAGACAATTTGAAAACATGCTTAAACTTGTTTCCCAAAATGGTTTTAAAGTGTCAATTTCCTTTTTTTTTTTTCTTTTTTGTTGCCTGAAATTTGTGAAAAATTTATGTAAGAGACCCTTGTCAGAAACTGACAACCCATGCCATGCTATACCATGCCATGCCATGCCATATAAATATGAAAATATGCAAATAACCAGTTGAAAAAGAAACCTGCTATACAAATAAAATTTGAATGAAAAATTTTTATAGCCTACATTAAGGGGAGCTGGTGTAAAACAAAAATGATTAAACGGCCATTTTGAAGTTGTCAATCATGGGTAACATATTAAGCCAGTTGTGGTTATTTTTCAATTACTTTTACTCTGCTATTTCTTTCTGATACTTTTTTCATTTAAAAGGAAACCAAAATAAAAACCGGATTTTTAATATCAAGCCATTAGCCTTAAAATATGCTTTAATAACAATTTAATTTGATTTTTTTTTGCACCAACAACGCCTAAGGGTAGTTGGCAGAAAATCAATAAAAGAAAAATTGAATAAAGAAAGGAGGGGAAGAGAGGGAGGTATGTATGTCTTCTTTAAATATATTTTATTTCGCAAGGGAAATTCGTTTCTTTTAATTTTTGTATTCAGTTTCGTTTTCTGTATTACCTTTGCTATGCTATTCCTTTATGCCTCTTTTTTTTTGTACAACCAGGAAGCAATTGAAAGTATTTTAAATTTTTATTCTTCCTTCTTTTTATTTTTTTTATGTTGAAAAACGTCACGTTCCGCTGTTCATTTGATTGTAAGATTTTCAAATCTTAAGCTTCAAAAGGTAATTAAAAGCACATCTAAAGAGGCAATTCATGTTTAAAACGACAATTCTGAATCTAAACGGTCTACAATTTATACCATGCAATCCTTTTTCATTTTTATTATTTTCTTAAAAGGAAACCCCTGAAAATATACAATTATTTAATTAAAGCCTTAAGTTATGCAACGTTTTTTTCTTTTTACGCGATGAATGTGAAAATATAGTTTGAGTTTACCAACGCCTAAGCAGAGAAAAAACTGTTGTTTGTTTGTCAAATTTTGACAATTGATAAGCGAAAAAACATTGCATTCGGCAGGTTACACAGATTCATAGACGGTAAGCTTTAAGAGTATTCTGTGCATGCAGGACCTTATCCGAAGGGGGCAATTGCTGTAATCTGTGGAAAGATGACGAAAGATATAACCCGGGTTTTATAATATGCAAGTTGGAGCACAGATGCAGCAATGGAAATTAGGCGAAGGCTCACAAGCTTTTCAAAAATGATACGAACTGAATTATTACCTCACAGAAATCCAGCCTGGTCATGGGTGTTGCCTTCAATATCAGCACCGATTAAAGGCTGACAGTCCTATGTTCCTAAACTGCCCGGGTGAATAGCCGGACGCATGACTTTCTAATTTAAAAGATTCAACGAACCTCCATCGTGCATTTGAGGAACTTAAAGACAGCAGGCCAACAGTTGAAGGCTTTTATTACCGAGAGTAAGAAGTGGAATGTCGGTCAACTGTTCGCACTAAACGGAAGAGAATACAAAGAGCTGCAGTAACTGGAGCTACAACGGTAATAACAGCTGGTCCGGCGAATGTTTCCGGGACGCAATAATCGAACGACAATTATTGAACTGTAACGAAAATGTGCTGCAGATGATTTCCTGGCATAATACTGATATGTTAGTTGTGGCATAAAGTAAAGTGCCTAAGAGTAGGCAACTCCTAACGAGACCAAATGAAAGGGCAATCAGTTTAAAACTAACTGAATCATTAACTCCTTCAGAACTTTTTTTAATTTAGAAATCAAATGAATTAATATATATTAATAGCCAGCCATTATATATTATTATAGTTTACTTTTAGGGGCGTTTTAAATTTTTTTTAAATATATACGAAAATTTACTCTTTTTTTATTTGTTTAAACATTTCTGATCAATTAAAACAATATAAAAATAGGCTGACATAAATTTTGTTTTTAATTATCCGGTCACATTGAAAACAAACTATTTAAAAATTCCCCTTAAAGTAGGCTGTTAAAATGGTTTTTAATTGTTGGTCTGAACAAACAAAAAAGAAAGTATTTTAAACTACAAATAATTTAATGCTACAGCATGACCAATAATTATTTATCACTTTGAAATGTTAATTACCAAAATGAGAGAGAAATTAATTGAAACAAACTAACGTGTTTAAATAAAAACCACCCCTCCTAAAAGTAGACTATTAAATGTAGATATAATAAAATTTAGTATTTCCTTACTGTACTGGCGGTAGCTGTACAGTGGTTTTTCAATTACATGGTAAATGTGACCTTAAAATTTACAATGGCTGTTGTTGTTTTATGATTTCCATTTCTCCTCCGCTTGAACCATAGGAATCGTAATAATAATAGTAATAATAATAATAATACATTTGAGGTTAATTGTATTTAATGAAAGCCATAAAGTATGCTTTACAAAATGAGAGAAAATAAAAAATGTTGTTTAAATGTTTAATAATGATTTAATTTTTATGTTTTCGTTGCCATATAAATTATGATTTAATGGCTGGTACTTCTCTTGCCAGTAATTTATGGCACTTGGAAGGGAGTATAACAAGAAATTTAGTTTTAAATTTAAAGAAAAATTTAATGGAACTTAAAAACGAACGTTGAAGATAATAAAACGCATAACAATTTTAATATTTAACAGATGACAGCCTTGCCAGACTGGTAGTGTTGAAATCACAAAAAAAATTTTTATTTTAATTCCCAAACATTGTAAAAAATAACAGCTTTTAATATACACCTTTCCTTAGCCTGCATTTTATTCTTTTGTTGCTTTAATTTAAAACAGATTTTTAATTAATTATGGTTTATGCTTTTCCAGAAGGAAAATTTTAATTTTCTTTCATAGTTTTTTACGAAAATCTGCTTTTCTTTTAAATTTAAACCAAATTATGACAAATTTCTCAACACCTTAACACTGAGGCCACACAGCACACAGCACTCGGCACCCAGCATACATTCAAACTTGCCTTGCTTTTGCCTTTCATTTCTCAGCAAACTAACCACATAAATTTCATTTAATAAAGCGCCTTAAAGTAGACTTTAAGAAATATTTTTGGTATAAAAACAAATTTATTCTGCTTGAAAACATTTGGTGGCATACCACATAAAAAAAGAGAGAAAAAAACAATGAAGACGAAATAAAGCTTCAAACCGAAGAGAAGAAAAGAGAACGAGAAATATTATTAAAATATTAAGCAGTCTGTGGAGAGCAAAATAAAGAAAATGAAGAAAGATTTAAAAGATTTTGTTATTGTAGCCTCATTCTGTGTCAAAATGAAATTAAGAACACCTTGTTTTAAATAAAGCAGGATTTTTTTTCTTTTTCTTTTTTTGTTGCCAAAATGTTTGCATTTCGAAACAGAGAAAATATTTTCCGAAAGTATTTGCCAAGAGAATGAACACATTTATGCAAATAAAAAAGCATTTGTGCTGGCATATAACCTGGCTAATATTAATAAAGATAAAATATTAGAGCATATTTTAAGGTGTTTTTACTAAAATGTATATGAAAATATTTATGATAATTTTATTAAAAGTAAATGGGTCAAGGATACGTTAAGTAAAAACTTATGCAAAAAAGAAACAAGAGTTATACAGGATTATTCACAGAATTTTGTCTCTTTTTTAATTAAAGCCTATATTTAGGAGCCAGACCATGGTATCAGAATTTTAACTTAAGTTTAAAATATAAAATAAACATATACAATAAATAATAATATATTATTAGGCTTTATTTGAAGATTATAGGCTTTTTAATTATTTTTAAAGCATACTTTAGGCATAAAAATTGTATATTAAAGTATATTTTCGGGGGTTTTATCAAAATTAATTATTAACAGTACTCGGGTACATTTACTAGCAGTTAAGCGGCCATTAGATTCCAAAACTGAGTATCCTAGAAGGACACAAAAAATATTCAGCGGTTACCGTCACGTGTGTTACTGGACATGAGTATACAGAAAATTGCAACATAGCTGATGCACTAGAGTCAACTAAACAACTTCTAATTCGAACGAATTCGATCGTAAGGTAAGCATTCCTGTACTGAAACTCAATCAAATGGTTTCGCACGATTTCAATCATTTTTAAAGCAAATGTGGAACTATCTTGCATAGAGAAAATACGTTTCTAAACTGTTTCGGATATACGTAGAATACGATTTGTGTTAAATTTAATCAGAAACCGTCCTGAATATCCAAATCCAACGGCTGGAAATACTTCACAATGACTGTATAAGACCTAAGAACGAGGGACTTACAACAACCCACAGAATATATATTCTTTGTCCTTCCAGGTGCTTGGAAACTGGAAAGGGAAGAGTTTTTGTTACCCACAATTTGTCGGCAAAACTTTTCTAGCCAGAAATAATTCAAACAAGATACTCATGGTTATAAACTTATCAGGATTACGTAGAGAATAACTACGAAGTGACCTTATACGAGCCATGTGAGATATGCTGTAAGTTTGTTGCCAATGGCTAGGTAAGAAGATACCACAGTTTTCCATTTTGCTCTAACGATAGCTTGAACGATGCCTGATGGTTTAGATCGGCTATGTGGTGGATTTTCTCTGTGTGGTTTTTCTCTCTACTGTGTAGAACCGGGCATTTCCAAGTCCAATGGGCTCGCATAATCAATACCCAATAATGGCTCCAACAATCATACTGAGCGCTCTCCTTTGGAATTTCGCCGAACTTGTCGTGCGCCTTCTATCCAGCTTCTCCCAGATTTTCTGTATCATGTTGCTTGTATCTGAAACTGCCCGTCTGACGTTCACGGAATTCATGACTTCATTGTCGAATATAGCCTAAACCTAAATAAAATGCTATTGGTTAGTTCAATCCTTCATACCATGTGTTTAAAACCATAATCAACAGAAACCCAGTATACGAGTAAGAACCTTAAAGATTTTTACCGGCTACGGATAGAGAGAGGATTTAAGTAATGAAACTATGTTTTATGACCGCTCTATGTTCCATAATTGAAAAATAGTGGTTAGATGGTTCTGGATTGATATATACTGAGAAAGCACAGGGACTTCCCGTTCGTAACCAGTTTTCTTCTGGTTTCACTTCTGCCAAAAGCAAAAAAAAAAATGGAAAACTTTCTTTGGAGATGCATTTGGTTTCTGAAATTATTATATATAGTAGTCGACTGAATTACCTCTAACAACCTACAAGTGAGCTTATCTACAGCGGTTTATATACGAACCCTATTCCTTATTGGTATGTACTACTATAATTACTAATATATGGCGTCTTTAATCACAATGAGAGCCTAAAATTATGCACTAACCTTTTAAATTTTTCTTTTTGGTATCATCCTAATTGTATGCTTTAATTAATTTTAATTATTGTTAAATTTACAAATAAAACTTAATAAATTCGTATTTAATTATGAAGCATTTGACTCATTCATGTTTTTATTTTTGTTTTGAGATCCTAAATTCCTTTCTTGGGTAAATCTTCATCCTAAACAGTGAATGTATGTACTTGTGTATGGATGGCTGAGTGTGTACGAAGGCCATGTTTAAAGGATTATTTCTATCCCATCGTCCTACTGCTTTAGTGTTACAAATGTTTACTTCATAAATTATAAACTGAAAATCATCTTAAACTCGGTATTTTCTCGGTGTTACTTTGTAAAGGGTTTTTATAAACAAAAAAACAATAAAAATATCAACAACAACAACAACAACCCACATAATATTTTATGGTCTCTAATGAGTTGGCTCTTAAGAACACTTAATATTAATTTCTACTTCCTTAGAGACCTTTTCTTGAACAGTTTTTCCTTTTTTTTAGGCTCCCAAAAGAGGTTTTTTGGGAAAAAACAAAACAAAAATTTACTGAGGAAAAGGACTCGTCTCTAGCGTTGTTGCTATTTTCTTAGGCAGGATGAAAAATCAAGTGAGTAAATGAATGAAGGAATGAATTAATGGGTGGCAGCATGAATGAATGAATGAATTTAAGCATGTTAAGGAGTTTGTTTATCTCTTAAGTGGCTGTGCGTTGGTAATTTTAAGAATTTTTATTATTTTCTTTAAGCGTTTTTTGTCTTGTTGTTGTTGAAAATATTTTAATTTTCACAATCTTTTTCTACTTTTTTTAATTCTTTTTTTTTGTAATTTTTTAATGCCATTTATTTTCTTAACAAGTTCTTTTTCGTTTTTTAAATCCGTTTAAACGGGAACAGTAAAGGCATTTAATTTTTTCACAAGTTTTCTAGTACTGCCAAAACAAGCTTAGGTTGAAGGAAAAAGACTAATTTTAGGCATACATTTTAAATTTTTTCAAACATACTTTAAGGGATTTTCAAAAAACTTAAACGTAGTCTTACGCAATATTTTTACAAGATGTGTTACTCATGCTGAATCAGTTTATATGCCAGTAAATGGCTAATAATTTTGTTATTCATTCTATAATTGTGTATCGAAAATAGGTCCCTAATTGAAAATTAGAAAAAATACTGAGTGGCAGAGTTTAATCAAGATCTTACCAGCGGCCCCAACAAACACTGTAATGGCAGTCTAGAAACGACAAAAGCACCAAAACTGATTAAGATTATCCACAAAGTGATAATCAATCATCAAAGCTTAAGGTAGAGTTCGTTGCCTAGTGAATTCCGTTGCCTAGCACATAGGGTGTTTTCCATTCTAATCATATACATTAAAGTTGCCCTTTATATCCTCTTGTTTTTTTTATTTATATTGCTTTTCATAATTATTTAATTTTATTTAAGAGTATCTCTCTTCTCTCAGGAAGAGAGAGAAAACCTTTTGTTTCTAATTCTATTGCCATACACTGTTACTGTTACTGAAAAAAGTGAAGCATACTTATGAGGATTAAACGAAATTATATTTTTATGTTCGCTCAAAATGAAAAATAAATAAAATTTTATACGCGAATTTCATGTTACAGCACTACAAACACCGTGGCAGCAGCGATGGTGGCACTAGTAATCTTGATGTTCATTCACTTAGCGCGCAAGGCTTTCTTAATGGTTTGTTTGTCGGTCGGTTATTATTTTTTTATTTCTATTCTTGCTTCACTGCCAAAGCGAATACAAGCCAGTTTCCTTTGCAAGGCAGTAGAACAGCGCCTGAGTGTATGTTTTTGAATTGAATTAAATAAATTTGTTATGCTTTTCCGTGGCAAATTAAAAGGTCTCTCACTCTTGCTCTCTCTCTCTCTCTCTCTTGCGCTAATTTAAAGAAATTTGTTATTTTTAATTACAAAACAAGTAGGCCAACTACCACAGAAAAATAAAAACAAAAACACAAATACACACACACACACATATATATACACAAATATTATAAAGGACTTGCATTCGACTCATAGAGGAAAGGAAGAAGAACTAAGCTGGCCTAGCCAGGCCATTATATTGGCTACAGTCAAGTGGTTGTGTATAGCAGACGTTCAACAAGCAATGAAAGAAAGCCAGCCAGAGAAACACTACGAGTTTCTTTTTTTGTTATTTTTTTAATGAGAAATGAATGAAGAGAAGAAATTTTGCAAAAACAGAACAAGAACAAGAAAAACACAATTTTGATGTGAAATAAAAATGAATAGACACAGTAAATGAAAAGCGTAACTAATAAAGAAAATTTTATTTATATTTGTTTCTTCTCATTTTGATTAGTATAATTATTTAGTTTGAGGGAATATAAAGAATTTGTTACAGAAAAGAAAAATTCATAGCATATTTATAGGCTGAATATTTTAATACAATTTTAAAGCATAACAGTTACACATAAACTATCCAATCCTAGACCTTTACAAGCACTGCCATAAATTAAATATGAAATGAAAGAACTCAACTTGGAGAAGTGATTTGATTAAGAGATTTGAGTAAAATAGGTTAAGAGGTCATAAAAAAATTTTAAAGCTTATTTGGGTCGTATTCAACAAATGAGAACGGTTTAGCCAGAATACGTACCACACTGAGAAAAATCTTATGTGATTTGCACGTAATGGTCTCTTAGCCACTATTACTCCGAGAATAAAGGCAGAATTCTATACGTTGACTAAAGCTTCCGGGGTACAAAAGAGCACCTGTTCGACAGCTACAGTCTGCTTGCTGATTCTTAATCCAGGGAGGAAGTAAGAGCAAATTCTTCTTTTCCAACTGTCCTTACTGAACATTTCGAAGCAGAAATGCATGCCCTCGCACGTGACTTGTGCACATGTGTCCTGATAGAGGATAGAGACCATATAATAAATGTCAAGTCAGGAGAGAAATATTAGCTCTTCCATCCTAGCCAAGTTAATATATGACAAGCTGAACCTGGCGATCGAACATCACCTCTGTTCTACTTTAAACATAAACTAAAATTTTTCCCAAATGTTCAACCTAATCGTGGTCAAGGAGATCTTAATGCATGACAGGAAAACTAGTCCTCTATATATGTCCACATCCCTCCCCTATACAACTTCAAACCGTCGAAGTACATTTCAATGAATTTGGGTGGAGGATTTGGCTTTGGGTTTCAGTAATCTTGTGCCCATATAATCAATCAGTACCGAGGAGTAAGGGTCTATGCCTCTAGCCTATTTATGGAGCTTCAACCTCATTGTAGCAGAATTTACCTGCTGTTGTAGGAGAATCGATAGGAAGCCAATTTAGTATTGCGAAAAGTCCCTTATTAAATAAGAGCGCGTGGTTCAAACTCCAACCCAGATATCTCGAACATGACGAAATGATATTTTGTATATTATTAGAATGGAAAACGCCCTACGTGCTAGGCAACGGGATTCACTATGCAACGGAATCTACATTAAGCTTTGATAATCGATTATCACTTTGTGGATCAGTTTTGGTGCTTTTGTCGTTTCTAGTCTGCCATTACAGTGTTCGTTAGGACCTTTGGTAAGACCTTGATTAAACTCTGCCACTCAGTACTTTTTCTAATTTATATTTGGAGGCCTATTTTCGAAACACAATTGTAAAGTGAATAACAAAATGATTAGCAATTTACTGTCATATAAATTGATACAGCATGATTTACACATCCTATAAAATCTAGCGTAAAACTAAGTTTAAGTTTTTCGAAAATCCCTTAAAGTATGCTTGAAAAAGTTTAAAATGTATGCCTAAAATTAGTATTTTTCCTTCAACTTTAGCTCCCGACACTCATGCATGATATTAACACATACACGGTGATGTGAGAAACTAGGTGTCTGACTAAAGGGTTGAAATGATCGCTTAAGTAAGTAAGTAAAGTGACCTGATGGTAGTCATCAACCAGAGCGCTGGTAATATGGATGATGATCTGCTATCCTGATCTGTATAGCCAAAATGTGGCGAAGAATTATAGTCCCTGTCCTTTAAGAGTTTATAGGAGCAGACGGAGAAAAACAAAGTTTGCTATTCATTTCACAGATTTTCTGCTCATATCAGAGCATCTGTGGCATCTGTGGAAATCATCAGGCATTTGATCGCAGAGGAGCTGTTTACATCTCTCCCCCGTATGTTAACTAGTGAGCAACATGAATCCGAACTGCTATATGTTAACTTCCCCCCCTTTTGTTTTGCTTTACTTAAAGAGAATTTCGAAAGCAGCATTGCGTTTCTTCAAGAGCATTTTGGAGCATGGATAGGCCATGAGCTACCACTTTGAAGACATTTTTCACAAGCTTGGTTGGTAAATAAATTCATGACCATAATGATAATATAGAAATGGAATAGAAATTATGGAAATCTCTACAGCGGTATTGTACTTACATAAATAGGCCCTTAATATGAATTGTTGATTACCTGAAAGAAATCAAAAAACAAAGTTTTAGTGAAGAAAAGAAAATTTTATTTCAAATTTTGTAGAAAGTACGTTATTTTTAATGTTCTAAAAAATTCACACAAAAAGCTTTAAATCGAAGCCTATTTAAAGGGGTTTTTGATATGATTTCTTAAATAAGGCATAAAATTAGGATTTTAACCCATAAGTCTCTCTCTTTCTATAAAATGTCCATCAATTTTACTTTTTTTTTGGGGGGAGAAGAAATGATGAAAATCTTTTGCAATTTACGCCAATTGACTCAGTGATTTGTAGAATAATCCTTATGAAGTCAACACCCACACACACATGGAACACATAGGCAACCTGGCAACTTGTCTCACCTATAAATGATGGCATTATTATTGGAATTTCTTTTTCTTGTTTTTTATCTTTAATCATAATTTACAGCAGAGAGACAAATTTTCCTTTCGTTTGATATCTTTAATGGAATTTATTTTTCTTTCTTTTCTTTCTTGTTTTGTTGGAATTTTTTTTTTTTTTTTTGTCAATCTTATTAAAAGCTTTACTTCAGTTGTGACAGTTTGTTGTTGTTGTTGTAGGTGTTTCTTGTTTCAGTTTCAGTTTGAGTTTGTATTTCAGTTTTCTTGAAATCTATCAATCATTTACGCCTGATAGCATTTCAACACCTCAAGTGTCTCTGGGGTGTATGTAAAAGTATTTGTTGTTGTTGTTGCAGCCTTACTACTACCACCACTACTACTACTACAACAGTGGCAAAATGTAGGCGAATTCCGTTACACTAACACATACACTGAAACATACACACACATATCCTAATAAAAACCAATATACAAGCACATAAAGATGTCAACCTTTTTGCCTAAGAAATCCTCCACAAGGAATTGTTGAAAACAACAAAAAAAAGACATGAAACAACAGCAAATAATGTAATACAAGCTATACAAGGATCATATAACATCCCCAAGGTAAACAACGTATATACACACACACACACCCACCCATATACAACAAAAATTCTTCTTAAAATTGTAGGCCCAAGTAAGAGAGCAAAACGAGACAGAAAAAAAAGAAACGAAAAAGAAATGTAAACGTTATAACCTGAAATTATTTTCTTATATTTATGAAGGTAGTAGTAGTAGCAGTAGTACTAGTCGTCAAGCCTAAATGTATGCAAAGATTTTTACTGTTTTTTCTTTGCTCCTATATGTAGTCTTTATTTATAGCCTAGGTATAAAGACTATTTGCTCGTATACTTTTAAGGGACAACAAAAACAAGCAAAAAAATACACACACTATTATCATTCTAACATTATTATGATGGTTATCAAATAACAACGTAATAAACTACGAAATACAGGGTGTAACAGCAATGGCCACTTATGCAAAAAGAAAAGTTTTTTTTCAAATTTTATTTGACCATCAGAACTGCTTTATATTCTCATAAGAAGGCTTCTGCTGGAGCAGCAGGCAAACTCTTGCTTTTATTTGAGTTTATTCGGTGTATTGTTGGCCTAAGCAGATCCATGATCATACTAGAGTTATAGACCATTCGACGGTACCCCTATTATCAGAACGGTTGCTGGGACACCTTTATCCTAAAGAAAGACAACTGGAAGGTGAATCGAGATTCAATTAAAAATACTCTGGAAGTATATACCGATGGCATGAAATTAGCTGAGAACATGGAGCTCGATGTGCTCAGAAATCAAGAACTCATACGGACTACCGGATCACGTAAGTCGTGGCCTACCGAATGGAGATTAAATGGCTGCCCGGTAGAAGAATATTCTCTGTAGCATATGCGCATAATCATCAACGTTTAAGTCTGGCCATGAATGCCGTTTATTTCTCCGTGTATAGATTGGTAAGGTGAAGAGATCGATTCAACTCATGTACTATTGAAGGAATATGACCCAGAAAACAATGGCCAATTGATGTAAATCATGATGGAAATGGAAAAAAATGTCAGAGAAAGTGACATATTCGAAAAAGCTGTTGTAGAAACTGTGATTCACTAAGGAATTATACGGAAACTGTGTTGCGGACATACTGACTGGAATGGGTATAAAACTGGAAAGCCCCAACCGATACAAGTAGATGAAATAATAAGAAAATGTGTAAATTGCTTTGTGACAGTCTGACACTCCTTGATGGAACGAAAACGAATATACGAATTACGAAAAAGTGTAAGAAAAACAAGCAATAAAGATGAAATAATAATAAAAAAATACAATAACAAACCAGCAATGATGTTATAAGAATAAGAATTACCATAACAAAGCTACATAGAAACAGTAAGAGATTTTCGAAGTTACTGTGGACACTATCAAGCACCGATGTAGTTGCCTTCAGAGTATACAAAAGAAAAGTCCTACGTAAGATCTTTGGTCCAGTGCCAGTTGGCGATGATTTCCACATCCGATCCAACAATGAGCTGAAATGACATGAACGTTGTGCAGCACATTAACATTCAACGGCTCCGCTGAATCGTTCATGTCGTTCGGATGTAAGAGGATGCTACGACGAGACGGGTTTTAGATGCTACTGGAAGTCGGCACAGAGGGCGGCCTTCATTGGAAGGACCAAATCGGGAAAACACTGTCATCGATTGTTGTTACCAACTGACAAAAGCAGGCAAGAAGTTATATTTGCATAGTAAAGGGATCGTGTAATAAAATTGATAATAACTGGTAAGAAAGCGATAGCGCTGCAGTTGGAGTACTATTTTTTATCGCCCATTCTAAGGAATGGAATGAAATCAACAAGAAAGTTCTACAAATCTTTATAAATGAAAAAAAACTCATAAAATACTGCATAAGTCTTTTGGGTTACTTGCCTGTCTATTTGGGACCTGAGTGGACACTGGAAAACTCCATATGTGATCCGGTCATAGTTATCCCTTTGGCTAACATAGGCGAGAATATAAATTCAAACACTAGGCGAGATCTTAATTCAGGAAGGATAAAACACTTCTCTTTTACATTCCGACTTAATATTTATTATGTGGTCTCTTATTCTTATCTTACCTAATAGTAGGATATATCCTTTGGTTAGAATCCTCCTCGCGTGATTTCTGCAAAATAAAAATCAACTCAACAAAGGCATTTATTTCAGATATCGGTTGGTTTCCTATATTGAGTTTTTCATTCCCGAGTTGAGGGAATCTGAGAGGTTCCATCACCTCATCTAATGTAACCTATATAGGCTACTCAAATTTTTTTTTAAGAGAATGCCATAGTTTTCGTTTTGATGCAAAATCTTAGCCTGTGTCACCCTATTTATTATTTATCGATGCGATGATGCGATATTTCCCTATGCTAAGCTATATATATTGATGTTGTTTTTGTTGTTATTATTATAGACAAAAAAAGGAAAATAAATACCAAACAATAACATCAATAAACAGGAGAAAAATGTTAAAAGAAAACATACACGCAGCACTCAAGGAATCCTAAACAAATATTTTTATAATGAATAGATGTTGTTACTGTAAGGCTTAAAATAAATATCTACACACACATAAATTCTTCACCACTACCCCTCCTTGCTCATCCTTTTTCGATTTATGCATACATTTTAGCATGCCTCGTATAAACGTACATACGTTCTCATGCGTGCCTTCTATCGTATGTGAATGGCATATTAGGCAGGTATTTTGAAAACGTATCTTTCCATTTTTTTTTTTTTTTGGACTTTTACATTTGCCAGCTATTTGTGCGTAAATTTAGATACACTTCCCTGCTGCCCCTTCTCTCTCGCTTTTGCTTTTTGTGTACAACGTTTAATAATCATTAAATTTGGTTTCAAGAGAGAGAGAGAGAGAGTAGTGGAGAGAGGGCGGAAAAAAGGCTTAAATTTCGTTTTTGATCATCAAAAAAGGATACAAATTTATAAGCATTTGCAATATGAAATTCTAATACATTAACATACACTTACATAACTCACACACACATGTATGTACATTTATTTCTAGACTTCACTTTTGGAAAAATTTCATCTATTTTAGGGCGCTGTTTTGTATGGTTACTCAGGTGTGTATGGCAACAAATCCAATTGAGTGCCTTTAAAAGCGTATACATATGTATGTATGTGTGAGCATGTGTGTATGTGATGGTATATGTATGAGTGTATGTGTTTGCTTAAATTATTTTAAGATAAAAGCCTTTTTGTTTTTTGTCGTTCTTTCCTTTCTAATCATTCTCTGGGTTAATTTTCGTATGTCACTGTTTGTTTATTTGTTGTTGTTATTATTGTAATTTGTTATACATTTCCGGTTGTCATGATGCCAATATTCCTAAAAATAATACGTTACAAAATGATACAAAATGAACGTATAAGTAAAGTTAACAACACACACACACACGACCACTACATTAAAATCCTTGAAGTGAAGAGTGTGAGAGAGAGAGTGAGTAAATAAACACCACTTAATATGCCATGAATGGAGAGTATGTAACAAGAGTAAGAGACTGAGTTACTCTTAAGATTTTTATGGATTTTTTTTTTTTTTTTTTGATTTTTTTTCTATAAAAAGGTTATCAAATTGCGTTCAACTACTTGAAATACTTATACATACAAGGCAAACAGTGGCTGAAGCACAGTAGGCTGAAATGTGAAGTAAAGAGATAAATTTACAATAAAATACAATCGTTTTACGTTCAAGAATATAATCATTATGAAAATGCGATTGTTTTTGAAAGATTTTTCAGTTCATTCCATTCGTTATTCATCTTGGGTTGAATTCGCCGTAGTCTAGTAGGTAGTATGTAGGCTTATTAGACGTAAGGCCATGGTTCAAACCCCAGGTCAGACATCAAAACGAAACTATGAAAAAAAAAATTCATCGTCGACTCTTATCAGCAGATTTCTGGCAAATACTCTGAGAGAAAATAAAAAATTGCCATGAAAACTTTCATAAAAATAAGTCGTTCGGAGTTGACTTTAAACTGTATGTCCAGCCACTCATGTATAAAATTAACACACACACAACATAAGTGGTGTGAGAAGCTAGGTCGTAATCCTAACTGAAGGGTTGTAATGACCTATTATGATATGTTATGTTATTCATCTTGGATTAATTCAGTATTGAGATTGCACCCCCATACGCTTTGTGTAGATTTTAGTCTCTCAATTTTTAGTGCTTGTCTTGTGGCGCAGACTTAAATTTTCGCAATTCGGACCAGATGCCTTGCAACAGACGTGACAAGAATACCTACCAGTAAACTGCCAATGGTGTCAGCACCTTTTATGCATGAGTGTAAAATATTTGGAGGTTACATATTTTAAACCACAATGGAGGAAAAACATGATAAAGAAGATAAAAAAATTTAATTTTAAACCTTTAACAGAGCCAAGGGCGAGATTTGGGAATTTAAACCAGACATCATCCATTGGCGGTAATAGATAAATATAAATAGATAATAATAATACATTTGCATTACAATGGGCAACTTTAGCATGAAGATGAGAGTGCTATTGTAGGCTGAAAGACAAGATGTGCAGGTTGTCTGTTAGCCCAGCTTTAAATTTCCATGCAAAAACGAAGTCTTACTCTTCTTATTCATGATTGGAAATGAGACTCATGATTATTTTGACCCAAAGAATGAAAATTCATCGTAATGAGGAGGATAAAGAGAGTGATCATAGCGCTCTACGCCTCTGAAAGTGCTGTGGGTGTAACTTAAGAACTTGAACCTGATACCACCAACTAAAACGATAACGGCTCAAAATGGAGCTTTCCAGAGTTCACGTTCGATGAACGTGTAGTACAGATATCAACCTCATTATCTGTGGATTAGCAAGTTTCTTAGTTGGCAGGTACTCAGACTCCTACTTCTGGTCATTTCTAGACTGATCTCTCTAGAAGAGAGATTAATTTTGAAGTCGGAATGATTTCCTATAGGGGCTGGATTAGTTTTCTGGATTGGCTATTGGTTGGGCATAACCTCTGTCCAAAGTTGGATCTCACATTTCAAGCAAGGTTTACTACTTTAACTAAACATAACTTGTGGACTACTACTCTGCTTCCTTTTATATCTGTTGATCTTTTGTAATCCATAAAGGTCGCAACAGTATTTCAATATTTATCCTCATCGAAGGTGAGTTGTTGTATGAATTTTTCTATTTCACGCTTCCATGTGTACATGTCTACAAATCTCGGTTGGTTGTTTGTGCGGTACACAATCCAGTACCATATTTTCCTTCTTATTTCTTACATTTTCTTCATAGTTCCACGATTGCTATTGCACTCACCCAACATATTCTTACGAAAATGAAAAAGATATATGGAAACGGGTGTTTCGCTTTTACATCGTTTAACATTAAAATTATAAACAAAAACTACAAAAACAAAACAATGCAGTAAACAAACCTGTTTACAAATTATCGTATTGCTTAATATAACAACAAACACCACCATAAAAAAATGGTAAACAAGTAAACAAAAATACACCAACATCACTACAAGAATAAATGTAAACATTGATGTTTACATTTACAGAGATTTCGAGAAGGCGAAGTCATGAACATTCGCCTTCAAGAACATTCATCAGACTTTTTACTTTGCCATATTAAAGGCAAAGCAAAGCAGGCGACTGAGTTAGTGAAGTTCAGCCAGTCTTGTGTGAAGACACGGTGTGTTTGAACAGAGTAATCTTGGTTTGAAGATTTCCGTTACACAGATCTGTCGAATAATTGTCTAGTAACTGTTATTGTTTATGCAAAGGGTTTAAACAAAGGAATAACAAAGAAAAGCAATTCTTGGTGTTTACATCAAGTTGTGAATAGTGGTACACAGAATTGAGCGAATAATAAAGAATTTTAATTAAAACTAAACATCAAATTTATTTTCATTTTATTTGCAATCTATGAGCTCATATTTTAAACGTTTTTAAAAGGTAAAAACGTAATAATATTTTGAGAATTTTTTTAGATTTGAAAGCCAGCCTCAATACGCAAACATCCATGTAATCATTGCTAATCCAACTGCTTTAGCAAATGCTGCGTTGTTCTATAAAGTCTTATGAGAAGATATGACCATTACAGCTAAGTAACTGCCATACCGTAAAAATGTTAGCCTTCCTAGAAATTCATTTAAATCTGAGAAAATATTCCCATTTTTATTCACTGTGCCCAACCACTGTATTTAAACAATAAAAATCCATAAAAAAAACCCTCTGACATTATTAAGATCGTAAAGGTGGCGAAGGGCAACGGAAAAACGAAAATATTTTTACCCAAAAACCCATTGGTCTTTCACTAAATAGGCCTTCATCCGCAATATTTATATGCAACATTAAAAAGGAAACGTGTGTCGCATAAAGCAGCATAAAAACCGTATCTCGATTTATTTTCATTTTTCATTTTTTTTTTATTTTTTTTTTTTGTTCTTGCCAGTATTTCGTTCTCTTGGCAATACAGACGTTTTGTCAAAAGCAAAGAGAGAGGAGAATTGATTTTGATTTGCGTAATTTTCAGGTTCATTAAGTGTTTAATGCTTGTAAACGTTCTCTAGATGAGAAGGAGTAAACCACCATCACCATCATAACACAATATTATGAAGTGATGGATGGAAAAGGATGAAGTACGAGTGCGTGTACATTTACAACATTACTCTATGGTAAAAAAAATATTGAAATTAAAGGGCAAATCATTCAAGGATTGGGTTTTTCAAAGTGTTTATTGAGTGAGCTAGGCAAGCACACTTTTGAAAACGCCCGTAGACATTTGTCACGAATAAACCTGACTACAAAGGACCACAAGTGTGGTCAGAAACTTAAGTTAAAAAATATAATTTTTAAATGCAACCTCGTGGGTAGCAGTTACTTATTTTGTCCTTCGGATACTACAGGCAAGCATCTTCTGTTAGGCATACAACAACTGTTTGGTTAATGAACCATTGGCTCCTGTCTAACACACTACCTACTAGACTATGTCCACCAAGAACACACAGTTTCATTAGCTGCCTAGTAAGCTATCTGGAGGAGAGTGTTCATTACCCGCCGATAGAGAATAATTGTCATAACAATACCAATTAGTTTCATAACGGTAACTGTCTAACTATTAGACATTATGTACCTAGTGTGATGGCTAATGTAAGGTGATAACTAGCCTCCCTAATGCCCACCCTCCTATTAGCTACCGAACAAAAAAATCATTCAATTGTCATTTTATTACACGCTCATCGTTAAGTTTATTCTGTCACCAGCTCATGTTCATGTATTGAATACGAATACAACTCTAACATTAACACACATGCACATTACTTACATGTATTACCTACACCCACACACATACATATATGTGTACATATGCGGCATCATCTGTGCTATAATTTTTTGGTAATTTTCCTTTCACTTTTTCTTCTTATTTTTTCCTTCGTTTCCTTTTTCTTTTTTTGATATTCATAAGCGACTTAATGTGGATTTCAATGGGTATCGTTTTGTTTTCTTTTTTTGCCTTCTTGTGTGCCACTTTATGATGGTTTTCCTTACATTATCTTTGGTTGTGTTGTCTTCTTCTTGTTTTTTGTATTGAAAGTTGATTTTATTATTTGTCCTATGCTCTCCTATTCTTGTTCTTTTTCTTAGATATCTAAAGAAAAAGAAGATGGGAAAGAAAAATTTCGGTGGCGGGAAACACATAGCAAGTGATAGAGAGAGATTTTATTTGATGGGGCATTTATCGAAAGGTTCCACTTTTCTTTATTTTTTCGGATAATGGTGCACGAAATAATAGCAAAGTTTTTAAGAAATGTCGCTTTTTAAAAAAATAATTCCCTGACAAGTAAATACATAAGGTAACGTGGTTACTTTCCCTCACTGTTTTACAAGGAATCAGATCGATCCAAAGGCATGGCTTTTATTATGCATAACAAGAGTAGAACGGACATTGCAAGAGATAAGAGTTGCATACGCCAACAGGTTGTTGGCTTCAATGTAGAAAAACCAGCTTTGTGTAAACAACAACAATTGCTTTGTATGTAACTCCTCTGTTTACACCTTTTGCATAAACAATAACAATTACTAGACAATTGTTCGACAGATCTTTGTAACAGAGATCTTCAAACCACGATTACTCTCTTCAAATGCTCCACGTCTTCACACAAGACTGACTGAACTTCACTAACTCACTCGCCTGCTTTGCATTGCCTTTTATATGGCAGGGTAAACAGTCTGATGAATGTTCTTGAAGGCGAAGGCACGAACATTTGCCTTCTCCAGATCTCTATAAATGTAAACATCGTTCTTTACACTTATTCTTGTAGTGTAGTTTGTGTACTTTTGTTTAGTTGTTTAACATTTTTTTATGCTTGTGTTTGTTGTTATATTAAGCAGTACGATAGTTTGTAAACAGGTTTGTTCGCCGCATTGTTTTGTATATGTAGCTTTCATTTATAATTTCAATGTTAAGCGATGTAAAAGCAAAACACCAGTATATAGATTTTTCATTTCTGTAATTTCTGAAAATGGCTGTCATTGGTCTCTATTGTTAGGAATTGTTGCTAAGAATTTGGGGTCTCGAATCTAGAGTTACTGTTTGGTTCTATGTGTCTGGTATAGTGAGAATAAAATTGATAAGGCGGTATACCTACAGAAGATAATTTTACGTGTCTTCCTGCTGCATCTCTACTGTAAGAACTCCACTAGCAAATATTATACAGAGTCTATGGCAAGAATAGATGAAGGCCCACCGAAAGTCTGCTTAATCTCCAGAGTAGCAGGCTTAACTTAATTATCGCAGTCGTTACTGGGCACTCTCTTACGAGATGCATTGATCTTGGCCATATGCCTACATGGAAAAAAGCTCCTGCAGGAGCTGAAAAGAAAAGGATGAGGAGAAAACAGTTGGCCACCTCTTGGATACCTATCCTAGAAAAAAGAAGCACCTTGGTTTTTGCAATACCTGACCTGTCAAGAATAGACATTGGGATACTAACGGGCCATTGTTAAGGAAATTTAAAGATTGTGATATAACAAGTGTACCTATCTTCTTAATTTGCAAGCCACTTTTACAATCCTATCTGAGAATCAAAGTCTACCAAGAGATAGTTGCTTTGCTACTTCCAAGTGATCTTTGACATTTTTAGTCGTGCCTATTCACTGCTATTATTTTACTCTTCACTTTTTAAGTACATGCTGGTCGAAATTACGGCATTTATATGGCATCCATAAAATATAATTTAAACAATTTATTTTGCTAAGGACTTTGGACTATAAGGAGATCTCTTTACGAGATATTAAATATTTATTATTGAATCTCTTCTTCTTCTTTTTTCCATCTCTCTTACGTATTTTATGTGCTCATTATTCTTGCCTATGTCCCTATTTATGTCACCAGTTTTATCGTTGATAAAAATCATAAAAACTATGCCCAGTAAATCTTAAATTATTAGAGACAGAGAGAAAAGAGGGAGAGTGGAAGATAAAGGAAATATGATAAGAAAAGAAAATTAAATGTTTTTCTAAAGAGAAACAAAAGAGAAGGTGAGGAAAAGCAAAGAGCAATTAGGGTGACAAGTACTCGAAGAATACAGTTACAATAGTAAACACAATGCTATTACAACTGATGTTTGATAGGACCAAAATGGGCTGTGCGTAGTAGCTGAAGATTTTGATCACAAACCCGAGTAATCCAAGCTCGAATTTAAAGGAAAGCAAAACTTTGTTTTCAAGATAATATATCCAGCTAGTCACCCCTGATATTTTGAAAAGGCAACATCAACTTGAACTACATTAGGATGATCAGGCAACACCAATAAAAGTTCCTCACCTCCTAAGACATGTTCACAAACGTCCTTATTTTTAGACAAGAGCAGATACCTGCCCCATTCGATCAATAATTTGCTTAAATGCAAAATATTGGTTAATGAAACCGAAACAAGGTGTGAAATAATAAGGAACTGCTTGTTACAGTCTGATACTTCTTGATGGCACGAAAACGAGTATACGAGTTACGAAAAAGTGTAAGAAAAACAAGCAATAAAGATGAAACGATAATAAAATATTACAACAACAAACCAACAACTACCATAACAAAACTACATAGAAACAGTAAGAGATTCTCGAAGTTACCATAGTGAAAATAAATGAAGTGTAAACAAAGCTAGTGTGGTTGGCAGTCAGTAGTCAAAGAATTGTAAAAAAGGTGCGATGTATACGACTAAATACTTTTTTGAGTACAGCAAGGAAAAGCGTTTTTGTAAAAGGTGCGACATATAAACAATGTGTGTAGTTTACACCCATACTCTTTAAGTCAGTCATCCCCTCCGTTCTTCTTTACGGTACAGAAACATGAACAATATTAAGCATCGATGTAGCAGCCCTAGTCTAGTAGGTAGTGTGTTGGCCTATTAGACGTAAAACCGCGGTTCAAACCCCAGGTCAGACATCAAAACGAAAATATGAAAATATTTCTTCCTCTCAGTAGATTTCTGGCAAAAACTCTGCGAGTAAAATAAAATTTCTCAAAAGTTTCTCAAAAGTCTGTCGTTCGGAGTCAACTTTAAACATGTATAAAATTAACACTCACAACATAAGTGGTGTGAGAAACATAAGTGGTGTCGTAATCCTGACTGAAGGGTTGTAATGACCAATTATGTATGTATGTATGTATGTGTGTGGCAGCCCCGAGAATAAACTCCTACTTAAGATCTTTCGAATAGTGCGAGTTGACGATGATTTTCGCATCCTGAACGGTGGACATAGTGCAGTGCATTAACATCCAATGGCTCCATGGATGGAAAAGGATACTACGGCGAGACGGATATTTGATGCGGGGATTACTGGAAGTCGGTATAGGGGCTGCCTTCGTTGGAAGGACCACATCGGGGAAACCCTGTCATCGATTGTTGTAACCAACTGACGAAAGCACGTAAGAAGTTTAATCTGCATGGTAAAGGGATCGTGTAACAAAATTGATAACAACTGGTAAGAAACTGATAGCGCTGCAGTTGCTTCAGCTGTCCATTCTAGGAATGGAATGAAATCAACAAGAGACCTCTACAATTCTTAATTAATGGAAAGAACCCATAAAATATTGCATAAGACTTTGGGTTACTTGCCTGGCTACGTGGAACTTGAGTGGACATACTATTTATGATGCAAAGTATTGTCACTTTCGTTCTTTACAAAAATGATCATGTTTGGCTTACAACCCTGATCCAAAATAATGCCACGATTTTATTACGCCCAGAACTTGTCATTAACATACTGAATCCACTCTAATTGAACATGAAAATGTCACTTCACCAACGGGGGAAAAGAACAAAATTTAACATTTTCAACTGCCTTGAACGTAAATCACGACATTTGGCTTTCCTTTTAGCAAAACAAAATCAACGAACCAATACGTAGAGTGGCAGCATAAAGTGAACGAACGAACGAACGTAGAGATGTACAAAAACTTTCAAATGAAACCCAGCCAATGTAACAAATTACTGGAGTACAGTTACAAATCGGACAAAAAAAAACTTTTTTTTTTGGTAAACTTTTCTTTACTTTTTTGTTCTGCCACAGCCAAACAGCAAATGTCAGTCAAATACTGAAACTAAATTACCAAAAATGGAAATAAAAAATCGTAGATGGGGGGGTGAAGGTTTGGGTGTTGGTAACGTAAGTGACACTAAATGCATAACGACAACCAAGTAATAACGTTAACGAGGACAAGACATTCGAGCGAAATTTTCGAGTATAACGAGTATAACAACAACAGCAATCAATGGTGAAAAAATACTGAAAAATTCACTACAAAATGACAGTGAAATTGTACTCGAAAAGTGTTGCAGGCTAAAAGGGTTGCTAGAGAGTTGAAGAGCGTTAATTTATTTCTATGTTTGTTGCTTTTTTTAAACACAATTTGATAGGGCCTTTATGTATTCAATTTGCTGCTGTATCCTAGACCATAATGACTTAAATAGGATGCCTGGTTTTCAAATTCATTTGTAGATTAGAAGGCTATTAGGTAGGTAGTAGGTTCAAATTCCAGCTCAGACATGTCAAACAGAATGAAATACTTTCTCTCAGCAGTTTTGTGGCAATAATTTTGCGAACAAATAAATTTGCCCTGAGTCAACGCATAGGCTGACTAGGAAGCTTGTTAGCCTCTGTTGTGCTTTGGGCATTTTACTGTTCTGGACTCTTAGTTCTTGGTATTGATTGATTTTATAACGTCTACAATAAACTATCTGAATAGGTACTTGCACGCCAAAGTCAAATGCTTCTCCAACTCCTTAGAAAATTCTTAACAATGACGAGGAATTTGAACAAAAAACGATTCAGTTTGAAAGCTTGGACATGAAACACTAGTCCAGACTATGGAATATTCCCTGAAATTGCCTGGATTGCAAAGTTCAGGTTTGTTCATGAATATCATCTATTCCTTTGAGAAATAACTGATTTTCCCAGGACATTCGGACTTCTGCGGAAACAATACGAGTATTGTGGATAAATTGTTTCAAAGGGTTAGTATCCTAAAAAAAAACTCTCTCAGTGCTCACTTTTGGGAATAATTTTCATTATTGGATAAAATAGAGCAGACCTTCTGGACCACAAGTTTGATCCTTTAAATATTGAAAAAAAGAACAATCGATGTGTACTCAAAGTAAAGTGCGTTCGTTACTTGACGTATAAATATTTTGAAGTGGCATTCTCACGTGAACGCTTATATTCCTACTTTTATAAGGATGAGAGATAGTCTTAGATCAGGAGTTTGTGCAACTTTACAATCACTCAAATGCAATAACACGTTCAGGACTCCGCAACATACTCTTGAAACTACCGCACCACATGCGTGTATTCAAGTGCTATTTATTAAGCATCAGGGAAATTCTGGCAAGAGGAAACCAATAATTTTCAAAACAGAAGAAAGGACAGGAGTGTAAAAAATAGAAACGAATGAACAATTGAAGTATTATTGCATTAATTGAGTATGGGTATCGGAGTAAGTGCTTGGAAATAAACTAAACAAGGCATACTCTCAAGGCATTATTACTGAAGTTTCGAAAAGAGCAACGGTTTGGTGACAACATAAATCGTGTCTTAAATCACGGTGATAGCTTAAGAGTAACAGCAGAGAAGTCAGTGGAATGGAGATTACCAAACTTTGCTTTTAAAAATGTCCTCAAAAAACTGACATTTCTTTTACACTAAATGTTCCGTAAATGTCTTGATGCTATTTGCCGAATACTTCACTATAATCATCTGCGAGAAAAAGTTGTGATAAACACCGCCATGCGACTAGGCAGTGTGATGTCAGGCTTGCTTTCCAATTGAGTACTCAACGTAGTAAAGAAAAAATCTAAGAACGGGAACATCCCCCGAGGCATTATTGGTAAATGCGAATGAATTCTGTCTCCTCATCAACATGCCAATAGAATTGATACAACATCACGAAGTGACAAACCATGTTGGATTGAAAAACAACATCAAACTCTCGAAATCGTTACGTAGAAACGCAGCAAATATTGATTTCTTCCTCATACCAAATAATGTGTTCGAAAAAGTTTGCTGTTCACATAATAATTGTTTTCTGCAGATATTTAATTTCAATTTGTTTTCCATTTTTCTTGAAATTTTTAAATCAATTTTCTACAAATTGTTGTACTTGTTGTACGTTTTTGATTAAATGCTTTTGGGAAATGCCAACAAAAATTTCATTATTGCCAGTCATATGCAATGATCCTGTCAAATATGCACATTCTACTGAGAAATTGTGTTAAAAACCACTGACATACGAGTAATATCCTGTCAAAATATACGCTAAACATGCTTATACATACACATACACATGCAAAAGCAATAATAAAAATAAAGGGAACAATGGCAACACTAACCATAACAGCCATCACAGTAAAAACAACGGGAAACTTTTGTTGTTATTGTACGCAACACATATACATACACATTAGAAGAGCGTAATAGAAAATTGGCGAAAGAAAGCATTCAAGAGAGAGAGAGAGAGAGAGAGAGAGAGTGAGAGAGAAAGAGTAGTGGAGATAGTAAATAATGATTTGTCATTGAATTTATGCTTTCAACATAAAACAATAAAAAAAACACACACACACACACTAACACAAACACATACACATCTTTTATAAAACACTCTCATAAAAGCAAATGAGCAACATTGAGCCACAACAACTGTGTGTAGAAGGAATAACAGTCGACCGTCATGATAAACAATTCAACACAAACATGTGTTTTCAAAACAGGATATTTTTTTATTTTGTTTTTGTTTGTTGTTATTGTTATTGTTGTTGTGTTCCTAAAGAAACAGCAGCATGCAAAAAAAAAAAGAAGATAACGGTTAAATATCACACATACACGACTATTTTAACACAGCCAGGCATTAAAAAGAGAGCGGGAAAGGGCGAGGGAAAGCACAAAACCCAGTTATTGAATGGAAATTGCAGAAAACAAAATGAGTGAATAGCAACAGAGAGTGATACGTTTGGTTTGGCAACAGCTACAGCAACAGTAACAGCATCAGAGAAAAATAACAACCATACACATACACAGGAGTGCATACATGCAAATGCATGTGAATGAGTAGAGAATGAAAAATAATTTTAAATGAGCAACGCATTTAAATAAAACAGGAACAGAAGAGAGCCAGAAGAAAGAGAGAGGGAGAGAATGGACGTAGTGTTTAATACAAAATTAAACGAGCAATTCTATATGCTGCCGAGTAATAAGAACAACTATTGTGTCACGTTGTTGTGCTGGTGACACAATTTTATATTTTTTTTTTTTGGTGGTTGTTTTTCATTTCAAAATTAATGGAAATTTAAGAGAAAACAAATGGAAATAAAGGGTTATACATTTATGGGTTTTCACATGTCATGTCTGGAAAGACTGCCAGCTGGTGTGAGAGTAAATCTACAGAAGACCAAACTCATCCTGATCACAAAAGTCAGCGCTTCACCGAGAATTCAACATAATTTCTCTTTCACGGTCAAATTTCTACGGAAATCGAATATATTTCAGACACTTTTGGGGCAGAATATTTTAGAAAAGCTAATAAAACTTATGTTTACAGGCAATTCGTGAAAGATGGGAGGTTCACATTTTGGAAGCTCTCATAGGAAGCAGAGCGACGAGATATTATAACTGCAAGAATTTAAACGGCTTGAGACTGGCAATCTGTTGCGGATTAAAGAAATCATTCACGCAAGCATTTTATAACATGTTAGATTAGAACAATAAGGCGCCCAATCATGGACTACTGGAATCTGAAATCAAAAGTTATTTTTTTTTTTTTTTTCGGAAAGGAGTTAAAATGCTTTATGCATTCATGAAGGTTGTCACCATACATGGTATGTCGGACTCTCCCACTGGGTATACCGACTAAAAATCCGCCTTGTCTCCTAACCGGGGTATCATTCCACCTCGGAACCACGGTTACATTACTTCGAGGTGGACCCCTTTTGGCACCTGTGCCAGTTCCATCATTGTCAGCCTGCGTCCAGGCTCCGCTCTTCTCTTATTCTACTGCGTCTAGGTCATATTTTTTTCCTACGCAGGACATAGTACACAAATTGTTTAACAGCGTTCCAGTTTTCTGTGCTGTTTATCATTCTCAGCACTACGTTTGTTGCACTAATAATGGCGATTTCAGCCACGAGACCCTGACGTCTTTCGGCCCAGCGTCTGCAGCCGAAGAAAGTGTGTTCGGCATCGTCTAAGATTTCCTCTTCCTCGTAGATGCAGAATGGCGAGCGACATTTCCCCATGCGATGCAGGTATTCTCTGAAGTATCCATGACCGGTTAGCATCTGGGTTATGTAGTAGTCTACTTCGCCGTTTTTTCTATTTTTCCACACTTGCAATTCTGGAATCAGTTTATATGTCCACCTACCATACCGTTCATTTTCTCAGCGATATTGCCATTTTAAGACGACTTCGTGCTGTATCGTTTCTATGCTCTGCGACTGAGTCGTGCTCTGTCTAGCGTTGAAAATCATCTGGCGCTCAATTGCTTGAAGGTCTATGGGAACCATTCCAGCTATTATTAAGGCAGCTTGTGTTGATACCGTGCGTTACGAGGATGTGACCCGTAAAGCTGCTATTCTCTGCGTAGATAGCAGTTTTTTAGCTCTGGTTTGAGTATTCAAAGTAGAAGCCCAGATTTCAGAGCCATAAAGGAGTATAATATTTCCAGCCTCCATGAGTAACTTCCTCCTACTTGGGAGTGGTCCTCCAGTATTTGCCATCAGTCTACTCAGCTGTGTTGTAATTCTAGCTGCTTTCACTGTTGCATACTCTATCTACTCTGTGTAGGTCAGTTTCGATTCCAGTCCAGGTATTTAATAGATCTCTTCGTAGGGATAACCAAGTCGCCTATATTTATTTCGATCTCGGTCGGAATATGTCGTCTTGTTAGTAACAACAGCTCCGTTTTATGCATGGCCAACTGCAGGCCGTGGGATTCCAGCCAGTTCTTAGTGCGCATCATGACTTGTCGTAGTCTGCGTTGAACTACTTCTGTATTTCTGCCTCTAATGACTGCCGCAATGTCGTCTGCGTATCCGACTAGGAAAGTATCCTTCTGCATTTAGATTCTCAGGATTTCATCATAAGTTGCGTTCCAGAGGTCTGGTTCCAATATGGATCCCTGTGCCGCTCCGGAAGTGACCTGCATTCTTCTTGGCCCTTGGCTTGTATCATACGTCAGCTCTCTATTCTTTAGGTAATCCCTAATAACTTTCATTAGGTCCGTCCACCTCAAACTGTTGAAGGCATTTTTTAAATCTAATGTCGCCGCTAAGAGTACGAGCGTTCTCGAATAAAGATTCCCAGATTGGGCAGCTTCGACTGTGTTTACTACCTCCTTTAGAGCTCCTATTGTAGATCTTCCGGGTCGAAATCCGTATTGTCGTGTGGAAAGACCTCCCGAAGATTTAATGGCTTCATCAAGCCTAGGCTTTATGAGCCTCTCAAACAATTTGCCTCAGGAACTCTTAAACGACCGTTAGAAATTATGTAGTAAGGCGCCTCCATTTTAAATGCTTGGCAATTACACACTTATAAAGACTACAGAATATTCTCTGCGAATACAAAGCACTGCTATACTTCAAAACATAGCTTAGTTATTTTGAATAGAACGAAACAAGAAAAAAAATATTTGTTTTGGTCACTTGATCTATGCAGTCTTCACGATAAAACGCTGACGGCAACGCTGATTTAAAATTGCCATGAAAAGTTTGTTCAAAAATCTGAAATTAACGCACACAACATGGGTGGTATGAGGAGCTAGGTTGTAATCCTGACTAAATGATTGTATCAGCGATACATAAACTTTCATAATAAGGTTCTCGACTAAAAATTAAAACAACACAGTTAACATGTAACACAGTTATTGTGCAATTTCCATTACAACTTGCAATTATTTGTTGTTGTTTTTTTGCTTTCTCATTCTCTGTTTTTAATAAAAACAAATGAAAATATTCACCGTAAAATTATGCATGCGTGTGTGTTCAAAATGAAAAGAACAATTTTCCGTAGAAGGTCTCAAAGAGAAAATAATAAATTAAAATTTTACAAACCAACACACATGCTTTTACACCTACACATATGTATACACACACATGCATCACAAAACGCATATTCATAACAGCTGTCAATTGAAAACCCGAAGGCTTTTCATGTTTTTCTAACGAAAAAATGCAGAAAATAATTGCAAATAAAAGCAGGAGTTCTTCACGTACAACGACATGTAAGTCGTAGTATGAGTGAGTGAGTGTATGTGTTCAAAAAATATTTTCCTTATGCATTACAGTCAAGTCAAAGAAGCTTAAGAAAAGAGAGAGAGAGGGACAGAAAGAGAGAAAAGAAGTAGCAGCATATACAATATTGTTTCTATAATTGTTGTATAAGCCTGTGTGTGTGTGTGAATGCTTGTATGTATGTGTGGATTTGTTTATATTTGTTGGCATGCAATTAAGAAAATTAAATTGAATTTTCTCTCTCTCTCTCTCTCTCTTGTCTTTATTCTGTTTCTTATTTTTTGATTTCTTGTTATTTTTTTTTTCTTTCTTGTTTTATTTATGTTAGCTGCTTCTGCTGCTGTTGCTGTTGTTGTTTAATTAGAATTTATCATATTTGTTTGCGGTTGTTTTGCTCCAATTAAAACTTAATTATGAATTTACATCAAATAATAAAGAAAAAACTAAAAAACAAAACATACACTTACGTACGCATACACCTACACATGTACATGTGTACTTATGTTTGCAATTACAGACAGAGACAGAGAGACAGAGAGAGAGACAGAGAGAGAGACAGAGAGAGAGAGTGTGTTAATTTGTTTACATACTCCCACATACACACACACAGAGAGATTAAAATCTTGAAGTATGGCCACCGTTTATTTGATTTATTTTTTCTGTTTGTATTTGTATGTGTAACAGGGTAAGTAACATGACATTTCATATGCTTTTACTTGGTAAAACTTCAAAGAACAATTTGTTATGTTAACAGCCGCACTCTGTAAATATTTGAGATAAAAAAATACAAGACAAGAAAAGAAAAAAAAAACTCAGAAAATATTTAAAGAACAATTAAAGGATTTTAAAATTTCATATTTAAACTCTTTTAAATTCAATAAATAATTCAGAGAGAGAGAGAGAGAGATAGAAAGAGTACCATTCAAACGAATTGTTAACAGATTTTATTGAAAGAAAAGAGAAGAAAAAAATTCCATTCAATTTCAACAATTTTAAATTTATTGTTGGATTGGCATCTTTTAAAGCTTATTCTTTGCATTTCTCATTTAAACTTAAAGGATTCCTTTAATAAGCGTGATCTAAGACTGTCTCTCATCCTTACAAAAGCCTTGAGTAGGAATGCCACGTGATAATGCCACTTCAAAATATGCATATGCAATACATGCACTGTTCATATTAAAAGATAAAAAATAAAATTCAAAATGTGTGGCAGCAAATGAAACTATAAAATGAGACAAAAAAAAAAAAAAGAAAAATACAAGCAAAAAACCCAACATAAATAAATTAAAATGGAAGTGTCAAATGGGAAACTGGAGAACATGAAACGATATTTTGTTTTGTGGCTTTATAAAGTGGGTCTCAATTCTTTCTGGTTCAGGGTTCAGTGAAGTCCTTCTGTTATAAAATGCAACAACAACAACTATAACAAAAAATGCAATAATAATTCAATATTTTATTGAAAAAAAAAAAAAAAAAATAATAATCATCCTTAAATAAACCCACCCACAACACACTCATACACATTTATTCATAAAAAAAAAGAAATATACGCCACAAACTATGCAATAATTTATTATCACTTATCGCAACCAGTGTGTGCGCATTCGTATATGTTTTCGCTTCGCCTATACATGTCAGTAAATAATTAAATCCAATCGGAAAATATATTTTCCACACACACACACATAAACACTCACACATATACACAAACACATAATGAAAGCAAATAATAACGGCAACAGCATGAATTATTAATGCAGCTTATGCAGAAACAGCAACAGCAAAAGCTTCAACCAAACAGAGAGTGAGAAAGAGAGAGAGAGAGAGGGCGAAAGAGCACAAAAGACATAAAGAGAAGCAACAAGACAATCAATAAACGCGCAAACAAACACAACAATAATTATAAAATTTTCAACATTATTAAAGATAACAACAACAACAATTACAAAGAGAAACAACGAATTATCACACCACACCAATACAAAGCCATAGAAAAAGATTTTCAAGCACAACAATCAGCATTAAACAGTTGAAACGAAGGCTTTCAGGTTCATTTACAATAATTACACAAACACACACACACACACGCACATACTGGCTGATTTCACATGGGGCTGAGCTTCAGGCTACCATGGGGGTCAGTAGGTGGCGGATAACTGAACGGCCTACCCTAAGTAGGTTAGCTGCGAATAACCAATAAGCGGTCCCCGACCAAGAGCGGCAGTGGCGGAGGCGTACTACAAAAAGGTACATATGTCCGATGACGCTATCTGCGACATGGCGAATTGATGCCGCCATTAACTAAGCATCATCCCACAGAGGGTTCCCTCAAGAGATGGGAAAATAGGAGAGTAACGCCTCCGTGGTCCCCTCAGTTTCAACGTAGCTGCGAATACGACGCCCTTGATTAGGGCATTAGAACCGAGCCCGGTAAGGTTCTAATTATGGTATACCGGAAGATGTATGTGAATTGGCGATATAGGCTGACAATGACAGTATTCCGGCACTTTAGTAGGCGGTGTGAAAGCTGTCCGAAATGGCTGTCGGGCTAATGCTGTCATTGCCCCCGCCCCGTTAAAATTATGGCAAGTCTGTCGGTACGTTCCTGATTTATCACCGTTAAGTTGGTGTTGTAGGACCAGATGTTAATCCCTGGCTTACGTCGACCTGGCTCTGAACACGTATTCCCATGAGGTTACGTGTCAACCCCTGCGTGGCCTCCCTGCTTATGCATAGATAACCACGGGGTCTTTTTGTGACGACTACAACGATGGATTAGGATAGCGGCCGAGAGTTGGGGCCCAAATGAAATGATGAATAACAGAAACAAACCTACGAATAAAACGACGAATGATATGAATACTCTGGAGCTAAACGCTTTCGGGCAGAGCTCAAGAATTCTGAGATCTCCAGTGCGGAATCGGGAAATGAACCCATTCGGTCAGAGTACGAGAACTCCGAGATCCCCAGTGAATGGAGAATCTTCAGGATTGGTGGCATCGGAGTTGGAACCAACGCGAAGCAATCCGACGGCATCGACCAGCGGGGTTTTTGGTCAACTCGGTGACCAGATTAAAAGCTTAATTGATATGATGGAAGATGGAAAAAGAAGATCAATCCACCAGCCGATGAGGGATGCGATCGATTCCATTAAGACCCTATACGACCTGTACGCAGGCGAGTTAAGGGGGCAGACAACCAATGGGAAGAGTTGCAGCAGTTCTGCTACACAAACTTCGCCATGGATGAGAAACCATGAGGGGAAGAGGAAACAAGAGGAGGCTGTTGAGATTCCCCAAGCAAAGAGGAGAACTCCAAATCCTGCGCCAAAAGTTTTGCCGCGGAAAACTACTGAGACGACTCCGAGTAGGCAGGTGAACGCGGAGAAGTCAACTGGAGAATCAGGGTGGCAAAAAGTCACTAAAAAGAAAAGAAGGGGCAAGAAACCTAAGGAGAGGAAAGCAAAGCCCGACGCAATCATGATAGCAACGAAGGATGACACATCGTATGCTGACATTTTGAGGAGGGTTAAAACGGACCCTAAACTTTGTAAATTAGGGGAAAACGTGACAAAAATTCGGAGGACCGTCAAAGGCGAGCTATTACTTCAGCTCGGCAAAAACGGTGAGCAAACGGAGGACTTTAGAGGGGCCATTGGAGAGCTCCTAGGTGAATGCGCGTCTGTCCGCACTCTAAAGGAGAGGAGGACAATTGAGATAAAGGACATTGATGAGATCACGGAGAAGGAGGACGTATATAACGCAATTATGAACGTTCCAGGCCTTGAGGGCTTCGGTGAGACCGTCATAGTTGGTCTCAGGAAGGCATATGGTGGGACGCAAACTGCCATAGTAAGCCTTAACGCAGACGCTGCAACGATTCTCCTGAAGGAAGGTAGAATTAGGATCGGCTGGGTCATATGCAGGATTCGCGAGAGGAACATTCCAACAAAATGCTTCCGATGCTTGCAGTTTGGGCATATGGCCCGTCAGTGCACGAGCAAGGTTGACCGCTCGCGAACTTGCCGTAAGTGCGGACAGGAGGGGCATATTGCGAGGAATTGCGAAGGCGAACCTCTTTGCATGTTCTGCAAAGTGGGCGACCCGAAATCTGCCAACCATATCGCGGGGAGCGGAAGGTGTCCACAATTTTTGAGCGCTCTTAAATCACGTTCTAGGAGATGAGGTTAATACAAATTAATCTGAACCATTGCGAAGCAGCCCAGGACCTATTGGTCCAAAGGGTAAAGGAGGAGAATATTGATGTCGCCATCATAAGCGAACCTTATAGGGTACCGAAGAATAGTACTTGGATCACGGACGGATCTAGTACTGCTGCTATATGGATCTGTGGTTCATTACCCTTCCAGCAAACCTATGCGCGGGACATTGGCTTCGTTATGGCCAGGATAAAGGGAGTTTTCGTCTACAGCTGTTACGCCCCCCCAAGATGGTCAATGGATGAGTTCCAACATATGCTGGAGAGGCTGGCGTCACAAGTGCGCCTGAATACCCCCGTTATTATTGGAGGAGACTTTAATGCTTGGGCGACCGAATGGGGTAGTAGATATACTAACGCCAGGGGTCGCTGCCTCTTGGAAACGTTCGCTTCCCTTCCTGTGGCGCTGATGAATGATGGAAGAGGAAGCACATTTAGGAGAGCTGGATCGAGCTCTATAATAGATTTGTCGTTTGTGAGCGATAGCCTTGTTTCGCGAACCGCGTGGAAGCTAACTGAGGACTTCACGAATAGTGACCATCAGGCAATCGTAATGACGGTTACTGGGCGCAACACGAGAGGAGATGGATTGCCGAAGTTTACGGGACCTAAATGGAAGGACTCCCGCTTTGACGAGGAGACGTATAAATTGCTGTTGTCGTCTTTTCATACGACTGGCAGCACGGCCGAGGAATTAGTGAGCGACGTATGCGAAATGCTCAACACTGCATGTGATGCTGCTATGCCTAGGAGAACTGTGTGTAGGGGACGTTCCCCCTGCTACTGGTGGAATGACGAGATTCGAAATCTGCGGTCGGCTTGCTTTGGGGCGAGAAGAAGGGCCCAGCGCACGAGAGGAAGACCGACATGGGAAGCCGAACGGGCTTCATATGAGGATCTAAGGCATCAACTTAGAAGAGCCATTAAGAGGAGCAAGAAACTATCCTTTCAGCGGATATGCCAAGAAGCTGACGTCAATCCTTTTGGGACGGCTTATAGAGTCGTCTGCAAGAGAATCGGTGCTCGGGAACAGCCTAAACTAGGCTGTCCAGTTTTGCTACGGGGGATTATTAGTACATTATTCCCACGGGGCCAGCCCTACACTTTCATAAGTAGGGATCCGGAAGCTACCCATATCATACCCGAGGTAACAGGAGAGGAGGTACTCGCAGCATGCAATGGAATAGGAGATAGGAAAACACCAGGGCCAGATGGAATCCCGAATAGGGCACTTAAGGCGGCTATCCGGTTCAGACCTGATATGTTCGCTAAGGTGTTCCACAAGTGCTTCGTAGAGGGTGTTTTTCCACGTAGATGGAAGAAGCAGAAATTGGTTCTCATTCCAAAACCTGGTAAACCACCAGGGGAACCATCGTCGTATCGGCCCATTTGTCTACTCGACACAATGGGAAAAATACTGGAGAGGATAATATACAATCGACTTAGTACGCGTGCCGAGGCAGGAGGAGCTCTCTCGGACCTGCAATACGGATTTAGGAAAGGACGGTCCACTGTTGACGCGATAAGGAGAGTAGTCGACATTGCAAGAGATGCAATAGAGGGCGAAAGATGGAGATTTGGCACCAAGGAATACTGCGCGGTTGTCACACTTGACGTTAGAAATGCGTTCAATTCAGCGAATTGGGGGCGGATTATGAGAGCCCTCTTTAACATGGCTACGCCGCCATACTTAATGGAGATTCTGAACAATTACTTTCAGGACAGGAAGGTAATATACCTAACGGATGAAGGAGAGCAGGAATACGTGGTGACGGCGGGTGTCCCGCAGGGCTCTGTACTTGGCCCACTACTATGGAACATTATGTATGATGGAGTACTTCGACTGCGATTGCCAAACGGGACTACAATTGTGGGCTTTGCAGATGACATTGCCATAGTCTCGGTAGCTAAGACGGTAAAAGAAATAGAGGAGAAAACTAACACAGCGATTCGAAATGTTGGAGCATGGCTGGATGAGGTAGGTTTGACACTTGCTGCACATAAAACGGAAGCCGTCTTGATAAGCGGCCGGAAGATAGTGGAGAAGATGAAAGTCACCGTTGGAGGCACAGAGATCGAATCAAAGAGGGCGATAAAATACCTGGGAGTGATTATCGACGACAGGTTGAATTTCAAGGAGCACGTAAAGTACATCGGCGAAAAGGCATCTGTAACGCAGGGAGCACTGGCGAGGATGATGCCAAATATTGGAGGACCAGGTCCATTCAAGAGGAGGATAATTTCAGCGGTAGTAACGTCGATAATGCTGTATGCTTGCCCCATATGGTCGGAGGCACTCTCCGTGGGGACGACAAGGAGAATACTGTCCTCGGTGTATCGTCTAAGCGCGATTAGACGGATAAGTGGCTTCAGGACAGTGTCTGATGAAGCGGTATTGGTATTGGCGAAGGCAATACCAATAGACATATTGGCGGAAGAGATGAGGCGGATATACTTTCGCCGTCTCGAGTATCCAGGACGGACAGCGGATATAAAAGCGGAGGAAAGAAGAACTTCCATGCACAAATGGCAGTCACGATGGGAGAGCAGTTTAAAGGGAAGATGGACATTTCACCTTGTCCCTTCTATAACCCTTTGGATAGAAAACAAACATTGCGAGCTGAATTACTACGTGACCCAGTTCCTAACTGGTCATGGATGTTTTAGGAAGTACCTGCACAGATTTGGACATGATACTTCCCCTATATGCCCAAACTGTGTAGATGAAGAGGAGGATGCGGAGCATATCCTAACATGCTGCCCCAGATTTAGATGGCCCGCAGAAACTAGATTAAGACCAAACCGGCTCATGGAGGAGCTGTTGAATTCTAGGACGCTATGGAGCCAATACAGCCAGAAAATGGCTGAAGTAATGATAGAACTCCGAAGACTGGAGGAACGTAGGCGAAATTTGACATGATGCGATAAAGCTTTCGAGCTAACCAGCCCTCCGCGAAGTAATACCTTACGGCAGTCCCGCGGAGGGAGAGTGGTTGAAGTGTGTAGGGGGTGGGTTTAGTACGTAGGCACCAGTGATGGTGAATCGTGCATGCTTTTGTTGGAACAAAAGTATCTTCCGAAGATTACCACCTCCGGCTCAAGACAAAAAAAAAAAAAAAAACTGGCTGATTTCATTATAATACACTCAGGATGCCATGCTCTTACACACACGAACACACACGTAGCCAAATAAGAAGTTAAGGAACGAAGAACTGCAGTGATGGTTTGCATTTAAAATTTAATACCTTGTTCTAGGACAAGTTTGAATAAATCCCTTACAGTTTTCGTTCTTCTACTAGGGACAGATGTTTCAATGGCCTCATCCAACTTCCATTCGGTTAATGGACAGCATTCGTTGACGGCATAACAACTCGCTCAGTATTGCTAGGCTCTGCTGAACTGAATTTTTTAAGGAGAGAATTGATTGATCACCACACTTCGTTTGTAAAGCTAAACCCAAAAAAAAGTGTTTATTTTTTTCACACTAAATGCGTTTGAAGTCGTCGGAGTCTAAAAGCTAGAGTGTCAACGTTAAACTGTAGATCCCACCACTCGTGGATAAAATTAACACACACACAATATGGGTGGTATAAGAAGCTAGGTTGTAATCCTCACTAAAGCCTTGTAATGAAAAATTAAGTAAGTAAGTAAGAGGCGTTAGTAAAGGACTCTGTGAAGCAAAAGTCTTCTCTTTATCGCATATACAGTGCTCATGAACGTATGTGTGTATTGGAATTGGAATATCAAAATCCAATACGCAATCCATAAATTTTAGCAGCGCCACATTTGGCGTTAACAGAACAAAATTTGACCTTAACAGAGCACTGTTAGCTATTTGACAGTATCCCTCTGAACAAGCCCACTTGTTCAGGAGCTAATTTTGGGAAATACTCGAGGTCTATGTGTACCATTCTACATATATGCTGTAGCACGACCCTACTGCCGTTTATGCCAACACAATGTTCTGTATAGCTAATGATCATTAACGACACAACATGTATAAACAAATGAATATCAAATAACATAAGTGATTGTGTCACTAACATAATTCTGGGGCACTGACTCTCGCTGCTTTTGACGCGTGCTCAAGCCGTCAATGGATGTTGTTGTTGTTGTGTATTCTTCGCTGGCTAGCGTGGGAATTATGCATTGCTTGCATTACTGGTGTTGGACTGAAGGCTTGGATCGTGTTGCATACACACAAACCCATATATTATTAATCGATAGAATATAGGTCACTAGAACATATGTAATAAGTTAAGAATTATATAGAATTAAGGGAATTTATTCGTAATTGTCGAATCAGCTAAAATATTGTATAAAAGAGGAAATTATTCCCACATCAGAATCAATTGAATAAAGCATACAGAGCTCTCAACTTGAGCTCTAAAAAATCTGCAATATTTATTCTTTTTTTTTTTTAATCCACCATCCTTACAATGGAAAGGAAGGTTCCAAGGCCTCTTAATATAATCAGAAACATAGTCACACATATAAAATGATAAGATATTGAGAAAATTGGCTTTGAAAATATAAATTTTTTGATTGAAAATTCTCTAGAAGATCAGTGGCTATTTGGGAACATATTAGAAATAATACAGACTATATGCAAATGGTAGTCCAGAGGGTCCTCTTTCGAACCGTGGTAGTGCGATAGCTGGAATAATTCCGGCCTCCATCTCCACCAAACATCCTTTACATTTCAACACTTTTGTTCACAAATAATAATGATCATAATGAGAATTATGTTTTATGTTAATAGTCTGCAATAATTGCAAACTAGAAGACACTGCTAAACAGTTAACAGTGCTCTGTTAAAAGCAAAGTTTATCCTGTTAGAGACAAGAAGTAGCGCTGCTAAAAGTGTGGGTTTGCGTCTTTGGTTTGTGAATTCGAATTTATCTTCACACTCATCACGTATTGTGTTTCAAATTTAACTGGACTTTAAAGTTTTTGTTTACTTTTCAGGCATTCAATCGCAGTGTATTTTATGGGTCTTTTTTTTTTTGTTTTTTATTGCTTTTAATGGGGGGACGCAATAAACTCTCGTCTTTTTTTTTGGAAAAAAACAAAAGAGCCTGCACATGAATACGCAAGGGGACCTGCAGGATTTATTCAACATTTTGTTTCTGTTAATGTACGTATAGCTGGCCCAGGTATTTTTAAGTAAAAAATCCTTTCAATAAACAAACAAATAAATAAACATGATACACATGCAGTAAAACAGTAAAAAAAAAGTTTAAACAAATTGGTTGATGGTAGGTGCTATTGTATTGACATTACAATCACTGTGTGTGTGTTATTTGTGTGAAACACTGATTAAGAGAAGGGTGCGAAAAAGAGAAAGAGTGAGGGAGAGAGAAAATTACATTTCACTACATACCAGATACTCATAATTTCTGATACACATTCATACTTATTTTAATATCATGGAACCCCTCTACTCATATTCAAAGTTTGATCATACTCATCATATTCATACTTAACAACACGTATGATGTTGTTATTGATTTCGACTCTCCATAACTCAACATATACTACATGAAGCACATAAAAAAATATGATTAGCGTACGAACACTAAAATACTTATTAAATGGGGGTGTGATTGCTCTGCTTGCTGCTCTGTCTTTTTTGCTTATGTGCCTGTAAATTTTGATCAATGATTCGAGTCACTCGCATCATTTATAAGTATTTTTCTAAAGTTATGAATATAAATGCGTAGGCTGGCTTATGAATCAAACATATTTCGAATGGTATGAGTTTGATGTGAACATTGTTGTACGTATACTCATTGCAACCTGTACTCAGTGGTGTTGTGGTATTTTTTTTTTACCGGAACGCGTATATATAATTATATAGACAGGGAAGATCCTGGGTAGGCGGCCGCTCTGTGCGGTCTCATGTCCCAAATTTAACTACGGTGGTGATTTTTCATGATAATCCTGGCGGCGGCGTTTTTTTTTGTAGGTCTCATTATAGGAAAATTTTTCAAAAAAAAAAAAACACATAAAATTCAGAAAAAATAATTTAATGTTTGAAGATTATTTCATGCAAATGTTTTGGCATACTTTTTCCAACCTTTCGGCCGGTATCTCACGAATAAATGCTTCAATGTTGTCTTCCAATGCGTCAATTGAAGCGGGCTTGTCTGTATAGACATGAGCCTTAACATAGCCCCACAAAAAATAATCTAAAGGCGTTATGATTCCCAGCATCTTTGAAGAAGTACGGTCCAATGATGCCACCAGCCCATAAACCGCACCAAACTGTGACTTTTTCTGGATGCATTGGTAGCTTTTGCAATGCTTCTAGCTGATCTTCACTCCAAAATCGACAATTCTGCTTATTTACGTATCCATTGAGCCAAAAATGAGCTTCGTCGCTGAACACAATTTTTCGATAAAGAAGTTGATCTTCGGCCAACTTTCCAAGAGCCAATTTTGATAATAAACTTCAATGATTTGCAAGCGTTGTTCGTTTGTAAGACGATTCATGGTTAAATTATAGACCAAACTGAAGATGTTTGACAGTGAAACAAAACACGAAACGTGCATGAGCTGTTTAAACCAGTGTTGCCAAAAAGATAATAGCTAAAAAATCACCCTTTACATATAAAAATTCGTCAAAAATTAGAAAAAAAATTCAGCAATTCCTTTCAATTTTTTTTTTTCAAAACGTCAGCCAATTCTCGTTATCAGAAATCATCTTTAGTTCCGGAACGCGTTCCTGTCCAAAAAGGAAATACCGGAACGACGTTCCGGAGCATTCCGGCTCGACAACACCACTGCCTGTACTGTACTGTTAATCAACGTTGTAGTGAGCATGAATCAGAGTACATAGTTAGTTAAATTTCAATATTTTTGACTCATATTCAAAATTTCTCTGGTGCAATTGTATCGACATTACAATCACTGTGTGTGTTATTTGTTTGGAACTCTGATTAAGAGAAGTGCATTAAAGAGAGAAAGAGAGAGAGAGAGAGAGAGAGAGAGTGAGAGAGCGAGAGAGAAGATTACATTTCACTACAAACTAAAAAAACATTTTTTGTTTCTTTTTTTTATTAAAAAATTAAAAGAAATTTTATTTAAAAAGAAAATACACGAATTTGTATGTATTTAAGACGCATGCTGCTATGCTTTTGAAACCAATTTTTTTTTTGTTACTGAAATAAAATCCAATATTTTAATTTGCCTCACCGACTGTGTTTTAATATTTTAATCACACACACACACACTTTTACGTTTCATTTCTACGTATAATTTATATCTGTCTGCCTATACTATATTAAAGGCCATGGCTCTGATAACTCCGTTTGTCTCTGGCTCCTGTTGGTCTTAAAATGTTGGCCTGTTTTTCATGTGTTGTTTTCACGTTTTAATTACTATCGCTAGCTCAGTTGTCGTCGCTGGTTGTTAGTGTTGTTGTTGTTGCCCGTGTTACCAACTATTTGCAAAGGTTTATCAATGGTGTTTTTTTTTAAACAATTCTTAATTGTTTATTTAGGGCGTATCATTGTGAACACTGTGTTGTTATAAATTAAAACAGCAACAACAACGACAAACAACAATGATAACAACATTAATAACAATAATAACACAATAAAATAGAGTATCTCTGTCTCTCTCACTCACTCGGATTAACAGAGCAGAGCAAAGCCTGCACTCAAGTGCATGAATAACAAACGATGTATTCGCGATATATTGGTGCAACAGTATTGGAGATTATTTATATACGTTACGAGGGTAATTCCAGAATTAGCCTTACTTCTGTGAACTCTGAGTGTTTATAATAAATTCATTTTGATGCCACCCTCGTATATGTCAGGAATATAAGAAATGTACACCAATTTGCTATCTAAAGCCTGCGAATGCAAATAAATTTCAAAACATTTTTTAATTTTGGAAAGTGTGCAGCAATCTAGCCGCCGGCTGTGTGAGTGCAATGCGATATAATTTCGCAATTATACGAATATACTGAGAGCATTTTGTTTAAATGTTTTTACCACAACAGCAACATTTCATTTATGTTAAGAGAACCTATGAAATTGCGCATTGAATGCCAGTAGGCAACAAACTAATATTACGATGCCAAACGGCTGTTGGATAACATGACAGCCCAGAAATCTCAGCTTCTAACACTAGGCATTCGCATAAGTTGCCGTAGTCTGGAAGGTAATGTATTGGCTTGTTAGTTAGTTAATGTATTGGCCGTGAATCAAACCCCAGATCATATATCTCGAACAAAATTTTTCTTTGGGCAATGCTTCCCATCATCAGTTTTCTGACAAGTAAAAACAAACTGCCAATGAAAAGTTTCTCAAAAATCTGTCTGAACAGTAGGTCCCGTCACCCATGCGTAAAAGTAACACACACAACAGGGGTGGTGTGTGAAGCTAGGTTGTAATCCTAACTGAAGAATTGTATGGACCAGTTAAGTCAATAACTAAGTTAGATATGCAATGGTTGTAGGTTGTTGATTGAAAGTAAAAGAGAGAGAGAGAGAGATAGAGAGAGAAAAATTAAAAATTCGCATTAAAATTCAATATTAAATTGCGTGGTAAACAGAATAAAGTTAACCTCTGATGGGTCTCAGTTTATGTGGAAATTCTCGGCAATGAGTAAGTAGACTATCTTGCCGGGAGGAGAGCTTTCACGTTATTGATGAGGCCAGAACCCTTCTGAAGAGTCGAAGTGGATGTTTGGAAAGGAATGCTTAACAATGTGAGTTTGTGGCATTCAAAACTTTTGCTAGAAAATTCCAATAAGAAGAAATCTGAGTCATGCATCATACTATCAAAAAATAACCTGAGCTTGATAACCGAGCACTGTAGACTCAGAGACCATTTACTTGCAATGGGAACTCCACCATGTAGATTCTGCAGCATTAACTTGGATTCCATGAGGCATTAATGATGCATCACATAAGATACAAACCAAGTGCTGGAGAGTAGAATTGACGTTGTTAACACCAAGCAGCAGCATCCTAAGGTTTTGTCAAGGCAATCTCGACATGCAGGAAACATTATATTAAAGGGATATCCTATAAAGTATGAGAGGAGGCGCCTCTTTACCACACAGTAATAATAAATCTCTTAATTGAACAGATCTGAATATCTTCGGCCTCCAATAAATCTCAATTGAAAAGATGCAATTTAGTTCCAGTTGGCGTAAAAGAGTTGCTAAGCTCTTAGACATCTCAAACAAAAGCGAAAAAACTATTTCTTACGGTCTTCTGGCAAAAACTCTGAGAGTTGCTTAGAAAAGTATCTCAAATAAGTCTCTGGTAATCGATCCTCTTAAACTATAGGCTACGCTACTCTTAAATAAAATTACATATAACGTGGGTAGTAAGAGAAGCTAGGTTGTAATCCTGACTAAAGGACAATAATTAAGTAAGCTATGCAATGGATTGTTCACCGCATTTCATTTTACACTTCCTGCAGCAGAATATTCCAGAGTCCAATGCCAAATATTGCCTTGAAGACACTTCTCTTTGATTGTTCCTTAAGGCTTTCACTTTTCTTTGCATGGCTGTAAATTCTTAAACTCTTCCATTGACTAGTTCTCCAGGAAAGTAGGCCATAGTCGCATGTATCTGGTGGCAATGGATGTCTGCTTTGATATACAACATGTCTCCTGGCAGTTTACCTGGCAGCTAATGTGGTTACAAATTAAATTATGCTGGTAAAGGTCAACTGAAATCACTTTTTTTTTTCTTTGTAATCACTTTTGTAATTTCAAGGCCATTTTAGTGTGTTTAACCTGAGTGTTACTTTATTTCAAGTGGCCATAATAAAACAGTCGGTTTTGCTAATCATCCATTACGAGCATTATACGCCTCTTTAACACACCACAAATATTTGTAAAAGCCAACCACAAATTGCTCTCTCTCTCTCTCTCTCTCTCTCTCTCGGTCTGTTCCATTATCCCTACCCTACTATTATCCCTGAACACATATGCTTGTGTAAATACTTGAACAAATGTTTTGAATATGTTTTAATAAAGTCCTTTACCTTCCGATGCTCTCCTCCTTTATTTCTAATAAGCTCTCTTTGACTCTCTCTCTCTCTCTCTCTCTGTATGGTTCTTTATTATGATTTTTGTGTATGTGTATATGTGTGTGTGTATGTGTATTGTTAAAATAACATCATATTTATATTTGTATTTACCGCATAACGGTTAATGTTTTGTTGTGTAATCAAAAACTGGTTAATTTGTGGTGTCATCAGCATTATCACGCGGTCCTAAGATGACAAAGACATACGCAAACAACGTAGCATTTACGTAAAGCACACACACACATATGCATGAGTACTTCCTTTGTAAAAGGACCAAAAGACTAACATATTAACTGTATCAACACAGAGAGAGAGAGAGAGAGAGAGAGAGAGAGAGAAAGAGAGAAAGGAAGAAAGTTTCAGTTTTATTTAAAGGTGTTCACATGGAATTTTTTAGAATTTAAACGAGATTTCGTTACAAAATAGAGAGGCCAGTCAATTTGCTGCACTTCTTTTTAATTGGACAAGTAAAAATAGTTAAAATTAACTTAAGAAATGATAATTAAAACGTGACCACTTTTCAAACGTTACCGAGAGGTGATGACGATCGTTCTGATCGGCCTACTCGGAATGAATTTGGTAACATAGTGAAGAAATTTAAAGAGGTTCGAAGAGGTTGTAGTCGCCGTAGTCTAGTAGGATGTATGTTAGCTTTGACATTGGCCTCATGTCCGGCATCAAAACAAAATATGAAGAAAAATTATTTCTTTTGGCGACTGCCTCTCAGGAGATTTCTGTCAAAACCTCTGAGAGTAAATAAAACTGCCATGAAAAGCTTCTTAAAAATCTGTCGTTCCTAGACGACTTTAAACTGTAGGTCCCGCCAATCATGTATAAAATTAACGCACACAATATAAGTGGGGTGAGAAGCTTGGTCGTAATCCTGACTGAAGGGTTGTAATGACCAATTATGTGTGTTATGTAAAGAAAGTGGAAAACAGTTTATTTTTTTTCAGCGGATTTGCAACCACTGCAGAAGTCATTAGATGGAAGCTGCATTCTTTCCGCGTGTCTTCCCATAACGCAATGATCTGTAAGCATGGCTACTGTGATCGAGATGACGTTACGACCAAGTCCAAGTAACTGGTTGGTGCGCCTTATATCTATTCAGAGCCAATTGAGCCTGGCGGTGGAGCAGGACTCCTCATTAAACCAGGATAGGTTGGTGTATCGAAAGCTTGACCGAGGTAAGTGGTATTCGGAACGGAAACAAGCAACAATTTGTCAAAAGCTAAAACCGATCATATGTTACGCCTTTGGTGGCAGGGTTTAATACATTTTCAAATAATTTTTGAATGCCACATTGAAGACTCATTATCCCTGTTGTTAATAACTTCTGTTCTTCTCTTTAATTATGTTTCCACTCAATTATTTAAAAAATTGTTTCTTCTTTTAAAGAGAAAACTGAAAAAAAACGATTTTTTTATTTCAATTCTCTGTTTGTCTTACAACAAAACGAGACAATTTCATTTCATTATCTTTGTCTTCTCTATTATACTCCTTCTATCTCTCTCTCTCTCCCACTCACTCTCTCTCTCTCTCTGTTTGCCATGTTAGTTGTTGGTGTTGCAATATGTTTTCATTATCCTTGGCATGACTCTTACAATTGACAATAAACAAATGCAAAATGGAAAAACTTTTTCTATTTCAAATAATAATAGCACACACACACACACATATATAAACAGTAATAATCATAACAACAACAAAAACAACACCTACAGTACACTGATACCAATACCAATAGAGAGAGAGAGAGAGAGAAACTAATCTTTTTAGAAAATATATCATCACATTTACGTACATAGTATGTACGTACGTTCCTCTTCGTTGATATAATTTGTTGTTGAGATTTTTTTCTTGTTTTTTAAAACAAAAAAAAAGAAATTTTTTTTATAAACTTTACTTTTGTTCTTGTTTTTGTTTAACGTGTTACTGTGTTATTATAATTTTGTTTTTGTTTTCATTGTTAGAAGAGTGTATTTAGAGGGTGAGATGTCAGATAGAAAAAGTTTATTCTTGCAATGGAAATTATCCTCGTAGAAATTAAAATAAAAATGGAATTTGAAATCTGATCTCTGAAGCCTTAAATCAGCTGTTACGTGAAGCTGTAATATAAATTGAATTCTTTTATGAAGAATTTTATAAAAAAGAAAAGGGTAAGGAATAAAGAAAGAAAAATTACCGTCAAGGTGCATACCAGAGATCAGCAATGTGTGACGACAAAAGGCGGAGACCTTGTTTTTGCCCACACCATACCTACTTACATATGTCCACCGGTTCAACCAAATCATCACTGTATAGTATTTGCTAATAATTAATATTATATACTTATAATTATTTATAATCCTAACATCAGTTAATATTAAAAGGAATATTAATACTAATAGGAGTAGTTCTTTTGTAAAGAATGCATTAGAATTATTTTAAAGTTTAAGTTTATAGCAGGCCCCATTGTGCTTAAAATATTTCATTTAATTAATGTTAGACTTTATGATCTATTTTTAGAAATATTATTATTCTTGATAACGGTTGTCGTACGACTCACATTTGACCTACAAGCATAGCTGCCAGATAAATGAAGCATCAAATCGTCAAACATTTGAGAAAAAATCGTCAAAATCGTCAAAGACGTTCACTGAGATCGTAAAACAATAATAAATCGTCAGAAATAATAAATAAATAAATTGAAAGGTTTTTAAAAACAAAAACATATAAAGTCAATGTTAAGCAGCAATAATATTGGATCATCTATACCCATGTGTTGTGTAAATATTAGGGAGTCAGAAGATCTTGACGTTATGTCCATGAAAATTCAGTGTGATGCTCGCTAGAACTGACACATTTTTCAGTGCCTTGGTTTATTAATAAATGTGCAATAAATACTTCACTTCGTCTGATCTATTTACCATTTACACCATTTTTAACCGACCGAGAATGGAATACAACTCTCGTGTATGGTTGGTCCTTAACGTATATTTTGAGACTTCTCAACCTTTTACAGGAGAGGCCGTAGTAGCTCGTTAATCACGAATGTGTGTCCAACTCCATTGATTCATTAGAGCATCGTTGCAATGTGGATGTGTTTCACTGTTCTATCGCTACTACAACGGATATTGCTCGACCGAAATAAGGGCACTTGTTTATGAAAATCTTGTATTGCTACATGTAACACTCGCACATTGCATTACAGACAAAAATCGTTTGTTAGACGGACTATTCGTATGTGGAACTCCCTTCCTGCAGAGATCTTTCCTGTTACTTATGGTATAAAAATATTCAAACCTAGCATCCATAAACACTGCTCCCTCTTTCCTCCTTCCTATAAAATATTTTCCTAATTCGAAACACAATGCCATCCCCTAAGTGTTAGTCGTATTAAAAAAAATAATGGCACTTGTCTTAGGTCTTCCTAGGGTAATATTAGAAGCTATAATCGAATTTTTAAAATTGTCTGCAACGGCAAATGCTCATTATGCTCAACTACGATGATATTTGGGAATTGAAATTTTTTGGGTTTTAAGGGATTAAAAAGGCATAAAATACAAATACAAAAATCATCACAGGTATTCGAAAATAACTTAAAAATATAATACTTTACTTCTTATTATTACTAGCATAAATTTCTAACAGTAACAACTGCAAAGAAAATACAAAGCTTAAAGTGGCTTTAAATGTCCTGAAGTAAAGAAAAATATGTAAATTTTTTATTTCTAAAAATCGTCAAAATAAGGGCATAAATCGTCATGTCGTCAATATGATATTTTTGGAGCTCAAAATCGTCAAAATGACGATAAATCGTCAAATCTGGCAGCTATGCCTACAAGACCTCTCTCCTGAATTCAATTATAGTGGTGTGGTTGTCCCCACTAGTGATATATTTCCCGCCAGTAAAACGTTGGCAACTGTGACTGGACAGACACCAGAGGTCTCAGGGCGGCAATCATCCAGAGCGTATGCCATTTGATTTGTCGCTCTGACATCCCCCTTTGGTTGACTTGACTAGCCGTGCCGGGGTATTAACAAGGGACAGTAGAAGCTACAGACTGTTGTTCTGACTCTACCCCCCTGACGCTTTCGGCACTGAGACTGAACAGATACCAGAAGTTTCAGGGCAACAATCATCAGAGCGTATGCCGTTTGATTGTTGCTTTGACCTTCCCCTTTGGTTGACGTGAATGACGCTGTTACTCGATGAACCGTGTTTGGCCGGCCTAGGGCTTATTAATTAATATTAAGCTTAAATACTCGATCTGTGTAATCTTAGCGTAGTTTAGTACGTAAGCTATTTTAATCATTCTAAATAAATAGTGTAGAATCTTCGAGGAGATGTCTTTTATTTATGTATGGACGCCGATGAACTACCCCAGCACCCGAGCGGAAACGTGTCATTACAAATGAGTACTTAAAAAGATGAGTAGAATCGAATCATACTCATAATTTCTGATACTTATACGCATTCATACTTATTTAATTAACATGGAACCTCTCTACTCATATTCTATGTTTGAAGTACCCATCATATTCATACTTAATAACACGTATGATGATGTTGTTCATTACACGACTCTCCTCCATAACTCAACATACACACGAATCACAAAATAAGTATGATTCGCATACGAACACTCAAATACTTACTAGAAGGTTGTGCTTGCTGCTCTGTCTTTTTTGCTTATGTGTCCTTTTTTCCCCTTTTTTTTTGTAAATGCAACAACAACTAAGACTGTAAAATTTGATGAATGATTCGCAAACCACTCGGAATCATTTATAAGTACTATTCTAAAGTTATGAATCTAAATGAGTAGGCTTATGAATCAAACATATTTCGAATGGTATGAGTTTGATGTCAACGTTGTACGCATACTCATTGCAACCTGTACTGTACTGTTAATCAATGTTGTTGGGAGTATGAATGAATCCAGAGTACATAGTTAAATTTCAATATTGTTGACTCACTTATATTCAAAATTTCATGAGTGCTTATGAGTAGCGAAAAAAGGATTCATTGCTGATCTCTGGTGCATACAATACAATAAAACGTAATTGTTTGGCCACAGCGAATTATTATTGGAGGTTTCATCGTATACTCATTATTAAAAAAAGCTCCAGTAGATACAACTTCTACTCAGCCACAAGGGAAAGAGAGTGAGGCATAAAGTAACACTCAGGTTAAACACCCACTCCAAATGTCCTTGAAATTACAAAAGTGGTTACAATGAAAAAAAGTGATTTCAGTTGACCTTTACCAGCATAATTTAATTTTATTTGTAACCACATTAACTGCCAGGTAAACTGCCAAGAGACATGTTGTATAGGGTGATTTTTTAAGAGCTATAGGAAAATTTTTCAAAGAAAAAACACATAAAATTCAGAAAAATGCATGAAATCTTTATTTGAATCGATAGTACGGTCGATATAATTTAATGTTTGAAGATTATTTCATGCAAATATTGAGCGCGACTGCGCCTCAAATGGTCCATCCGCTTAGTGCAATTTTGGCATACTCTTTCCAACATTTCGGCCGGTATCTCACGAATAAATGCTTCAATGTTGTCTTCCAATGCGTCAATTGAAATGGGCTTGTCTGTATAGACATGGGCTTTAACATAGCCCAAAAAAAAAAAAAGTCTAAAGGCGTTAAATCGCACGATCTAGGCGGCCAATTGACCGGTCCCGAACGTGAAATAAAATGTTCACCGAACTCGCCTCTCAATAAGTCCATTGTTACGCGTGCTGTGTGGCATGTGGCACCGTCTTGTTGAAACCACATGTCATGCAAGTCAAGTTCTTGCATTTTGGGCCAAAAAAAGTTGGATATCATCCCGAATAGCCGCTTCAGTGGGTCGATTAAACTGACCATAAAATGGAAGAAGCGCGCGATGAACTTCTTTAACAGAGCACGCATTTTGATAATAAAATTCAATGATTTGCAAGCGTTGTTCGTTTGTAAGACGTTTCATGGTTAAATTATAGACCAAACTGAAGATGTTTGACAGTGAAACAAAACACGAAACGTTCGTGAGCTTTTTAAACCAGTGTTGCCAAAAAGATAATAGCTAAAAAATCACCCGATGTATCAAAGCACATGACTCCATTGCCACCAGTGATATGCGTGAGACTAGATAAGGATTATGGCCTACTTTCCTGCGGATTTAGTCAATGGAAGAGTGTAAAAATTCCTAGCCGTGCAAAGAAAAGTGAATGCCTTAAGGATCAATCAAAGAGAAGTATTTCCAAAGCAATGCATTGCATTGGTTTCCCATATTTGTCATTGGACTCTAGAAAATTCTGCTGCAGCAAGAGTAAGATGAACTGCAGTGAATAATCCATTGCATAGCTTACTTAATTATTGACCTTTAGTCAGGATTACAACCTAGCTTCTCTTACTACCCACATTATATGTGTCTTAATTTTATCCAAAAGTAGCGTAACCTATAGTTTAAGAGGACCGTTTACCCGAGACACATTTGAGAAACTTTTGCATGGCAATTTTATTTTAGTCTCAGAGTTTTTGCCAGGAGACCGTAAGAAATAGATTTTTTTCGCTCTTGTTTGAGATATCTAAGAGCAGCTAAGCGACTGTGCTACGCCGAGAGTTATTGGATCCCGAAGATATCAGATCTCTCTTCAATTAAGACATTTATTATTACTGTGTGATAAAGAGGTGCCTCCTCTCATACTTTATTGGATATTCCTTTAATATAATGCCTCCTCCATGTCGATTGCCCTGACAAAACCTCAGGATTTTGCTGTTTGGTGTCAATAAAGTCAATTCTCCTTTCCAGCACTTGGTTTGCATCTTATGTGATTTATCGTTAATGCCTAACGGAATCCAAGTTGATGCTGCGGTGATTTATTCTCAACGTTGAAGTTTATACATGGTGGAGCTCCTATTCCGAATAAATGCCCACTGAGTCTACAGTGAGCTCAGGTTATTTTTTGATAGTTTGATGCATGACTCAGATCTCTTCTTATTGGAATTTTCAAAGCAAAAGTTTAGAATACCACAAACTCACTTGGTTTGAGAAGAGTCGTTGCCTCTCTTTATGTTTCATTTCTTTAAGCATCCTTTTCCATGTGTGTGAAAATAAATTCGAATTTGAAAATCCAAGACGCAATCCACAAATTTTAGCAGAGCCACATTTGCTGTTAACAAAGCAAAATTTCATCTTAGCAGAACAAAATTTGCCCTTAACAGAACAGGTTAGCTGTTTAACAGTATCCATCTGAACAAGCTAACTTGGTTAGGAGCTAATTTTGGGAAATTCTCTAGGTCTATGAGTACCAACTATATGCAAAGGTAGGTTCCAAGTCCTCTTAATATAATCAGCAACACAGTTACATATAAAGTGAGAGTGGTATTGATAAAATTGGCTTTGAAAATATCAATTTTTTGCTTTAAAATTCTCTAGAAGATCATCTTGGCCATTTTGGAACATATAAGAAATAGTACACCGTAACGACTATATGCAAATGGTAGTCCAGAGGGTCCTCTTTCGACTATTATTATAACACTATTATTCACAAATAATAATGATCATAATAGGAATTAATTTTTGTGTCAATAGTCTGCAATAATTGCAAAATAGAAGACTAATCTACTATTGCCACTGTTAAACATTTAACAGAGCTCTTGTTGGGTCACATCTAAAACATATATACACACAACAACATATATATCTAACACATAATATATATGTATAACATAACATAACACATATATATAGCATATAATATATATAACATAAAATATAAACAATACTTAATATACATATATAACATAATAACAATAAAATGAATTAATAATACTAAACCTTTAAATATGAACTACCCTAATATAATATAATACATAAGATAATTAAGAAGTAGCGTTAAGGTTAATGAATAAATAACATAGAATATAGTTCAAGGACAGATGAAGCAACGGAGTTGCTGAATGCCCTTGAACCGTTAGTATTAAGATAGATTTATATATGTTAGACTTAAGAATTGAATAAAAAAGAAATAAAGAATTTGAGTTGCTAGACAAACATTATCGACTTCGGTCTTATTTTTTAAAACTTAATAATTTTGGTCTTATTCACGCGAGTGTTATATAAATTCACAAAGTGCCCACAATCTATTTTTAATTATAAATTATTTAATTTAAAATCGGTCCTAAAAAAGATTAGGATCTAACATTTTGGCGCCCGAGCAGGGACACAAGTGAATTTAAAGAAAAAATTTTGATAAATTATATCAAATTCGTGTTAATTACTAAGTGATTTAAAATATATACATATATATAAAAATTTTAGTTGATAATTTGTTTCAATTAATTTCATTTAATAACACTAATCTCGTGTATAATTTCGCTAAAAGACCAAAATTCGCGCGAATTTCTATAAGTTTTTTAGAATTCCCATATATATGCGCGAGTGCAAATTTGATCGTATAAATAAATACATAAATCCAAATTTACAAAAAAAAAAAAAAAAAAATCTAAACAAAAGATTAAAAATATACCTACATACATACATATTTCGTTAGTGCAAAACATAAAATAAATATAGATAAAACAGACAAAAAATAACAAGTGTTACAAATAAAAATTGAAAAATATACATACATACCTACTGTGCGACAAGAAAATACAAATACAAAAAGTGTACAAACAACAAATAGAAAGTTAAAAAAATTTTATTGAAATATATATAAAAAAAATATATGTACACAATAAAAATATATAAAAAATACATATATATATACATACCTATACATCAAAAACAGTGCAGTGTAGTGCAAGAAAAATCAAAACCAAATACAACACACCTTTTACATCACACCATCGCACCTTCATTCCAACAGGCCATTTTCATCTGTAGCCACCAAATCAACCCTCAACCTATCATTTGAAGGAAGGATGCCCCGTTGCCACTGTATTCTGTGCAAAAAGGAACGTGCTTCTGAGATTAGTTCAGAAACCGAGGTAACAAGTATAAAATATATTTGTGTTGTTTCCTTAAATTTGTAAATTAATCAAATTTAAGAGGTTTTTGTAATTTGTTCAAAAACTGCTTAGCGCTTTAGAGTTGAACACAAATAATATATTTTATACTTGCAATTTTTTCAAATTATTCATTTATTTAACCAAAAATTTGAGTTTTGTGATATTTACCGCCCTTATTTTTGATTTAAATCGTACGTGTTGTTATTGTTGTCGTACACAGAAACAACAATACTTGATATATATATTGTTCGCAACAGTGATTATCATTTTTTATATTGATTTCTTGAACTTTTTACCGTCGGTATTTTTATTGAAAATAATTTATATTTTTATAAAAATTTTTTACCGAAATATTCGCGAATTTTTTACAATTTTTGTTTTTATCAAATTGTTTTTTTTGTTCCTTGCTTATTCTTGTTTGTTAGTTCGCTGAATATATATTGCATATGATCAGTGTTCCATTCCATCGTTCCCTTATTATTCACAGTATATACATTTCACAGCGGCTTATAGTATATACATTGCACAGCTGTTTACAGTGAGACGATTTACACTGTATACGGAATTCAATTTCCAAACAACAATTCAGTACAATTTTATTTAATTGTTTAATTGTTGTTTTATTAGGAAAAGGAAAAGAGCAAATTCATTATTCGACTTGATAAATTTTACATTTATCAAAGGCTGTGAGGGGAATAAACATATATTGCTATTTAGTTATTTTGACTGTGGAACCAGTATCTGGGGAAACCGCGAATAACAGGACTGAAATAGGACATATATCCGGATATTTTGTAACCGACGAGGGTTTGATCAATTCGTTAAATCTCCTAGTCCAAAGCAAATCATTCATCCTTTGGGAATTTCGTTTAACCAATAAATTAATTTGGTTACATTCGATTTGCTTTGAATTCAAAAGTTAATTGAAATGACTAGCAGGAAGAGACAAGATTCTCCCTCCAAATCGGAAAGTTTGGAGAAGTTAATTACAAAGAAAGCTAAGGTTGTTGAGAACATAACTCGAATTCGTCAATCCATTCTGGAGAAGACAATTTCTTTTAATCCAATCGAATTGGAATGTCGATTGGACATATTGAAAAATTATATTGACCAAGCTATGAAGCTCCAATCTGATGTGGATAATTTAGATCCCGAGAACAATGATAGAGCTGAGCTTGAGGACATTTGTGTGACCACTAAGGCATTGTTTTTGAGTCTCCTGGGTAAGAATGGGCAATCAAATGTGCCAGAAATGTCCTTTCTCGGACAACCACACCAGTCGAGGCTCCCGAACATGAAACTCCCCAAATTTAGCGGAAAATATTCCGATTACAAAAATTTTATGAGTTTGTTTGAGAACTTGGTCCACAACGATCCGACGTTGACAGATATTGAGAAGTTTAATCACTTAATATCATGCTTGTCCGATGAAGCTTTGGGTACGGTAAAAGCTTTTCAGATTACAGAAGCAAATTATCCCAAAGCAATAGCAAGTTTAAAGAAGGTTTATGACAATGAATGTCTTATATTCTTTGATAATATAAGAAAACTTTTTGATTTGCCACAAATCACAAAACCTTCAGCTATTGCTTTGCGAAGCATGATAGATACGGTATCCGCAATATATGATTCTCTATTGTCAATTGGTGATGATAAAAAGATTACGAATGCTATTCTCATACATTTAGTGATGTCAAAGGTTGATCCAGTCACCAAATCGAAATGGGAAGAACAACTCGACTTCGAGAAACTTCCACTTTGGTCAGACTGTGAATCCGCCTTGAACAAACGATATCAGCATATTGCAGCTGACGAGTCTTCAAGTTCAAGGCCGAGGTTCGATAATCAGAGAACTGAACATTTTTCGAGAAGAAATAACAGAGCCTCACTAAATGTATCGAAATCTAAACCGTCTGCTGACAAATGTTTATTTTGTAAATCGATTCAGCATAATATTAATAATTGCCCTTCATTCACTGCTGAGCCAGTAAGTCGAAGATTTGACTTTATTAAATCAGTGCCAGCATGTATAAATTGTCTCAAAAGGGGACACACAGTAGCGAAGTGTACATCATCGAAGTGCAGAATTTGTGGTAGCGCCCATAATTCATTGTTGCACAGGTACGACACAAGCGCAAGTGCAAATAATATCTACACTGGACAATCATCTACTTCACATGGATCGGTGAATTATTCTTCGTCCGATGAGAGAGTTATTCTCGCAACGGCAGTAGTCAGTGTAAGAAGTAGCTCTGGTAAATTGATACCAGCGAGAGCACTTTTAGATTCAGGATCTCAACCCAATCTGATAACGGAGGAACTTGCGCAGCTACTTAGATTGAAAAGAGAAGGAGGCAGACTAAATTTAACTGGTATTAGTGAAACAAATTCACTTTCGAAATCTAGTGTTAACTTAACTGTCACGTCGAGGGTTAACTCTACCCAATTTAATGCGAAATTCTGGGTATTGAGTTCGATTACCAATTTCCAACCTGATAGCGTTATAAATACAACCGGCTTACATATTCCTGACAATATAAAGTTAGCTGATCCATGCTTCCACAAACCAAGAAAGATTGATTTGCTCATCGGAGCGGAAATCTTTTTTGAGCTAATCTGTGTCGGTCAGATAAAATCTGGCCCGAGCCTTCCAATCCTTCAGAAAACTTCACTTGGTTGGATTGTCACTGGAAAGTACAATCAATCAAAGGGCTCCACTAAAAATAGCGTTTGTCATTTGAGTACTGCGATAGAAAACGAGAGCGATATTGATTCGATCGTCAGGAAGTTCTGGGAACTGGAGGAACTTCCAAATGAATCAATAAAGATTTATTCAGAGGAGCAGCAACAGTGTGAGGAGAAGTTTAGAAATTCAATACGACGTTTGGCGTCAGGACGATTTGTCGTCTCACTGCCTTTCAAGTCTGATGCACAATTGTTGGGTTCTTCGTTCGAAGTTGCAAAAAGGCGATTCCTCTCGTTGGAACGAAGACTGTCTAAAGACGACACAATGAGGCATATGTATCATGACTTTATGAAAGAGTATTTCAATTTGGGACATATGTCACTTCTGGATAATATGCCAGATTCTCCTCACTATGTCATTCCTCATCAATGTGTTCTGCGGCCTCAAAGTACTACTACTAAACTTAGAGTAGTTTTCGATGCTTCGTGTAGAACTTCTTCTCATGTATCATTGAACGATCTGCTAATGGTTGGTCCCACCATTCAAGAAGAACTGTATTCTACACTCATCCGTTTTCGCCTTCATCGCTACGTAATCACTGCAGATATCGAGAAAATGTATCGTCAAGTTTTGATCGACGAGAATGATAGGAATTTTCAATTGATCCTTTGGAGACAAAATCCATCTGATAGCTTACAGGTGTTTCGATTGAACACTGTAACTTATGGCACGACTTCTGCCCCATTTCTAGCTATAAGATGTTTAATTGAATTGAGCGATTTGTACAAAGAGACTTTGCCTATTGGTTCAAAAGTTGTTCGCAGTGATTTTTACGTTGATGATTTGTTAACCGGTGGTGAAAGTTACGAGGATCTGATTACAATTCGTAATCAAGTCACTGAGATCCTAAGTTCAGCAGGTTTTAATCTTGCGAAATGGTTTTCTAATCATCCCAAATTTATCAGTACTCTACAAAGTGAAAAGCTATTGCATAGCGATTCGGATTCTGCTAAGGCTTTGGGTTTACATTGGAGTCCGAAGAATGATTCATTAAAGTTTCATTTGGAGAGTTCTTTCAAAGAATTGAAAGCAACAAAAAGAAACATACTATCGGTTTCTTCTCGACTATTTGATCCTCTCGGACTATTGTGCCCTATTGGTATAAAATCCAAGATCTTACTACAAGAACTTTGGATTCAAAAACTTGACTGGGATGAATCAATTCCCATGAACCTTGATACTTCATGGGAAAATCTCAAATCTAATTTAATGGAGATTGATTCAATAACAATCCCAAGATTCGTCCAAACAACTTCCACTGCAAACATCCAAATACATGGATTTGCTGATGCCTCAATGCGAGCATATGGGTGTTGCATTTATGTTAGAAGTTTCGAGTCTGGCAAAGTTACTGTCAGATTACTTACCGGAAAATCTAAAGTTGCTCCACTCAAGACAAAATCTCTTCCGAGACTTGAGCTGTGTGCTGCACACCTATTGGCAAAGTTGTGGACTCGAATTAAGCTCATGTTGGAATTTAGGATCGATCAAGTTTATTTCTGGACTGATTCGGAAATAACTTTACATTGGGTAAAAACCCATCCATCCTCCCTTGCTACTTTTGTATCGAACAGAGTAGCCGAGATACAGGAGTGGTCAGAGAAAATTTCATGGCGACATGTGCCAACTGACCATAATCCAGCTGACATCGTTTCTCGAGGATGCGACGTCCAGGAATTGAAACAGTCGATCTGGTTTGAGGGACCGTCATTCTTATTAGATGACAGTTCTTCCTGGCCTGTTAACAGACATTTCGAGTTAACAGAGAACCAAAAACTATTGGAAAAAAGGAAAACAAATGTATTTCTTGCAGTAGAGGATCCACAAAATTGTTTGTTGGATCTCATAGAAAAGTATTCCTCGTACAAAAAATTGTTACGAGTCACTGCGTTTGTAATCAGATTTGTTGACATCTTGAAAAAACGTAAGGTTGAGAAAAATTATCCACCTACTGCAATCGAATTGAAGTGGGCTTTCTTTCGACTTGTAGAAACGATCCAGAAAACTAACTTTTCTGAGGAGATACTGAAACTTCAGAAATCTCTTGTATTGCCCTCTAATATCCAGAGGTTGACACCATTTCTACATACATTTGTCGAGGAGGATAAATCGTTTTCACTAATAAGGGTAGGTGGAAGACTGCTAAATGCAGACTTGAAGTACAATACCAAGTTTCCACTATTATTACCGAAAAGGAATAGCTTTGTCACGCTCTACTTGCGAAACTTGCATTTGGACAATTGTCATGCTGGTACAAAGGCACTTATAGCTCTTTCGCGAGAAAATATCTGGTTGATAAATGCGAAAGAAGAATGCAAGAGGATAGTTAGCAAATGCGTACATTGCTTCCGCTATAAACCGAAGCTTATGTCCCAAATAATGGGAAATTTACCCACTAATAGAGTGAGAGCTTCGCGCCCATTTTTAATAGTCGGAGTCGACTACTGTGGTCCTATTGACGTATCTTTGAGAATACGTGGGCGACCACCATTAAAAATGTATATAGCGGTTTTCGTTTGTTTTACATCTAAGGCTGTCCATTTAGAATTAGTCTCTGATCTTTCCTCTGATGCTTTTCTTTTATCTTTTAAAAGGTTCGCTGCCAGGAGAGGACTACCCAACGAAGTCTACTGCGACAACGCGACGAATTTCGTCGGAGCCAGCCGCGTATTGAAAGAGCTGCACCAAGCGTTCGTCAAGAGTCGACAGGCCGTCGAGTCGTACGCAGCGTCGTCCGGGGTGAAGTTCAGCTTCATACCACCTCGGGCGCCGCACTTCGGAGGACTATGGGAAGCCGCCGTCAAACAAGCGAAGTTCCTACTTCTGCGAGCCGTGGGCAACATGGCGCTCACACAAGAAGAGATGGCAACAATGCTCGCAGACGTAGAGGCGGTGCTCAACAGTCGTCCAATTGCACCGCTGTCTCCAGACCCCAACGACGGAGAAGCCTTGACACCAGCACATCTACTAATAAGCGAGGGTCTGCGTTCGCTGCCGCCAGAATTCGCAGAAGGCGTGAAAGACAGAGAGGTGAAATTATGCAAGCGTTGGCGTCTGCTCTGCAATCTCAAGCAGACATTCTGGCAGGCCTGGTCTCGGGACTACATACTCGGGTTGCAGCACAAAACCAAGTGGCAACAAGGAATGCCCAACCTCGAAGTAGGTCAGGTGGTAATCGTCCACGAGGACAATCGCCCGCCACAGCAATGGTTGACCGGGAGAGTCGTGGCCGTAATCAAAGGCGAAGACGGCAAGGTCAGGGTGGCGGAGGTCGCAACGCGCAACGGCGTCTATAAGCGCCCTATACATAAATTGGCACCTCTGCCATACAATTGAAGACATTCAGTCCTTCAATGGGGCCGGAATGTTGGGTCACATCTAAAACATATATACACACAACAACATATATATCTAACACATAATATATATGTATAACATAACATAACACATATATATAGCATATAATATATATAACATAAAATATAAACAATACTTAATATACATATATAACATAATAACAATAAAATGAATTAATAATACTAAACCTTTAAATATGAACTACCCTAATATAATATAATACATAAGATAATTAAGAAGTAGCGTTAAGGTTAATGAATAAATAACATAGAATATAGTTCAAGGACAGATGAAGCAACGGAGTTGCTGAATGCCCTTGAACCGTTAGTATTAAGATAGATTTATATATGTTAGACTTAAGAATTGAATAAAAAAGAAATAAAGAATTTGAGTTGCTAGACAAACATTATCGACTTCGGTCTTATTTTTTAAAACTTAATAATTTTGGTCTTATTCACGCGAGTGTTATATAAATTCACAAAGTGCCCACAATCTATTTTTAATTATAAATTATTTAATTTAAAATCGGTCCTAAAAAAGATTAGGATCTAACAGCTCTGTTAATAGCAAATTTTGCTCTGTTAACGCCAAATGTTTCGCTGCTAAAATTTATGGATTTCGTCTTGGATTTTCAAAATCGAATTTATCTTCACACACATTAATACAACACCCCCCGGTTACTTGCCTCGATAAAGTATGACACAGAACGAGTCAAAACTGGACTTGAACAGCCAGTCTTAAAGGGAATTTGATTACTTGTCAAAATTTAATTTTTGTTTGTTTTTTGTAATTCATCATACAGACTATGGTAGTCCAGAGGGTCCTCTTTCGAACTGTGGTAGTGGGATAGTCGGAATAATTCCGTCCTCCATCCCCACTTAATATGCTTTACATTTCAACACTTTTGTTCATAAATAATAATGTGATCATAATGAGAACTATATTTTATGTCAATCTGTCTGCAATAATTACAAAGTAGAAGAATATTATTGTCACTGTTAAACAGTTAACAGTGCTCTGTTAATAACAAATACCCTGTTAAAGGCAAGATGTGGCGCTGCGTCTTTGGTTTTTAAATTCGATTTTATCTTCACACACATTTCTTTCCTAAACATACGAATCAACTCTTCCGAAGGGTTCTGGCCTCATCAATGATGTGAAAGCTAGTCTCCTTGGTCATTGCCGATAATTCTGTCTACCTCGCAATTAAATTTGAATTTTAATGCGATTTTCTTAACTTATCATACAGCAAAGTCCAGCAATTTTTCGTTATGTCTCTCTCTCTCTCTCTCTCTCACTTTCAATCAACAACCTACAACATATTTGAAAGTAACACCCAAAGCTACAACACATCACTGCTCATCAACAAACAACACCATTTCCCTTGAAAGGTTTTTTTGGTTTGCAAAAACGATCAGCAACATTAGCACGCCACTAAATGACTCACAACAAATTCAGGTTACAGGTTTACAGTTTATCATACTAATGCTGGCATAAACGTAAATATTTAGGTGTTTGTGTGTGTGTGAAAGTATGCTGGCAACATTAACACAGATAAACATCTTAACACGTGCCGTTGATTTCTTCGTTTATTATGGCTGGCTGGCTGGCTGACTGCTCTACTTGATATTGTGTGTGAAGATTGTTGTTGATGATGTTGAATAAGATGAGTACGCTAAGATAAACATTAAATTACGGCACTCACCTTTGCTTGCTTGCTTGTTCACTTCTCTTTTGTTCACTTACCGGCAATAGCTCTTGTTATTTATTAAAACCACTATTTTAAGAAAACACACCTACACATACACATACACACACACACTTTTGCTCTTGATCTCTGTCTCTCTCACACATTAAATGGCGAAATGTATATCAAGTGGCAATCAAAAGCAAAATGTTTACAAGCACAAGTGCATGAAATGTTTATTGTTTGTTGTTGTTTAGTGTTGCTTCTTAAAGTATTTGGAAGTGTTGTATTTCTATTTAGTACTGTTGATGTTGTTGTTGTTGTTGCTGTTTATTTACTATCAAATTTTACTCGGCATTTTAATACAAAAAAAGTAAGTGAAGTGAGCAAGCAATCCCAAACGAAATGAATAAAGATGAGAGAGAGAGAGAGAGTGGTAGAAAATTTGAGTGCGTGTGTGTGTTCATGTACTAATGATTAGAGTGGTTTTTGTTGTACAACATGCTCGAGTGGGACACACACACACACTTTAAAATGAATAGTAATAAGCACACGCGAAACATTCAATGTGTTTTATGAGTTTATGAGTGTGAAATGAACGAAAGCACTTGTATGGGTGTGTGTGTTGTTCAAGGACAGCCATAATAAAGGGTGATTTTTTAGCTATTATCTTTTTGGCAACACTGGTTTAAACAGCTGACGCACGTTTCGTGTTTTGTGGTTTGGTCTATAATTTAACCATGAATCGTCTTACAAACGAACAACGCTTGCAAATCATTGAATTTGGCATCATTGGTACTTCTTCAAAGATGCTGCGAATCGTAACGTAACTGTGAATGATATCCAACTTTTTTTTGCCCAAAATGCAAGAGCTTGACTTTCATGACATGTGGTTTCAACAAGGCAGTGCCACATGCCGCACAGCACGCGTAACAATGGACTTATTGAGAGGCGAGTTCGGTGAACATTTTATTTCACGTTCGGAACCGGTCAATTGGCCGCCTAGATTGTGCGATTTAACGCCTTTAGGCTATTTTTTGTGGGGCTATGTTAAAGCGCATGTCTATACAGACAAGCCCGCTTCAATTGACGCATTGGAAGACAACATTGAAGCATTTATTCGTGAGATACCGGCCGAAATGTTGGAAAGAGTATGCCAAAATTGGACTAAGCGGATGGACCATTTGAGGCGCAGTCGCGGTCAACATTTGCATGAAATAATCTTTAAACATTAAATTATATGGACCGTACTATCGATTCAAATAAAAATTTCATGCATTTTTCTGAATTTTATGTGTTTTTTTTTTGAAAAATTTTCCTATAGCTCTTAAAAAATCACCCCTTAAGTGAAGAGAGCAGCGCAGCATTATCAAAATGATGAATTGCATTGAATTCGTTTGTTTTCATTAAGAGAAAGCGTATTTTGCGCTTAAAGAACCATAGAAAGTAAAAAAAAACTTGTTGAATTTCTATAAAAAAAAACTACGAATTTTTTGAATTTCATTTTGGCAATATTTTACCTGTTATTCGATAACAGAAATCTTGATTAAGAATTTTACCTGCAAAGAAATAAAAGAAACGGAAAGAAAAGAAATTGATTAGAAAACACAAATATTACAACAACAACATATATTTGGATTGTAAAAATATATTCACTTTTGCCCATTAGATAGGCTTAATAACCTGCATGTCAATTTAAAAAAGTGAAATAGGATCGCGTTAGGGGGCCTATCAAGGCTAGAGGAAAGTATGCCTCACGATTGGAACCTCAGTGTCCTCTGTCCTGTTCTGAAAAAGGGAGACCCAACGATATGCACCAACTACAGGGGTATAAGCCTTCTCTCTATCGCGTATAAGGTTCTAACGGGCGTATTGTGTGAACGACTGAAGTCACCCGTCAAAAGACCGATGGCACCTTATCAGTGCGGCTTTAGGCCTGATAAGTCCACCATCGTCACACACATATGTACTACCGGGTTATCCATTTCGTGGTTTCAAAAGTAAACGTAAATAAAACACATATAAAATATTTTTTCCATGATATTTCTTTTTTATTGTAAAGTTTGAACGTTGACATTATGTGTGAAACACTACATCATTTAAATGACCACCACGCGAAGTGTTGCAAGCGTTGATTCTTTTGAGGTAATTTGGGCGGTATGTCAGCCATAACTTGATGAATGTTGGTTTTTAAGTGCTCAAGAGTTGAAGGTTTATTTGCATAAACGCGGTCTTTCGCGTAGCCCCACAAAAAAAGTCTAATGGTGTCAAATCGCATGATCTTGGTGGCCAGTTGATATCGCCACGACGAGAAATTATGCGGCCAGGAAATGTCTCTTGCAATAAAACCATATTCACTCTAGTTGTGTGGCATATGGCACCGTCTTGTTGAAACCACATATTCTCCAAGTCGTATTCTTCAATAGCAGGCAAAAAAAGTCGGTTATCATCAGTGGTGTTGTGCTAATCTTTTTTTTTACCGGAACGCGCATATATAATTATATAAACAGGGCCGATCCTGGGTAGGCGGCCGCTCTGTGCGGTCTCATGTCCCAAATTTAACGACGGGGGTGATTTTCCATGATAATCCTGACGGCAGCGTTTTTTTTTAGGTCTCATGTCCCAAATTTGACGACGGGGGGGGAGGGAGATTTCCCCCAATTTTCGCCCATCGCCAGTTTTTAAATACTCAAATTCTTAAGTAGTAATTAGTTCGGGTTCGGGTTCACGTATTTGTTTCGGTTCGGGTCGAGTTCCGGTTCAGCAGAAAAAAACGTTCCGGACTCCGGTTCACGGTTCGGAAAAACAAGCCGGTTCGTTCCGGTTTTTGTTCCGGTTCGGGTTCGGTTCAAACCCTTGTTTATAAAATTACATATAAACATTCGTCAAAAATTAGAAAAAAAATCAGCAATTCTTTTTAATTTTTTTCAAAACGTCAGCCAATTCTCGTTATCAGAAATCATCTTTAGTTCCGGAACGCGTTCCTGTCCAGAAAGGAAGTACCGGAACAACGTTCCGGAGCGATCCGGCTCGACAACACCACTGGTTATCATATGACCATAACGCTCCGAATTGACGGTGACAGTCGTTACATCGTCGTTTTCGAAGAAGTAAGGTCCAATCACACCTTCGGACCAAAGAGCGCACCAAACAGTGACTTTTTCTAGATGTAATGGCCTCTCTTCAATTACTTGAGGAACCCCAAATATGACAATTTTGTTTATTAACATACCCACCGAGTGTGAAATGTGCTTCATCGCTGAAGAAAATTTTGTTCGATACGTGGCTGTGGCAGAATCACCATTTTTTTAGTAGGTTTTGATAATTTTTATGCGTTGTGTGATAGTTAAGCGATCAATGTCAGACTTTCAACTGAAAAGAAAAAAATTGGTTTCACAACTTAGTTTGAGAGATGTCGAATTCCAGTCCCATACTTGAAACCACGAAATGGATAGCCCTTTACGTCAAATCCTGGAAAAGGCCCACGAAAAACAATTCTACACACACCATCTTTTTGTTGACAGCAGCTTTTTGGCGGCCTTCGATAGCCTCATAAGGGATCGTGTTTTTGTCGCAATGTCTGAGCTCGGTATACCTGCAAAGCTGATAAGGCTATGCAGAATGAAGTTGAGCAATTCGTGCAGCTCTGTCAAGATAGGAATTAAACTCTCCAAACATTTTGATACCGTGCGAGGTTTCAGACAATTGTCATCATAGGGCGTACCAAGCGAGATATTACTGTTGCCTTTAGTGCTATTGAACGGGAGTCTACTAAGATGGGTCTAGCAGTAAATGTGTAAATGTTGTCGACAAGTAGGGATATGCAGCTTATTGGACCTCAGATTACGGCCGATAACTATACGTTCGATATAGTCGAGGAATTTGTTTGACTTGGCTCCGCCGTTACCACCAAAAATGATGTCAGTTTGGCGATGAAGCACAGGATGACTCTTGCCAACTGGTGCTGCTATGGTCTCAATAGGCAATTGAGTAGCAGATACCTCTTTCGTACGACAAAACTAATACTCAACAAGACGCTCATCCTTCCCATACTTCTTTATGGCCCAGAGGCATGGACACTATTAAGCACTGATGCAGCAGCCTTTAGAGTATTCGAGAGAAAAGTCCTGCCTAAGATCTTCAGACCAGTGCGAGTTGGCGATGATTTCCGCATCCAATCCAACATTGAGCTGTATCAGCTCCTCAACAACATAGACGTTATGGAGCGTATTAACATCCAGCGGCTGCGCATTCTCGGCCATGTCCATCGAATGAAGGAGGAAGCTCCGGGGAGACGGGTATTTGATGCAGTGATCTGCGAAAGTCGGCGAAGAGGACGACCTTGTTTGGGTTGGATGGACCAAACCGCAGAAGCCCTGTCATCGATTGGTGGTACCAACTGGCGTAGGAACGCAGAAAGCAGTGCGCCTGGGAAGATGTATCAAGGCAGGCCGAAATCCGTTAATCGGGTTGCCAATGGCCAATTAAGTAAGTATCACAGCTAAGATTTTGTACTGGAAACATTTCTCTCAGAATCCCATATGTCGGGATATACTTTTAGCTGTCAATTAGCTCCCATATGAAGGCTCTTTTACTCCGTGAAATGTTTATTATTTATAAATATGGATTGTCTAACTACAGCAGGGCATATAAAAAATGTAATAAGGTCACCACAAAGTTCGCCTTTCAGAATTTATCGCTTCTGTAAGTGAAAGGGCGTTACTTACCTATCATTATGGTGTATTTTCTATTTCGATTTGCAACTCTATTCATATAAACTACAGTACACAAAGTAATTAAAGCCAGCTGGCCAGTCACAATGCTGATTGAGCTCGAAAAAACTTCTTAACCTTGAAGTCAATTACATAAGTTAGAAGAATAATTTAAAAATTTTTAGAATATAAGACAAAAGAGGCTTAAGTGTATCCCCTCTAACAGTACAGAATCTATACATCTCGATATCTATATTTGTCATACAACGAATACTGTGGCCACTCATTCAGAGAGGTTTCAAAAAGCTCGTGATTACTAACAATCCTAGAAACATTTTACGAATATTAATGCCGAATAACTGACTCATAATGTTTGGACTGCTCTGTGACCCAGTTTTAATTGCCCACAACAAAATAATGCGGTGCAATCAACTACTGTGTCATTGGGAAACGTATTAAATGGGCGCTTTGACTTTCAAGTCGAATATATCTGTTTAACAAACAATTCTTTTACAAATTTTAGGAATAGTTTAGCCAAGCAGAAGTATAATCTCCACATTAATATTAAAAATTCCAGGCTTTGATGTGACAAAGAAAACTGTAGCAAGGATGAGCTCCATCCTATGGAGAGAACTGCTTATCTTTTAGAGAGACAGAGAGATACAAGCGTAATATTACGATTTAGTTTTTAATCCTGACCGTTCTTTCAAGCAGGTATTCCCACTAAGCTGCTAATTTTTCTATTTCAGCAGGTTTTAGAATAGCAGGGTTGCCATATTGAGTTGTTTACATACAACTGTCTCTCTCTGTGTTAATGTATTTGGTTGTTGTATTGTGTGTAATGATGAGGAATTTTGTTTTATTATTATTTCCATATACAGCACATGTATTCTATTTTTGATAGGTTGCCGCTCAACATTACACGCGTCAAATGTGTTTACCGTCATAACGTATTTTGTTCGTTGATTTTCTTTCAATTATAAATTCCCTTTAAAGAGTGATCGTCTCTTAGTGGCATATAATGTGTGACTAATTGTTTTATTACTTTATTGTTATTGCTGTTGTTGTTGTTGTTATTGTTCTTTATGTATTGCGGTTGATGGTTTATGTTGCGCTTGACGTCACAACAAATCGCGTTTTAATGATTAATAACATGCAACAGCAACACTAAATACGATACAACAAAAAACAAAATAACAGTAAAAATAATAATAATAATGAGGAGAGTAATAAAGATATGAAGAGAACAATTACACACACACATACATACCTATACGTAAACATACATAGCATGTATGCTGCTTGGAAAAATAATATGCAAAAAAATATATGAGAAGCCATTAATAATAACACACACAAACAAATGTACATACACATACACAAGCAAACATATGTAAATGTTTACATTGTCAAGCGATTCAATTTGAAGAGAAATATGTGTCTTACAAAGCCATCGTATCTCTCTCTCTCTCTTCGTTTCGAGAGTTATTTTTATGCTGATAAGCGATGATTATGGCACGACGATGATGATGGCAATCTTGTAATGATAAATGAGTGTGAAACGGATTGTTTGTTTGTTATTAATGAGCGTTATGTGTTGTTGTTAAAAAAGGATTTTTAACATAAAAGCATTACAGGCTAATTAAACTAAGTAAAGTAAAGACAGGCAGGCAAACTGTTTTGCAGTTTGTGTTGCCATAAACACAATAGAAGCAACATTTTGAGGCACAGCAATCTCTCGAAAATAGAATACATAGGCGTATATTGAAATGTAGTCGCCGTAGTCTAGTCGGTAGTATGTCGGCTTATTAGACGTAAAGCCTGCGTTCAAACCTCAGGTCAGACATCAAAATAAAATTATGAAAAAATATTTCTTCGGCGACTGCCTCTCAGCAGAGTTCTGGCAAAAACTCTGAGAGTAAATAAAATTGCCATGAAAAGTTTCTCAAAAAATCTGTCGTTCGGAGACGACTTTAAACTGTAGGTCCAGCCACTCATGTATAAAAATTAACACACACAACGTATGTGGTGTGAGAAACTAAGTCGTAATACTGACTGAAGGGTTGTAATGACCAATTATGTATGTATATGGAAAGGTTTATTTTAAGGCAAATGCTGCTGCTTTGCATTTATGCTAATTTCTAGGTTTATTTCCAGCATTAAGGGAATTAGTGCTAACAGTGAGAGAGGATTTTTGCTAGCAATGAGCGATTAGTGCTGTCAATACAATAACATGCATGAAATAGAAGTTTTTTAAAAACGCCATGTATGAAATATAATGCACAGATACATTTTATTGGCACCATTGATAAAGCTTTGCCGCTACTGCCTTTAATATATTCAATGCGAATGCAGGTTACCAGAAGCTGCAATGGGAAAATTGTTGTGCTTGCTGTGTTGTGTTCATTGTGTTTATCGCATGTGGATTATGTATCGAAAGAATGATTAGAACATATTGTTACGAAAATGAAAAATCTAGATACTGTTTTGCGTTTACATCACTTAACATTAAAATTATAAACAAAACCTACAAAAACAAAAACAATGCAGCGAACAAACATGTTTACATGTTTACAAATTATTGTACTGCTTAATATAACAACAAACACCAGCATAAAAATGGTAAACATGTAAACAAAAATACAACAACAAACGCTTCTAGAATAAACGTAAACAACGATGTATACATTTATAGAGAGCTCGAGAAGGCGAAGTCATGAACATTTACCTTCAAGAACATTCATCAGACTGTTTGCGTTGCCCTATAAAAGGCAAGGTAAAGCAGGCGACGGAGTTAGTGAAGTTCAGTCAATCTTTTGTGAAGACGCGTTGCGTTTGAAGAGAGTAATCGTGGTTTGAAATCTCCGTTACAAAGATCTATTGAATAATTGTCTAGTAATTGTTATTGTTTATGCAAAGGGTATAAATAGGGGAATAACAAAGAAAAGCAATTGTTGTTGTTTACATTAAGTTGTGAACAATGGCACAAAGACTTGTGCGAATTATAAAGAATTTTAATTAAAACTAAAAACAAATTTATATTTATTTTATTTTCAATATACGAGCTCATATTTTAAACGTTTTTAAAAAGGTAAAAACGTAACAATAAGTTACGTAAGCACCACCTGAGAACTAACAAACACAGGGAAACTGGAAACAAGGGCCGTCAAAAAACACCTGGATACAATCACCTCTGGGGACTAATAAAATCTGGACAGAAACTTCAATAACATCGTTGAGCTCAGAGTTTAAATCTGCACATCAATTTAATACAGAGGCAGCTTACAATTTGAGGACAAAGAGCAGAAACAATTGTTGTTTTGATGGTCCTGATAATTTCAATAGAATTTGAAGCAGTTAATGCATGAATTAAGCAACGAATGCGGGTACATTTTTGCACATTTAAGTGGCTTATGTAAGTTTGAAGTTGCGCTTGACTTGTACTTTAAGAACTTGAGTAGAGGATCGCACAGTCGGTCTCTCTCTCTCTCTCTTTCCGCTTCACAATTAAAACGTAATTTTTTTTCAAAATTCGACTCTAATGCAATTAAATGTGAGTGAATAAATAAAGCTGTTGCAGTCCATTATTTATGAGGTTTGGCTGGCTAGCCGACGTGTCAGTGATAATGAATGGCAGCACACAGGCAGGTAAGACAAGCAATTTAACCATCAAAATGAAAAAGTCAATTAGTGCGTCTATTAGTCATCGAATATGCTTTGTTTTCTTTCTTTTCATTTTTATTTGACTTGACAGTTTTATTACGTCTCGTACGTTTAAGTGCTTTTTAAAGATCACTTTTTGATAAGCCAGAGACAAAAAGGTTCAAGTACCTCACTAAGTAAGCGGCTTAGAAACAAATTTGAAAAAAAAAAAATTATTAAATAGGAACGCAAAGAATAGGAACGTTTTGAAAGATTAACAAAAAAAAAACACATTAAAAACGTTGGGTTTTGTTTTGAGATTTCAATTTGAGATCAAAAAAATCTTTTCAAATGTTTGAAGATTTAAAAAAAAGGAAAAGAAATTTAAAAACTATACACAGGTAAAAAAATGTATACACATTTCATATAAAATTATGATTACGAAGAGTTATCAAGAGCTTAGGGATATCAAGAATCATATTAACGAGGTATAAAGCAAGTGCTTCGAATGCTGAAATCATAGCCAACTCGCATTAGACCGAAGACCTTAATTTGGAGTTTACTCTCCAATACTCCTAAGGCTGTTGCATTTTTGCGTAATGGCGTCCATTCTTCTGAGCCCTAAAACAGCATATCTTTTAGAGAGAGTAATATTACGATTTAGTTTTTAATTCTGACCGTTCTTTCAAAGAGGTTTTCCCACTAAGCTGTTAATTGTTCTATTTTAACAAGTTTTAGAATAGCAGGGTTGCCATCTCCAGTTGTTTATATACAACTCTCTCTCTGTGTGTGCGTTAATATTTTTGGTTGTTGTATTGGATTTAGTGATGAGGAATATTGTTTTATTCTGCCTAGAACAGCACTCTGTGGATAAACGACTTGGAAAAACCACTGCTCAGCGATATAAAGAAAGTCTTGAAAATTCATCAGAAACGGTTGAAAACGAAAATAATTCACATCATTAGAACTGAAGTCGCCGTAGTCCAGTAGGTAGTGTGTTGGCTTGTTAGACGTAAAGGTTCGAGCCCCAGGCCATACATCAACACAAAATACAAAAAGTATTTCTTCGGTGATTTCCTCTCAGCAGATTTCTGGCAAAAACTCTGAGAGTAAATAAAATTGCCATGAAAAGTTTCTCAAAAAATCTGTCGTTCGGAGTCGACTTTAAACTGTAGGTCCCGCCACTTATGTATAAAAATTAACACACACAACATAAGTGGTGTGAGAAACTAGGTCAATAATCCTGACTGAAGGGTTGTAATGACCAATTATGTTATGTGTAGAACTGTACTCCAGAAAACAGAACATCTTTCATGCTAGAGTTTATAAGGATGTCCTGGATTATCGGTTGGTCTGTTGGGACAAATGTAAGCAGAGAGAAGATGAATTACATGGAGCCTCTTAACGCCAATACTTTCGTACTGGGCATCTGAGTTTACCTCTAGCCTTCTCAATCGCATACACAACACATAGAAGTGTACTGATTTACGAGGGTAGACTATTTGACTATTGATTTTTTAGAGCACCATCACATTGTGCTCTGACTTCCACTATTTTATCGCTGATTCAACAGAAAGGACTCCTGTTTGACAAAGTACGTCCATTCATGTACGATTGACTAGCTGTCGGCATTACAGAGAGAATTCCTACTTCAGTCGTAAACGCTTCTAATGCTGCGCTGCATATGTCGCTTCCCGTGTAATCACGTACTGGGAAGGGAATTGTTGAGATCGTTTACCATCGTTAGACTTGTCAAGGCAATATTATCAAGGCACTGCATGAATAGGTGTCTTCCTTTGTATTGATCTCTAAAATAATTCTTCTTTTACCTGCAAAGCTTAAATCACTTCAAAAAGCAATACGCGAAAGAGAGGAGCAGAAATGAAGGTGAAAAATAGTGTGGAAGTGGTAACGACGACACTTTTTAACACGTTTTTTTTTAATGAAAATCAAAGCAAAGAAGCGAAAAAAAAGAAAAATTTTATAATGAAATACGGTTACAGAGCAACAACAACATCAACAACAACGAAGAGAAAAACGAAAAAAAATACTGGAAAATCTGTGTCAATGTCTGTGAACTGGAACTGTTTGTTGGTGTGGCAGAAAGCGTATAATAAAGACAAAAACTAAAAGAAGAAGAAGAAAAATTAAAAAAAAACCATGCTACACGAGCTTAACAACAAAGTTGTTGGTGGAATACAGTGAAGGCTAGAACTGAGGACTTAAATCGAACAGAGCTCCTAGAGCCGATATAGAACAGGTACTCATTGCCTTTGTTATGCCAGCACACGCTCGCTTCTGTGCTTATATTATCCTAATTTATTTGTGCCGTTTTCATATTCGTCCTGTCTGCCTCGGCAATTCGCCCATGGGTCACCTACTGGTATGGCCATCAAAGCATAATTCCGGAGTTCCATTTACTACTGAAGCACACTTTGGTTGATGTTGCGAAGTGTCTCTTTCAAATTTTCCTTTAGCCATCAGGACTACATCATCTGCATATCCATGGTAGTCGATGATCGCCTAAGATAGCTGTATTAGGCGTTGATCTACTACCAGGCTCCATACTAGTTGTGAAAGGACAACACCCTGCGAGCATATTTTCTGCGTATGTTTCAGCTATCCATCTGGACATCATAGGTTCTAAGCCTCTTCTGTTATTACCTTGTGAGAAGTATTATCAAATGCGCCCTCTATGTCAAGGACACAACTGAGTGATGCTGCACTGAATCAACAAAAACTGTCTCAGTAGATCTGCCTATCCTATAACCATGTTGCATAGGATGATGCAGTGCCCAGACTATAAAAAATTCAACTTGATTATCACGTGGTTTTAACATTTATCACTCGGCACACAATATCATAAACCTCATGTCATGGAGCATTTCAATGGCCGCCTGTTTTGCTCTGCACTGTCTTATGAAGCCAACTATGTTTGCATGTATGTTTACCTAACTATGGAGTGTAAAAATGAAAAATGCAGGTCTTTAATTAGAAACTGGCAAGAAATGTGTTGCAAAAAAAAAAACAGAAAAAAATCAAAAACGTAAAGCTTGTTCGCAAAAGAAAGGTTTGAGAGAAGAAGAAACAAAAAAGAAATCACTAGACAAACCAACCAACCAACCTACATAGAAAAAACGTAGGGTTTTTCAACCAAAGACATGCAATATGATTCGTTTGTAAAATAAATAAACAATGGGTGGCACGTGATAATATGAATTCACTAGCATTGCTGCAAATGCATGTTGCTTTCCACACTTTAAAATATTTTTTTTAAAGAAACATTTTTTAAAAGAAAAAAAACTTTTTTTTTTACCCCAAAAAAAAAATCGATTGTATTTCCGTTGTTCTAGCAAATATATCGATAACTTATGAAACAATTATTATTTCTTAATTATCCACTTCATTTGGCATTAAATTAAAAACATAAAGAAGAAGAAAAACGTAATCAATACTTCCCTCTCCCCTCCCAGTAAAGCAATGCCTTCTCTCAAGCGTAACCATGGAAATGATTTTGAAAATCATTTGTGCAAGAAAACCAACCGACAAAAATGAAAAAACAAAGAAAAAAAACGTAAATTTTTTATTAAAATTTAACACAAGTCAACATTTAATCAAAATAATATAAAGACAACAACAACAACAATAACAACAACATTACAAAAGTAATATGGCAACCCACAAAAAAGCACAAACAAACAATCATCAACGTCGGCATTCTGCTCATTTGCGATTAAAAAACCGAAATACAAACACTTACTCATTGTATAGAGAGACACACACAATTATTGAAAATAAATTTAAGAAAACAAATATAAAACAATCTGCCCCCTCTCACTTTCCCCCCTTGTCAAAATTAACAAGGCAATGTAATATGCTCAATGCTTGAACGCTCCGCTCCGTTGAGGCATAAAGACAAAAGCAAACTAAAGCGGAGTCACAGGCAATAAAACAACAAATTGTATCCACATTCCATATTTATCCAAAAAAAAAGGAAGCAATCAAGCCAATCGATAAGGGGGAATAGGTCTCTAGCATACACAGTCAAAGAAATAATGAGTAATTTTGGGGGATGGTAAGCCAATTAACGTGGCTTACCACGTAAGCCATTTGAAGTGTTGCGAGGCAGCTGTAGCGGAAAAATGCCGCATACAAGAAAACGTTGCAGTCAGCCGCTACGCGAGCCATTGTCGAGAATTATAGAGAGAAGAGAAGGGATGAGGGACGCCTTTTCGGACGCAAGAAGAGGGAGCAGGAAAGGCATGAGCGTGAGAAATTCGAGATGCATAGATGTAGGAAAGACGCTCGAAAATTCTATCAAAAGGTTAAGCGTTTAACCGAGGGTTATAAACCCGGAGCGTCTTCCTGCAAAGACGAGAACGGTAACTTGGTAACAGATCCGCAAGGGGTGCTACTCTCTACTCTGCTACAAGGCGATGACGACACCAATACCGCCTTTAGAGATGTTGTTCCGAACCCGATCGATGATAACGGCGTGGAAATTCCGCCGCCTAGCCATGAAGAGGTCAAAGTCGCGATAATGCGGCTTAAAAACAATAAAGCAGCAGGTCCCGATGGCCTATCCGCTGAATTGTTTAAGATCGGGTGTAATGAGTTGGTAGGGCGCATGAACCAGCTTATTTACAAAATATGGCTAGAGGAAAGTATGCCCAACGATTGGAACCTCAGTGTCCTCTGTCCTGTCCTGAAAAAGGGAGACCCTACAATATGCGCCAACTACAGGGGTATAAGCCTTCTCCCTATCGCATATAAGGTTCTTACAGGCGTATTGTGTGAACGACTGAAGCCACTCGTCAAAACACTGATTGGACCTTATCAGTGCGGCTTTAGACCTGGCAAATCCACCATTGACCAGACCTTCACACTGCGCCAAATCTTGGAAAAGGCCCACGAAAAACAAGTCGACACACACCATCTTTTTGTCGACTATAAGGCAGCCTTCGATAGCCCCATAAGGGATCGTGTTTTTGCCGCAATGTCCGAGCACGGTATACCTGCGAAGCTGATAAGGCTTTGCAGAATGACGTTGAGCAATTCCTGCAGCTCCGTCAAGGTAGGAATAGACCTCTCCGAACCTTTTGATACCGTGCGAGGTTTCAGACAAGGCGATCCCTTATCATGCGACCTTTTTAACTTCGTCATGGAGAGTGTTCTGCGAAAGGCAGGAGTGCATCGCAATGGCACTATTTTTCAAAAAAAGTGTCCAGTTGCTTGCGTACGCTGACGACATCGACATCATAGGGCGTACCAAGCGAGATGTCACTGCTGCCTTTAGTGCTATTGAACGGGAGTCTAAGAAGATGGGTCTGGCAGTAAATGAGGGCAAAACAAAGTATATGTTACTGCGGCGTATTGTTTCTCAGATTACGGCCGATAACTATACTTTTGATACAGTCAAGGAATTTATTTATCTTGGCTCCGCCGTTACCACCAAAAATGACATCAATCTGGAGATCAAACACAGGATTACTCTTGCCAACAGGTGCTACTATGGTCTCAATAGGCAATTGAGTAGCAGAGACCTCTATCGCGCAACAAAACTAATACTCTACAAGACGCTCATCCTACCCGTGCTTCTTTATGGCGCAGAGGCATGGACCCTATTAAGAACTGATACAGCATCCTTGAGAGTATTTGAGAGAAAAGTCCTACATAAGATCTTCGGTCCAGTGCGAGTTGGCGATGATTTCCGCATCCGAACCAACAATGAGCTGTATGAGCTCCTTAACAATATAGACGTTGTACAGTGTATTAATATCCAGCGGCTGCGCTGGCTCGGCCATGTCGTTCGAATAGAGGAGGATGCTCTGGCGAGACGGGTATTTAATTCGGGGATCTGCGGAAGTCGGCGAAGAGGATGACCTTGTTTGCGTTGGAAATGCCAAATCGAGGAAGCCCTGTCATCGATTGGTGTGACCAATTGGCGTAGGCGCGCAAGAAGCAGAGGCGCCTGGAAGGATGTGTTGCGGCAGGCCGAAATCCGTTGATCGGGTTGTTAATGACCAATTAAGTAAGTAAGTAAACCAATTGACAGTAAAAACAATGTTGTTCTTTTCTTAATTATGCTTTCCATACGTTTGACAAGCTAAGTAGCCATAGTCTACTAGGTAATGTGTTGGCTTATGAGACCTAAGGTCACGGTTCAAACCCTGGGTCAGACATCAAAATGAAAACATGAAACAATATTCTGGCAAAAATTCTGAGATAAAAATAAAATTGCCATGAATATTTTCTGAAAAATCTATCGTTAGGATTCGACTTTAAACTGTATGTTCTGCCCACTCATGCATAAAATTAACACACACATAACATCAGTGGTGTGAGAACTAAGGTCGTAATCCTGACTAAATTATGTACATATGTTAAATATGTAGTGATCTTAAGTTTTATTATTCAGTAATTCCTTTACATTCTCTAGTCTAAAACCAAATTTCAAAGCAATAGCTTCATTAGTTAGGAAGCTACGTAACTTTAAACATTAGATGGTTACCAAACAAACCACCTTTTGACCACAAGTAGACAGCTTCATTAAAAGGCTATACTTCCTTAATATTTCGAATAAAAACAACACAACAGGAATATGATTGCTTAAGAACATTGAAAAACAATAACACTAACACTAACAGCAATATGAGCCTATTTTAACATCAAAGAAAACAAACGATGATGATGTTGTTAATGATGATGATGATGATACAAAGGAAATTAAGAAGATTTGCTTGAATGCACAAACAGCGGCAATAATAATAAGAATCTCGCACAAAGCCGACACACAACACAAAGACGAGGGAGTACTAACGAAGAGCAAAAAAAAAACTAAAAACAATAAACAAAGAGCAGCGCAATAAATGCTTTGCATTGTTTATGTAAACATACTGCATGTTAAGGCAAATTCATTAATGCATACGCATACACACGCACTCATACCACACAGACACACACACACACGGACGTATTAAATATTGTAATCGTTTTATAAAGTAAGTACCAAAGAAATGCATTTTAAGATTTCGAAAGTGGATTTGTTGTTGTTGGTTTGTTTGTTTATGATTTAATGAGTTTGTTTCTTTGCATATTAATTGAATTAATTGAGAGAGAGAGAGAGAGGAGTAATGAAATTAAAAGTGCGAGGGGAGAGGAGATGGCTCAGAGATTATTAAAGAAATTATTTAAAAGGCATACTTAAGAGGCCAACTAAGGTGCAACACTAGAAGGCAATTTATGCATGCTTTTTTTTATAGCTTTACGAGCTAAAGGTTGTTAATCTTCGAAAGACATTGGTAGCCCGGCCTACCAATGTGCACGATTCGCCGCAAGACTTACTCTCGGCTTGCTAAACGCATACGTCACACTTGCAACCATTTGCCCCCCCGGGACCACAATCAAGTATTATTTCGGGGGGTGGAGATTCAGCGAGTGCTGGCTTCAAATTCTGCTGACCTTGCTCTCTCAGCCAATCTTTGCTGCGTCAATACCTTCTTTGCGAAAACACATACTGCCTTCCAATTGTCACATGAGGTTAACATCAGGTTAACTATATTGTCGGGCGTTACCTGGAATCCTATTGTCTCCAGGTAATTTCGTTGAACAACATATCGCGGACAAGTGAAGAAAACATGCTCCGCCGTCTCCCTTTCATTACGGCATTCTAGGCATGCCTCGTCCACGTCATGACCATACTTATAGAGATATGCCCTATAACATCCATGGCCTGTTAGGAACTGTGTCAGGTGGAAGTTCACCTGACCGTGTCTCCTTTTGGTCCATACGCCTATGCTCGGTATGAGTCTGTGGGTCCATCTTCCCTTGGTGGAATTGGACCAGTCCTGCTGCCATCTAAACATAGCATCATTAGCTAATTGAACAGGGTTCGAAAATTTTATTCCCCTACCAGCGCTGCATCAGTAGACACCGTGCGGAAGGCAGAAATCACCCTGAGAGCTGATCTCCTGTAGGCCGCTTCTATTCCTGCTCTATAGGTTCCCTTCTCCATAGCCCCGGCCCAATAGGGGCTGCAGATATTGCGATCGATGTCACTACCTTCATCAGTAGCCGTCTCCTCTCCTGTTTTGGGCCTCCTAGGTTAGGCATTATTCGGGCAAGTGCACATGTCGTCGCCGCACATTTTCCACCGATGTACGTCAGGTGTTCCCTAAACGTGAGCCTGTTGTCAATTATTACCCCCAGATATCTAATCGCCTGCTTTGATGTTATGCGCTGATCACCTACCGTTATGGTAATAAATTCCATCTTCTTCCTACTGCTTACAAGAAGTACATCCGTTTTGTGATCAGCTGGTTTGAGACCTATTTCCGTGATCCAGCTCCTGACTATGCCAACCGCAGTGTTACATGTTCTCACCAATTCATCCAAATGTTTTCCTCTTATCACCAGGGCAATATCGTCAGCAAAACCAATGATTTGTATACCTCTAGGGAGTCTAAGCCTCAGTACACCATCATACATCACAGTACAAAGTAACGGGCCCAGCACGGAGCCTTGCGGGACCCCTGCCGATACCGCATATGTCTTCCTGCCATCATCCGTGTCATATAAGAGCACTCTATCCTTAAAGTAGTCCTGAATGAGTTCCAATAAGTAGTTCGGTACGTTCTTTCCATCTAGGGCAGCATCCCAATCCGCAGAGTTGAATGTATTTTTGACGTCCAAGGTGATGATAGCGCAGTATTCCTTATCGCCCTCCAGCCAGTGCTCACCGCTGATAGCATCCTTTGCTATAGTCATAACCATTTCTATTGCGTCTATTGTGGAACGTGCTTTCCGGAAACCAAATTGACGGCCCGACAAGCCTTCTTCCCCCAGAAATGCTTCTAATCTCCTACAAATTATCCTCTCCAAGAGTTTTCCAGCCGTGTCAATCATACAGAGCGGGCGGTATCCCGATGCATCCTGCGCGTTGTAACCCGTCGAAATGAGAATCAGTCTCTGCCTTTTCCATATCCCAGGGAACGTCCTCTCTTGAATACAAGCATCAAAAACTTGCCTAAACAGCTCAGTGTTATTCTCAATAGCCACCTTAAGCGCGATGTTTGGGATCCCGTCGATCCCCGGTGCCTTATTAAGTTTCATTTCTCTACAGACTGATTCCAATTCGTGTACAAGTAAAATAAAATTCTTCGTAAAACAATATTAAAAAGAACGTAAATTCGGGTTGTATTATCAGTTAATCAGATTCTTTGTTCACTTTGTACGTGTGCCTCTAGCTGTGATCGCTGTATACATAGTCATTTTTTGTCTATTAAATTGATTTGTGTGGTGTAGGGTATCATATAAATTAATAAACTCTTCGTGGGTGCAAGATTAAAAAGAGCAAATTCTGTTTGTGTTCGATTAATTAGCAAAATTTGTTGGTGTGGCGTAATAAAAGTAAATTTGTATGCTAAAGAACGTATGCTGCTGTTGTAGAGTGAGTGTCCTATGATGGTAGGAATGTTTTTTTTTATCGTATGATTCCATGTGTTTTGTGAAATGCGTAAATAATTGCATTTTTCTGTGTCTGTGTGTGTGTAAGAATGTGACTCTAAATGCTTTACTTTGGCTTAAAGACAGCAATTGTTTGCTGCATTTATTGCGTGTGTGTGTGCTTTTTTGTATTGTTTTGTTTTCTTTGAAAGAGATCATCATCATCACTGACGCTGCATACTAAAATCGGCTTTAAATGTCAGTCGTCATTATTTTATATGGTTATGCTCTTTGTATTGTTTTCATGCATGTTTTTGCATTCAATACTCCAGTCAGTCAGTCAGTCAGTCATTTGTCATTGTCTTGGGAAAACAATAGCAATTCTTTGTTGTTGCTGTTTTGGCTTTAAAGAGAAACAAATGTATGAATGAATGCCTTTAAATTGAAATGAAATTTTGAAATTTATGAATTGGTTTATTTGTCTGGGAGTCTCTTTGAAAAGGAAAAAGAAACTGATGCGCTAAAATTAAACATTTTCTACAAAAAAAAAAAAAAATTCAAAAAAAAAAAATATTAATTGTTCGGCTCATATACAGAAACAAACAGGAAATACAGTCAAGGGCAAATATATAAAAACAGTTCACCAAGAGAGCATAAAATATGCGTATACAGCTCAGAAGAAATATTGCTTTGCCACTTTTATTAATTTATGTGTGTGAAGATAAATTCGAATTTGAAAATCCAAGACGCAAACCATAAATTTTAGCAGCGCCACATTTGGCGTTAACAGAGCAAAAATTTGCCCTTAACAGAGCACTGTTAGCTATTTGACAGTATCCATCTGAACAAGCCCACTTGTTTAGGAGAGCTAATTTTGGGAAATACTGTAGATTTATGAGTACCATACTAAAGGGTGATTTTTTAGCTATTATCTTCAAGTGAAAAATAACTACTGAACTTAAAAAAAAAACTACTGAATATTTTCTCAAATTTCTTTTTTTATTTTAAAGTAAAGGGTGATTTTTTAGCTATTATCTCTTTGTTAATACTGGTTTAAACAGCTCACGCACGTTTCGTGTTTTGTTGCACTGTCAAACATCTTTAGTTTGGTCTATAATTTAACCATGAATCGTCTTACAAACGAACAACGCTTGAAAATCATTGAATTTGGCATCATTGGACCGTACTTCTTCAAAGATGCTGCGAATCGTAACGTAACTGTGAATGGTGAGCGCTACCGTGAGATGATATCCAACTTTTTTTTGCCCAAAATGCAAGAGCTTGACTTGCATGACATGTGGTTTCAACAATACGGTACCACATGCCACACAGCACGCGTAACAATGGACTTATTGAGAGGCGAGTTCGGTGAACATTTTATTTCACGTTCGGGACCGGTCAATTGGCCGCCTAGATCGTGCGATTTAACGCCTTTAGACTATTTTTTGTGGGGCTATGTTAAAGCTCATGTCTATACAGACAAGCCCGCTTCAATTGACGCATTGGAAGACAACATAGAAGCATTTATTCGTGAGATACCGGCCGAAATGTTGGAAAGAGTATGCCAAAATTGGACTAAGCGGATGGACCATTTGAGGCGCAGTCGCGGTCAACATTTGCATGAAATAATCTTCAAACATTAAATTATATGGACCGTACTATCGATTCAAATAAAGATTTCATGCATTTTTCCGAATTTGATGTGTTTTATTTTTGAAAAATTTTCCTATAGCTCTTAAAAAATCACCCCTTATAATCAGAGCAACATAGTCACATAGGAAGATATATGGTATTGAAGAAATTGGCTTTGAAACTAACAATTTTTTGCTTGAAAATTCTGTAGAAGATCAGTGGCCATTGTGGAACATGTAAGAAATAGTACACCGTACAGACTATATGCAAATGGTAGTCCAGAGAATCCTCCGTGGTAGTGGGTTAGTTGAAATAATTCCGTCCTCCATGCCCCACCAACCATCCTTTATATTTCAACACTTTTGTTCACAAACAATAATGATCATAATGAGAATTTTATGTCAATAGACTGCAAATAATTGCAAATTAGAAGACTAATCTACTTATTGCCACTGTTAAACAGTTAACAGTGCTCTGTTAATAGCAAAGATTACCCTGTTAGAGACAAAAAGTGGCGCTGCTAAAGCTGTGGGTTTGCGTCTCTGATTTTTAAATTCAAATTTACAGTAATCCTTCGATTTACGTCGCCTCGATTAACGTTGTTTCGATTTACGTCGTCATATTTTTTGTTCCCTCTAACTTTAATTTGCGACATCATTCGATTTACGCCGCCTTTTTTTTGGAACCAACTGCGACGTAAATCGAGGGATTACTATCCTAATATATATTATAAATCTTTCTGTAAGTCTGTTTTTTTTTTTGTTTGCTTGTTTGTTTGTTTGTTGGTTTGTTTGTTAGCCAATCACGCCTGAACTCCTGGACCGATTTTCTTGAAATTTGGGATATAGATCGAGCCATTGCCGGTGCAGGTTATAGGCTATAAATCTTTTCAAAATTTTGACCCAAAGGGGGAAAAAATGGGTCAAAGGGGAGAAAAAATGGGCAAAAATTAGTACTTTTATGCATAAAATCTGTATTTTATCTGTTTTATAGGTAATTTTTTACGATTTAGCTTGGTTAAGTTTCCCAAATAGCTATTGGAGGTGTTCCGTTTCAAAAGTTGTACCAAAAGGGGTCCAAAAAGGGGGAAAGGGGCCAAAAACGGGCAAATTGAGTGTATAGCCAATCACGCCTGAACGCCTGGACCGATTTTCTTGAAATTTGGGATATTGATCGAACTTTTGTCGGTGCAGGTTATAGGCAATAAATCTTTTCAAAATTTTGACCCAAAGGGGGAAAAAATGGGTCAAAGGGGAGAAAAAATGGGCAAAAATTAGTACTTTATGCATAAATGCTGTATTTTATCTGTTTTAAAGGTATTCTTTTACGATTTAGCTTGGTTAAGTTTCCCAAATAGCTATTGGAGGTGTTCCGTTTCAAAAGTTGAACCAAAAGGGGTCCAAAAATGGGGAAAGGGGCGAAAAACGGGCAAATTGAGTGCATTTATATTTAGGACTTAGAGTATTCAAAAAACTGGGTTGTTTGTTAAACCGGTTTCCGAATAATTTGAAAAATTGCATTTTTTAAGAAACCGGTTTCGAAACCGGTTTCGAAACCGATAAACCGGTTTTTTATTTATTGTTATATTTAATGCAAAAATTACCCAATAATTTTTTTTAATTTTTTAAACTAATCCAAACTACATAACCCGCGCAACGCCGGGTACAATCTGCTAGTAAATTCATATAACTTTTTTAAGTTCCTTGTTAAAAACATACTACTTTGTAGTATGAGCAATATGAAATTCGATTTACGTCGTTTCGATTTACGTCGCCTTTTTTTGGAACCAACTGCGGCGTAAATCGAGGGATTACTGTAAATTCAAACACATTATTAATTTTAAATTTCATTTACACTCTGTGAAACTTTCTAACAACTTTCATGAATAACATCACATTCCTGCATTACTGCCCTTCAAATTGTCAACACTTTTAAAAAGAGGGAAAATAGGGAAACATTCTCATTAAAATTGTTTACTTCTCTCTCTCTATCTCTCTCTCACCATGTTAGTGGCCATTTTAACTCTCCTTAATTTAAAATAAATACTTTACAAATAAAACTATTACTATCGCTACTATTGCTAATTATGTTGTTATGTTATGTTGTAAATTTTGTTGTTGTTGTTGTTATTATTATTATATATCACATATGTACATACATAATATCAAATTATTGTTATTGTTATTACTGTTGTTAGTGTATAGTAATTTGTATTAAAAATGTTTACATTGTATTAGATTTCGCTTTCGTTTATCTTCGCTACAAAATTCAATAACATATTTGAACCACTCTCTGTCTCTCTGTCTCTCTCTCTCTCTCTCTGTCTCACTCTCTTCCTGTCATTATGGTATGTACGTAGATATGGTATATTACGGTATCTGTGTATTGTTATTATTGGTTTTAGTGTGCTCTATTTCTGTTCGATTTTCTCTCTCTCTCTCTCTCTTTAATTTAATTTTCCTTTCTAATACAATTTGAATGTAAAACAGTTTTTGTGATATGAATTATGCATTAAAGGAGGAACGAATTTTTTCGGTTATTTTTTGGACAGGGTTGGGAAATCGTTAAGGTTTGAAATAATTTGTTGGTTGCGTTTTTTTTTTATTTAACCCTTTGACGACCAAACATTTTGGGCTGAAGCGATTTAACCTTTTGTTTTATTTTAATAATCTGTGGCCTAATAGTAGTGACGAAAAAAAAAAATTGCCCTCCTGGGTATCCTCTAAGTCCCCCATTTCGCTTGGCAAATATAGTTGCCTGTGAGTTGAAAGCAATCTTTTTATCCCAAATTATTAATTTTTAGACATGATTTAAAAACAGTTTTTTTTTGTATTAAAAATATAAAGTAAAATACAATAAATCTTAAAAATTTATAATTAGTGTTGTTCGTGATAGTTTCCAAAGCAATCACGGGATGTAGTGAAACAAAGACACACATTGCATTGAACGCAAAAAACATTTGTGCGACTATAGTCTTTTTATGAAGCACAATGACAGCAGCGTTTCCAACATTCACTCTTTTCCATTTTATAAAGAGATTTGGGCTTACTTATAAAATGAGTTCCAAATTTGGTTGACGCTGAAAAGGCACGTTTTCTTGAATTGAAGCAGATTATCAGTTCTTTGGCTAAAGCTGCTCGAAATTCAATTAAAGTCACATTGATTGAGGAATTGTTAGCCAATATGAGTTTCTTATATATTATATAACTATTATGAACACATAGCTCAAATAGGTCGAAGAATAATTGTAAATAAAAACGCCACTTACTTCTGCGATCGTACTCATAATAAACTTTCTTTTGGTCCATTAGATCAACGCCTCCCATTCTTTTGTTGTAGCGCTGTATAATCAGAGGGCAATCGATATCTATTTTTTTAGCTTGTCCAGCAACACTTCGCTTGACCTTGATTACCTCGACGGAAATGCTTTCTGACATGAAGTAACTTATGTCCCCTCTTTTCATTTCTTTATCCGCCGGAAAATTCTTCAGTATGTGCTTTTTACTACATCGAATAGTTCCACATGCCATTATTTCATTTTGCTGGAGAATGTGCATTAAGTTTAGACTTGTAAAGAAATTATCAAAGTAAACTTCAACCCCTTTTTTGCCAGTGGCTTACATAACTGCAGGACGACAGCTTCGCCAAGACCGTGTTCAACAAAGGGGTTTTTTTCCTGTGTAAATGTCAATATTATACAAGTATCCAGTTTCTGACTCACATAAACACCATAGTTTGAATCCCCATGAAATAGGTTTGTCCTTCATATACTGTTTCATGGCATTATGTCCCTTAAACTTTACCATATGTTCATCAATTGAAAGTTTTTTGGAAAATGTATATGCGTCAGGCATAGCCTTGTTAATGTGCTTTATAATTGGACGGATTTTGTAGCCACGGTCAGTAACATCAGCCTTACTGTTATCGCAAAAGTGAAGATTGGCTGTAATTTCCTTAATTTTTAACAATTTAATGGCAATTTAGAGGTTTTAATTCTAGAGTTTTTTAGGAATGATATTTTTCGCTTCAACCCATAGGCAAACATAATTGCCAAACATAAAATGACTAGTTTTAGGCAGTTTGGAGTTTATCCAAAACTGTTCATTATATTTTTTGATAGACAAAGGCTAAATCCAAAACATAATTGACTCCCATCCCCTTGTGACCCATCTTTACACTATAGTAGCCCTCGGTATAAAGACCATTATTTGGACAAATTTGGAGCCTCGTAGAGTACAAGTGGACATTTTTGTTGCCCCAATCCTCTTCTATAAAACATTCTCTGACATATTTGCTCTATCTGTAACCTGGACAAATATATAAGCCAAAAACCCTCGGGCAAGCATACTTGCCTATGGTCGTCAAAGGGTTAAAAGGTTTGCATTTTAAAGGTGTCCACTTGTGGTCAAGAGGTAGTTTGTTTGGTGGTCAAATAATGTTTAAAGTTACGTAGCTTCCTAACTAATGAAGCGTTTACTTTGAAATTAGGTTTCAGAATAGAGAATGTAAAGGAATTACTGAATAATAAAACTTAAGACCACTACATACATAACATGCATAATTGGCCATAATATAGCACTTTAGTCAGGACTACGACCTAGCTTCTTATACCACTTATGTTGTGTGTGTGTTAATTTTATCTATAAGTGGCGGGACAAACAGTTTAATACATAATAAATTTCATGGCAATTTTATTTTAACGCTTAGAGTCTTTGCCAGAAATCTGCTGAGAGGAAGTTGCCGAAAGAAATATTTTTTCGTACTTTCGTTTTGATGTCTGACCTGGGATACGAACCCGGGCCTTACGTCTAATAAGCCAACACACTACCTACTAAACTATGGCGAGTCTATTAAGTTTTACGTAAAGAAACATTATTGTTTGGTCCAGATTTCGGGCTGGCGGCTTCATTGGTCCATATTTTTTTGAGAACAACGTTGGCCAGGCCATTACTGCTAACGGCGAGCACTATAGGTCCATGTTTAGCAATTTCTTTTGGCTAGAATTCGATGATCTTGACACCAACGACATGTGGTTTCAACAAAACGTGGCTACGTGCCACACAATTCATGCCACAATGGATATTAAGCACGATGAGAATTTGAGAACATGGCCATCTCACGTGGAGATAATATAAACTGGCCACTAAGATCGTGAGATTTGAACGCGTTAAACTTTTTCTTATAAAGACCTCTTAAGTCTGTATGTGAATGAACCACAAACTTTAGTGGCGCTCAAATCCAATATAATCCATGTCATCTCAGTCAAATTCAGCCTGATTTATATGCCGGAATTATGGAGTCATGAGAACCCGTATCAGACATTTGAACGACAAGTGGTATATTCAACATATATTGGCATCGATTTCGATGATATGCTACACACACATTTTGTTTCATTTAAATTCAAAGATAGGAAAGAATCCTATTCGCAAGAAACCAGTTTGTTTCCTTTGTAGTTTTGAATTTGATTCTCCCTGGTATCTTACACAGCAAGAAGTATCGGGTCCGCCATCTAACGTTTTTTTTCAATTAGTGCTTATTTCGTGAATGCTAACACTTAGCTCATATCTGATTTGACAGATAATTAGTTTTATCCTTCCGCTGAACGAATATGGTTGTGTATACGCTTGAACAACAACGCTAAGTGGGCCTGCGATCGACTTGCAGAAGATGCCGATTTTGGCAAAAAAAAATCATCTTTTCAGATGAAGCTCATTATGACCTTAGCGGGGGTATGTAAACATGCAAAATTGTCGCATTTGGGGCACAGAACAGAACCCGCACGCATACATTGAAAAGCAGACGCACCCAAAACGAATCACTGTTTGGTACGGATTTTGGTCCAGAGGCATAATTGGGCCATTTTTCTTCGAAAATGAGCAAGGAGTGGCCGTTACAGTCAATGGCAATCGTTATGGGGCCATGTTGAACGAATTTTTGTTCACAAAAATTGAAGAGGAGGAATAAGGAGGACGGCGCTACGTGCCACACAGCCGAAGCTACACTCGATGTTTTGCGCCCTGTTTTTGAAGATCGCATTATCAGCCGCAGAGCTGATGTCATTTGGACACCTCAAAGCTGCGATTTGACACCGTTGGACTATTATTTGTGGGGTGCCGTCAAAGATAAGTGTTACGCCGACAAGCCAGAGACAATTGACGCTTTAAAGGACAATATTCGTGAAGCTATTGGTGAAATACAGCTGGACACAATCGATAATGTGCTTAAAAATTGGACCGATCGTGTAGGCTACTGCATGGCCAGCCGAGGCAGGCATTTGAATGAAATTATTTTCCATTATTTACCGGAAGATTTGTAAGGGGTGATTTTTTAAGAGCTATAGGAAAATTTAAAAAAATAAAACACATCAAATTCAGAAAAATGCATGAAATCTTTATTTGAATCGATAGTACGGTCCATATAATTTAATGTTTGAAGATTATTTCATGCAAATGTTGAACGCGACTGCGCCTCAAATGGTCCATCCGCTTAGTCCAATTTTGGCATACTCTTTCCAACATTTCGGCCGGTATCTCAATGTTGTCTTCCAATGCGTCAATTGAAGCGGGCTTGTCTGTATAGACATGAGCTTTAACATAGCCCCCAAAAAAAAAATAGTCTAAAGGCGTTAAATCGCACGATCTAGGCGGCCAATTGACCGGTCCCGAACGTGAAATAAAATGTTCACCGAACTCGCCTCTCAATAAGTCCATTGTTACGCGTGCTGTGTGGCATGTGGCACCGTCTTGTTGAAACCACATATCATGCAAGTCAAGCTCTTGCATTTTGGGCAAAAAATGTTGGATATCATCTCACGGTAGCGCTCACCATTCACAGTTACGTTACGATTCGCAGCCTATTTGAAGAAGTATGGTCCAATGATGCCAAATTCAATGATTTGCAAGCGTTGTTCGTTTGTAAGACGATTCATGGTTAAATTATAGACCAAACTGAAGATGTTTGACAGTGAAACAAAACACGAAACGTGCGTGAGCTGTTTAAACCAGTGTTGCCAAAGAGATAATAGCTAAAAAATCACCCTTTACTTTAAAATAAAAAAAGAAATTTGAGAAAATTTTCAGTAGTTTTTTAAAAGCATTTTCAAAAAAAAAAAAGTTATTTGGCGGACCCTTTAGGATTTTTCAATTGCCTTTCAATGAAGGCAAAGTTTTTCTTTCTTGGAAGATTTTCATTTCATTCTCTCTCATAAACAGAATCAAAAATCAAGGATTATTTCATCAGTATTGCCAAACTTTCACTTGTCCATCCCTGATTTATAATCGTACGTTTGCTTTCCGTTGTTTTTTTATTTTATTTTTTTGTAATTAAGAGAGAGAGAGAGAGAGAGAGAGAGTACAGGAAGAGAGATGGGTTCGTTTGTTTTTCCTCTTTTATGGTTTCGTTATCTTTTGTTTTTTTGTTGATTTTTTTTTTGTTTTTTTTCGATTTTATTGTTATGAGTGTTTGTTAACGGTTATTTTGCCAATTTTTTTTTTGGTATTTGTTTTGTTTTCTGTTTTTTTTTCTTGTTGTTGTTATTGTTTTCATTATGATTTTCAAATTTTCTGTTTATTTTGCTAATTTTGCTGTTGCCGTGTGGCAAAAGGATCGCTTTTATTGTTAATTTTGTTTGTTTTACATAATTATGTGGTTCTGGTTGTTGTTGCTGGTTTTATTATTTTTTCGTTTGTTTGTTTGTTTGTTTATATTTGTTGTTGTTTTAGACAATTAGCCTTTAAATTGACTCATTATTGAAAAGTGTGTGTGTTTTGTTGTGTATTTTTTCTAGCTCAGCTGACGCCAACAAAAATATTAAATAATGCAAGGACTTGTAATAATAATAACAATAATATGATTGTGTATGTGTATGTGTGTGTGTGTATATGTGTTTAATTATTAAATTACCATTTCATAGCACAATTGTGCAGAGAGAATTCACACATATTGCTTATGCTCTTTTATTTAGTTGTCGATCAGACTGCGACAAGCACACATGTCAACGGATGCTATATTATTATGTTTTTTAGGTTTACACTCAAAAAATATTTTATGTTAAGAAATCCTTTTTTAAATTCAAAGTTTTAGATGTTGTTAAAACACATTCTGATTGTTTTAATAGTCGAGTAAATAATTTAGATAATGTGAAAAGATAACAACATTAAGCAATATTTTGGAAAAATTAAAATGTTGGTTATTATAAAATGTTGGTTAAGGAGAGGAAATTTATAAACCAAAATTAGTATACCAGCAAATATCTAAAAAACATTACTTAATTATTAAATCAAAGATGTATAACTTTATCCATGTTGATGAAATGCAAATCAAAATAGGGTATATTACTAACATTTTTCTATGACTGTAAGCTCTCAACTTATTTTCTTTCTCTTACTCACTAATACACAATCAAAAATTTTTTGGTAACCCCTGGCTTAATATTAAGTGGCTACTTAAACTGATTTTTTTCTACTCCCTTCTCTCTCTCTCTGTCTGTGTGTGTGTTGTTTTGTTTTCATTTATTGCTTGTTTTTGACCATTTTTTTCGGGGCAATTTATTTTCTCTAAATTGCCTTTTTTCATTTCTGTATGTATGTGTGTGTCCGTTTTGTTAGCCGTTTGTTAGCCGTTTGTTGCTCGTTATGAAATAATGAATTTCTAATTTAATTTATTAACAAATAATAATGACTGCCTGCTGCTGCTTACAATAACCGTTGTGTTTGTAAATTATTGTTATAAAATAAACATTAACTGCTGTAATGCTGATATTTCATTTCATTTTTTTTTTTTTTTAAATTTTTGTTTTGTTTTCGTAAATTTCTTTGTTTTCTTTGTTTGAATGCATAAATTAAATGGAAGTTTTAGTGGCCTATTGTGGCTTAAAAAAATCAAATCAAAAAAATTGTATTTCAATTTAAATACAGTGGCCTACTGACTTGTAATTTTAAAGACAATAATAAATTAGATTTTGAAAAAATATTTCGGGTACTTCAACCTTTCCACCGTATCCAACGCCATTAATTAAGAGATGTTCTTGCCTATTACTCGGTAATGGGAGATGGAAGGTACCTTTATTTATAAACATTAAGTGATGACATCCGTTTCCTATTTCACTTACAATACCTTTAAAGAATTTCTTTATTTGTTGATTATTTTTCTTTGAAAAGAAAGAATTTCTCATTGAAATTTATATTCAATTATTAAAGCAACAACATGTATTGTATGTGGTCCTCAAACAAATTTCTTTTTGTTTTCCAAACTCTTTTATTGCAAAACAATTAATTCCTTGAAGAGAAAAGAAAAGTACTTGAAATATGGGCACCCCTTTTAAAAATGTATAGAAAATGAGAATGAAACACACAGACATGTACACATTCATTCAAATCTATTCTATTAATTGAGGGGGTACTCATTGCTCTCAAGATTATACGACTAATATGCACACACATACGCATACCAATAACAATCGTTTTTAAAAGTATAGAAAACAAAAGCCGAAGCGAAAGCAAGAGCCGAAGCTAGAGAAAGAAAGAGAGAGATATAAAATGCAAGTGTAAGTGCATTTGTTTGTAAATATTTTCCTTCCAAAATGTTTCAGGTATTCTCTCTAATCTCTAGGCATTTTAAATAACGGGCACATACACTTACGCACACACACACAACACTGCATGTGATGCTGCTAAACCTAGGAGGACTGTGTGTAGGGGACGTTCCCCCTGCTACTGGTGGAATGACGAGATTCGAAATCTGCGGTCGGCTTGGTTTGGGGCGAGAAGAAGGGCCCAGCGCACGAGAGGAAGACCGACATGGGAAGCCGAACGGGCTTCATATGAGGATCTAAGGCATCAACTTAGAAGAGCCATTAAGAGGAGCAAGAAACTATCCTTTCAGCGGATATTCCAAGAAGCTGACGTCAATCCTTTTGGGACGGCTTATAGAGTCGTCTGCAAGAGAATCGGTGCTCGGGAACAGCCTAAACTAGGCTGTCCAGTTTTGCTACGGGGGATTATTAGTACATTATTCCCACGGGGCCAGCCCTACACTTTCATAAGTAGCGATCCGGAGCCCACTCATACCATACCCGAGGTAACAGGAGAGGAGGTACTCGCAGCATGCAATGGAATAGGAGATAGGAAAACACCGGGGCCAGATGGAATCCCGAATAGGGCACTTAAGGCGGCTATCCGGTTCAGACCTGATATGTTCGCTAAGGTGTTCCACAAGTGGTTCGTCGAGGGTGTTTTTCCACGTAGATGGAAGAAGCAGAAATTGGTTCTCATTCCAAAACCTGGCAAACCACCAGAGGAACCATCGTCGTATCGGCCCATTTGTCTACTCGACACAATGGGAAAAATACTGGAGAGGATAATATACAATCGACTACTGACGCGTGCCGAGGCAGGAGGAGCTCTCTAAGGAGGGCAGTCGACATTGCAAGAGATGCAATAGAGGGCGAAAGATGGAGATTTGGCACCAAGGAATACTGCGCGGTTGTCACACTTGACGTTAGAAACTCATTCAACTCAGCGAATTGGGGACGGATTATGAGAGCCCTCTTTAACATGGCTACGCCGCCATACTTAATGGAGATTCTAAACAATTACTTTCAGGACAGGAAGGTAATATACCTAACGGATGAAGGAGAGCAGGAATACATAGTGACGGCGGGTGTCCCGCAGGGCTCTGTACTTGGGCCACTACTATGGAACATTATGCACGATGGAGTACTTCGACTGCGATTGCCAAACGGGACTATAATTGTGGGCTTTGCAGATGACATTGCCATAGTCTCGGTAGCTAAGACGGTAAAAGAAATAGAGGAGAAAACTAACACAGCGATTCGAAATGTTGGAGCATGGCTGGATGAGGTAGGTTTGACACTTGCTGCACATAAAACGGAAGCCGTCTTGATAAGCGGCCGGAAGATAGCGGAGAAGATGAAAGTGACCGTTGGAGGCATAGATATCGAATCAAAGAGGGCTATAAAATACCTGGGAGTGATTATCGACGACAGGTTGAATTTCAAAGAGCACGTAAAGTACATCGGCGAAAAGGCATCTGTAACGCAGGGAACACTGGCGAGGATGATGCCAAATATTGGAGGACCAGGTCCATTCAAGAGGAAGATAATTTCAGCGGTAGTAACGTCGATAATGCTGTATGCTTGCCCCATATGGTCGGAGGCACTCTCCGTGGGGACGGCAAGGAGAATACTGTCCTCGGTGTATCGTCTAAGCGCGATTAGACGGATAAGTGGCTTCAGGACAGTGTCTGATGAAGCGGTATTGGTATTGGCAAAGGCAATACCAATAGACATATTGGCGGATGAGATGAGGCGGATATACTTTCGCCGTCTCGCGTATCCAGAACGGACAGCGGATATAAAAGCGGAGGAAAGAAGGACTTCCATGCACAAATGGCAGTCACGATGGGAGAGCAGCTTAAAGGGAAGATGGACATTTCACCTTGTCCCTTCTATAACCCTTTGGATGGAGAACAAGCATTGCGAGCTGAATTACTACGTGACCCAGTTTCTAACTGGTCACGGATGTTTTAGGAAGTACCTGCACAGATTTGGACATGATACTTCCCCTATATGCCCAAACTGTGTAGATGAAGAGGAAGATGCGGAGCATATTCTGACATGCTGCCCCAGATTTAGATGGCCCGGAGAAACTAGATTAACCCAACCAAACCGGCTCATGGAGGAGCTGTTGAATTCCAGGACGCTATGGAGCCAATACAGCCAGAAAATGGCTGAAGTAATGCTAGAACTCCGAAGACTGGAGGAACGTAGGCGAAATTTCAATTTGACTTAGTGTGATAAAGCTTTCGAGCTAACCAGCCCTCCGCGAAGTAATACCTTACGGCAGTCCCGCGGAGGGAGAGTGGTTAAACTGTGTGTAGGGGGTGGGTTTAGTACGTAGGCACCAGTGATGGTGAATCGTGCATGCTTTTGTTGGAACAAAAGTATCTTTCAAAGATTACCACCTCCGGCTCAAGACAAAAAAAAATTCTATTAATTGAGGGGGTACTCATTGCTCTCAAGATTATACGACTAATATACACACACATACGCATACCAACAAAAATCGTCTTTAGAAGTACAGAAAGCAAGAGCCGAAGCCAAAACAAGAGCCGAAACTAGAGAAAGAAATAGGGAGAGATAGAGGGAGAGTGTGCAAGTGTAAGTGCATTAGTTTGTAAATATTTTCCTTCCAAAATGTATCAGGTATTCTCTCTAATCTCTAGGCATTTTAAATAACGGGCACATACACTTACGCACACACACACACGTAATACACAAGCTAAGCTGTTTGTTTTATTACGTTTGAATGATTTCTCATGGCATATGAGAGCCTAGAGTATGAGAGTATGAATATTTGATTATTCAAATACAATGTAAGTGTGTGTGTGCATGTTTATTAAGTAATTCCTTAAAAGGTATCGAATAGGCAGACAGCAAGACAAGACAAGACAGACAGTAAGTGGCTTTTGTTTTGAGAACTTTAAATTGAAAAGATTTCAATAAAAATGCCTGCATGCTTGCCTGTCAAATAAATTGAATTTTTTCTCTCTCTCTTTCTCCCTCTCTTTCTATACCTCTGTCTTTGTCTCTTCATGGATTTAAATCTTAAAAAAAAATATACAAATTTGACAACAAAAGGTATGTTTTTTGTTTTGTTTGTTTTGTTTTCAAAAGAATTTTAAGTGGCAATGCTTTGAGGGAATTGCTGTGATTATTAAGAAAGATATTATCTGTCAAAAATCCAGTTGATAGTGACACTAATTTTGTTAATATTTTATAAATACCGAAGACACATGGAATTTGTACAGCATTTAACAATGAAATAATGTCATAAGTAATGGACGGAGGATAATCGTAAAGCTGTTTAGTACGCTGAACCAATCTTGTTGTTATGATGTTTGCAACACAATTTTTTCGTACATCGTTTGAATTGAAATATCACGTCCCTTGGAAACCTTGTCATGCAATTGTAGATTGCATTTTTATGACGTAGGTGCACTTCATATCAACCTATTGTTACGTTTTTACCTTTTAAAAACGTTTAAAATATGAGGTCGTAGATTGCAAATAAAATAAAAATAAATTTGATGTTTAGTTTTAATTAAAATTCTTTATTATTCGCACAATTCTGTATGTCACTGTTCACAACTTGATGTAAATAACAACAATTGCTCTGTTTGTTTTTCCTCCGTTTACACGCTTTGCATAAACCATAACAATTACCAGACAATTGTTCGACTGATTTTTGTAACGGAGACCTTCAAACCACGATTACTCTCTTCAAATTACGATTACTCTCCTTCTTGAAATTTCGTTGTTTACATTTATTATTGTAGTGTTGTTGGTGTATTTTTGTTTACATTTATTCTTGTAGCGTTTATTGTTGTATTTTTGTTTATTTGTTAACACTTTTTTATGCTGGTATTTGTTGTTATATCAAGCAGTACTATAATTTGTAAACAGGTTTGTTTACTGCATTGTTTTGTTTTTGTAGCTTTTGTTTATAATTTTAATGTTAAGCGATGTAAATGCAAAACACCAGTATCTTGATTTTTCATTTTCATAACAACATCTTGTCGGCGTCTATAACGCTTGCTGAATACCGAATGCATACATACCGAATACAGGAACTCAAAAGCTTTTCACCTGATTAGATAAGTTTCAATCTTGCTTAAGATCATTTCTAGGGTCTGAAAACCACATGAGAGGCTTAGATTTAGGCAATGAGCCCACGTTAAAGAGCAATTACAGTGGAAACGTCCTTACGAGCTGCACTCATAAGTTCCTTGTACTATACTTACTAGCTTACTTAATTGGCCATTACAATGCTTTAGTAAGGATCACAACCCTTTAGTCAGTTTACAACCTAGCTTCTCCCACCATTTATGTTGTGTGTGTTAATTATAATCATAAGTGGCGATAACTACAACTTAATATCGATTTCGAATAATTGAGAAACTATTCATGGCAATTTTATTTTTACACTCAGAATTTTTGCCAGAAAACTGCTGAAAGGAAGTTGCCCAAAAAAAAAAAAAAATTTCTTTTCATATTTTGTCGTGTTTAAAAAGCATCAGCTAAGGCTTGAACCACACGTTCTCATCTAAGAAGCCAATACATTACATTCTAAGCTATCTTGACTTCTGAGTATCCTGTCATAACAATATTTGCCAGACAGAGGTGCATACTTTTAGGGAGCACACAGTCTTATGACGGTTAGGACATTGGCGTCCAGTTAAACAAAGTCCAAGACTGTTTTAAATAGCAAGAAAACGCTTAAAGATTTTTTCAGATACGGTACAGTGTGCACTATTTGGGTACCTAGACAGCTTAGGGAGATCTTTAAATGAATGCCAGAGAATAGCCAGAGTTTTGTAAGCCAATAGTCTGTGGCACAGTGCTTTACAGAAAAATATTTCTTTTACAGAAAATAATTCTTTGTCTCACTACCTTCCACCACTTCCACTAAAATCATTTAATCGTTTTTTATCATTCGCGTTAACCCATTAACGCCTGACCCCAGAATACGTGGTGAGATTTCGGTGAAATTTGGTACAAATAGTATTTGGAGTATTTGTATTGATATAAATATTTTTATTTTTTTTTTTTTAAATGTCGTGGGCGCCTTTGAAGGGCATGGGTATTTTTCTACCCACTTCGGCATAAGTGTGTTCTAAAATAAAATTTTTTTCTCTTTATTATATGGCGACTAGACAACATAGTTAAGCTATTTTTGAGAGTCTTATTGAAAATAACACGTTTGTGACAATAATAATCCTGACAAGAATGATAAATTTGCCAAAATTACTCCATTGAACGCTGCACTGAATAAAAAATTCATGCAATTTTGCATATTTTCTCAAAGTCTTTCTGTGGATAAACAGATGATCACATATTATGGTCGCCATTTGGCTACAGATACTGGGTGTTGGCTTCTATGACAGGATATTGTTATTCCTTTATCCAATATGCTGGCGCTTCTTCCAAAAATAATGCTGACTACGGCCTTAGAGAAAACGTGGTACTACGACTATTAGAGAATATTTCCGATCCAAGTCAATATAATGTTACATTCGACAAGCCATAATTTATTATGTACATTATCTCGAAAAGGTTATTTTGCAACAGGTACTGTTCAAGATAATCGGAGCAATCACACATTGCTGGATGATATTAAATTGATGAAAAAGAAACCTCGGATTTCATCAGATTTTTGCTTTGACAAACAACAATATTATCGCAGTTCTCTGAAACGATAATTCGATAATTACCTGCAGACATAATTATTATCATGTTATACCTATGTATGTATTTGTATATTTTAAATCTTTCTGAAGGTGGTAACTGTGATATCTAATTTTTTGGGTGCAAAACCGATGTGCAAAACCAAAAGATTTGACCGTAAACATCGCATGATGGCTGTCGTTGAACAACCATACATAATACATGCATATAATCAGCGAATGGGTGGGGTTGACTTATTCGATAATGGCGTCTACAATTATCGTATTCTAGTCCGCGGAAAAAAGTGGTATTGGCCATTACTCACTAACACTATTGACGCAGCTTTGGTAAATGCATGCAAACTACACTGCTTGTGCAGGGGATGTAAAGGTTTGCCACCTATGAGAAAACTCGATTTTTGGGTTAGCGTTGTTGAAGCGTTGGTAAAAATTTGTGAAAATCGACGCCGTGATGGAAAAGTTGTCACAAATGCGCAGCAAATAGCAAAACACACTGACAAATTTGACCACACATGATTGATAAAATTAAAAAACGCTGTCGCTGTGCGCAATGTGGTGGGAAAACAGAGTACGGTTGTGCAAAATACAGTTTGAATGTGCATCCAAGGGATTCTTTTGCACAATTTCATGCCGGAACTACCAAAAATATAAAAAAATAGAGAAATTGATTTGAATGAATGATTCGCAATTTCTATTTGAAATTAATTTTTAAAAGTTTTATGAAAAATATTTCATACCAATGCCGAAGTGGGTATTTTTATACAAATGTCATTTAATCGCACCTGTAGCTTAGGTAAGTAGACCAATTCAAGTGAAAGTATTTTTATCGGGTAGAAGATATATTATATTACATGGCATCTCAAGGTTGTTCTGAGGATATCATCCATACATATGCCACTGAAGTTCTTTCTAGAAAATTTTGATTTTGAAAACTTCGTGATCTTTGACATTTTTTCTGTCATCCAAAATATATGAATATCATGCCTTACTAATATTTTTTAAACCGTTCTATGTCTTCTTTATTCATTTTTAAAGAAAGGTTTGGGCTCTCGTTTAGTTGGGTCAAGGTAGAATTTTTTAAAAAAACTTCTTTTTTTGGGTATTTTTCTACCCATTCGGCGTTAATGGGTTAATGATGCAAAAGTCTACAAATAGTTTCATATTCGCCAGCTAGTTAGCTAGTAAAAGTTGTTTACTCCTTTACTTTACATTGAATACACGCCACTTTGACCCCCTACAGTGGAAGCAAACGAATGGTTCTAGAAAAAGTGAAAATTGAATTCAAGAAACAAATGAAATTAATCACACTATCATTACAAATACAATGTAAACATTAAAAAACAACAATAATTAGAAGAATAATGGAAACACAACAACAACATTTAAACTCATCCACAATAGTTATGGGTTTCGCAAACTTTTTTTTTTTTTGCAAATGATAACTGCAGAGCAGCAAAACTGAGAAATTTTCTAATACGTTAGTCTTTTTTTGTTGCGCATAGAATTCTCTCCTTCAGAGAGTGATAGAGAGAGGGAGGGGGAGAAAAACTTTTTCTTAACTACAATGGCAACAAAAACAAATTAAAACAAATGCAACAACAGACAAATGAACAAACGAACATATTCTGTATTAAACCGTAATCAGTACCCAAAGAAACAAACAAACTAAATGATAGGCAGAGAGAGTGAAGGGGACATAATGACTAGGGAGATCGAGAGAAGGGTGCAATAATGCAAAGTAAATGTAAACAATACGTTTGCACTAACCTACACACACACAGAAATTTAAAAACAAAGAAACAAAAAACAAGCAACCAACCAGGACAGACAGACAGCCGTATGTACAAATTCATGTGGCAAAACATTTATGCCGTTCTGCTTGGCTACTCATCAGGCAATAAAACAGGCAAAATGCGAACGAAAGAAAAAAAATGAACAGCAACATCGCTAGCAGCAGCAGCAGTAGAATAGAAATCCAACAAAACAATGAAAAATCATAGCAAATCAACGCCGTAACGCAACTCGTAAACATATGTGGAGAAAAGAAATCAAAGGGTAATCCCTTTAATGGTATCAAACTGAGCATTCTGGCAAGTTCAAGGCAGATGCTAAAAATTGTTCATTACCGTTCGTTTAGTAACCAAAGAACGCTTAAAAATATCCAAAACTGATCCCAAAAGTGGTGACTCAAATGGAGATAAATTTTTTTAGGAATTAAGGGGTGATTATGATCGTCCTTAGCGTCCCTAGTGTACACAGGAATAGGCAAGATTACAACGAAATTTAAAGAGATTGGAAGCATTACAGATGTGGTCAGACCTAAGCAACAATGCAACGTTATGTTAGGTTAGGTTGCTCACTTGAGCACGCATAGCGTCCCGTTGTGACGCCACAGGTGAACACAGTTTCTGTACTGACCAAGTTTCTCCTAATCAAGGAAGAAAAAGTTAGTCAGCGCAAGGGCTGCCCATTTAAAGCACGACTACCCCACGCTGGAAAACCAGCCCTTTACCAGCAACTGAGCCTGTTTTACGCCTTGTTTCAATTTAAACTTAATTTCTTTGCGGTTTGTCAACTTCTAGAATCTTTCTGTTGATTTGTTGTTGTAATGCTTTTCATTTATTTTCTATATTTCAAGGTTTTTGTATTTAGAACTCAGAAAACGTGGCTATTTGATTCACATTCTGATCTGCAAGAGAAAATGGACCGATTATTTCCTAAACTGGCCCTGTATGGCCTTAGCGTTTATTCAAAGCACTCTATTGGCCGACAATTGAAGATTTTGTACTGCACAGAATAGAATTTAAACGAGAATTTGCTGCGAGACACATAACATGAACGCGTTTCGTTTAATTACTTAAGAGGTCTTCAGATCAATTGACTATTAAGATCGTTAGAGTTGAAGCGGTTAGAGTTTTTGTAGAGCAATGTTAAAGGCCCCTAATTCTCTAACGTTGGAGCATTTAGAAATCAACATTCTTTAAGTTGAAATCGCTATACTCCTCGAAATGTGTAGGATCGACTGTTGCAACCATTCCAGAGGCAGTCATTCAAAAAACAATGCAGTTCGTGTGTCGAAATGGAAAGGATTCAAGTATTGCAATGAAAGGAATGAAATCCTAGCTTTGGCGGTTTATTCTATAACTTTACTTATGCAAACGCTATATGGAGAACCCTTTATAACAACAGGAACGACAATTAGACGAATTTTAAAACTAACAACTTAAGTAAACATTTTGGAATTAAAAAAAGGGAGTAAAAGGGAAATGAAGAGAGGGAGAAAGAGAGCGAGAGAGGCATACAGCGGGAGTATACAGTTTAACGAACTTTTCCGAAAACAAATAAAAATATGTACACATACACATACATATGTACGAATACAATCAATTATACGCGCCTAAAAACACATCATCCTGCCTGGTGTGTAAAATAGTGAAACGAGCGTCCGAGCTAAATAGGCGATGGTGTGCTGTTATGCTTCATAAACAATGATTTCTATACACAAAAAGAGAGATAGAGAGAGAGGAGGGGAGACAGTATGCTATTGCAAAACTATAGTTAAAGAGAGAAGAGAGAAGCCTAAACTAACCAAAGGCAATAATTTATTGTAAATCAATTGGCAGCGTAAATTTCAAATGCCAAAAACAACAACAAAAAATAGAAAACATCGCATAGGAATACCGAACTTTTGAAACATTTTTCTCTTTTTCTTTCGATGTAATAAATGACTGGGGTGGATATTTTTCATTCAATATTTTCCAAAAACTTCTGCAATCAAATAGAATTCGTCTGTCTGGTTACAGGATGGGGGAGAGATAAGGTTAATTACTTGTTTTTGTTGGTAAATTTCACATTTTTCTTAATCTCAAAAAGTTTGCTTATAAACTGCAGATATTCTCTTCCATCTGCCTTGTTTTCTGTCAGTATTATTAATCATCATATTGGGTATGTTAGAACCGAAAGATATACAAAAAATAAAGAGTTCTCACGGAAAAATTTTGGTTAAATTGACGTTTCACATTTCTTAACTGAATGTTAAGTTAACAGAGCCAAAAAGAAATGCAAGCCATCGACCAAAAATGCAATTTATCGACCAAAATATGCAAGTCATCGACTAAGAAATGCATTTTATTGGTGAAAAATGCAACATGGAACAAAATATGCAAGTAATCGACTAAAAAATATAAGTAATCGACAAAAAAATAAAATCATCGACTGAAAAAGCAAGTCATCGACCAAAAAATGGTAGTCATCGACCAAAAAAATGCAAGTAATCGAAAAAAAATTAAAATCATCGACCAAAAAATTCAAGTCATCGACCAAAAAACTCAAGTAATCGACTAAAAAATGCAAACCATCGACCAAAATATGCAAGTCATCCACCAAGAAAATGCAAATCATCGACATAAAACTTTCTTGGCCTGCAATTAAAGATTATGAACTGCACGGTATGCAGTTTAAACTAGTGGTGCTAAGATCTATACATAATTCCTAGAAAGAGTAATTTTCCATTTAAGTGACTTCAATTGACCAGTAAAATCATGTATTATAACGCCGTTAGGTTTCTTTTGTGTAGGGCTACTTGAAAAAGCCTTTAATTCGTTGCATTTTTTGGTTGGCAACTTCTAGAATCTTTCGTTTGAATTGAAAAATTCTGTACATAACTGGTTTTTAAATTCTAAAATGTTTCGGAAATTAAATTGAAATCGAAATTTAAAAGCTTGCTTCAGCTGGTTGCCTTTAAGCGGCACCTCTGGTGTGGGTTGCTCTTGTTTAATTTCAAAATATATGTGTGGTTATTCCATTAAATATTTGAAATGCATTTCGAAAAATGAATTCCATTTAAATTTTAAAATTTCCTGAATAATTAAATTCTGTTTTATTTACAAAATGGCAAAAAAAATTTTTTTTCTTTTGAAAAATTTGTGAAATTCTTGCAATTGTTTTTTGCCCGTAAGCAAACAAATGCAAAAAACGAGAAAAACATTTCCATGCCAATAAGTTTCGTTATTTTGGTATAATTAGTAAGTGCAACAAAATGTTGCATTTACATATTGTGTTGTTATTGTTGTTGTTTTTTCTTGTTTTCTTTGTTGCAATGCATTGAAGGGGTAGCAACAATAAATGCAGATCAAACCAACCAATGGCCAGCTGTGGAAACATTTTTAAAGAAAAAAAAAAAAAAACAAGAAAATATAAAAAAAATTTAAATGTTAAGGAAATTGAAATTCTAAAATTGAATTTCTTATGAAAACTATAAATTTTACAAAATATTACAAAATAAAAGCAAAAAAACAAGAAAAAAAAGAAATATGAAATGATGGCCATAAAAAGAAACATTAAAAAATAAAATAAAAGATACAACACACATTAAATATGTGTGTGTTCTATTGCAACATTTTAAAGGTACCCCCAACGGCAAGAACGACAACAACAGCACTTGTAATAGCAGTGGCAGCAACAGTAGCAGCAGCAGTTCTAGTGGCAACAACAAAGAGATGAAAATAAATATTTCATTTCATTTTCCTTTCCTTTTTTTTTTTTTTTGCAATTTATCTATTTTTATGTTCACATTTTATTGCATATAAAGCCATAAATAATACACATGTACTCTCGCATACACTCTCTCTCTCTCCTTTACATGCACTTATATAAACACTCACACACACACACACACACTCACTCATATAAAGGGTTATTCATTCTTCGATATCAAAAATAAAGCCCTGTTTTCAATGAAGATTAGGTTAGGTTGAGCTGTGTGGTGGACTTACGTTGGGTCAGAAATTATAGTAAACAAGTAAACAAAAATATATCAACAACACTACAATAATAAATATAAACGACGTTTACATTTATAGAGATTTCGAGAAGGCAAAGTCACGAACATTCGCCTTCAAGAACTTTCACAGACTGTTTACTCTACCATATAAAAGGCAAGGCAAAGCAGGCGAGTGAGTTAATGAAGTTCAATCAGTCTTGTGTGAAGACGCGGTGTGTTTAAAGAGAGCAATCGTGGTTTGAAGATCTTCGTTACAAAGATCTGCCGAATAATTGCCTAGTAATTGTTATTGTTTATGCAAAGGGTGTAAACAGAGGAATAACAAACAAAGCAATTGTTGTTCAGTACATCAAGTTGCAAACAGTGGCACAAAAAATTGTGCGAATAATAAAGGATTTTAATTAAAACTAAACACAAATTTATTTTTATTTTATATGCAATCTACGAGCTCATATTTTAAACGTTTTAAAATTGTAAAAACGTAACAATATTTTCAAACATTGTCCGATACTGGAGACTGTAAGACGAAATATTAGTCCTACTCTTCAGAGCGATAGCTTTCAGAAGTGCCATTTGATGAAACTCGAAGTCAATCGGCATATCCTCCTGTAGGCCAGTGGCCAGTGTGAAAACCACAAGTAACCAATGGTTGGCCTTGGTATTTGAAGAAAGGCAGTCTCCTCTTCTAATCCATATTAGTCCAACAAAACCGAACTGTCAACGAAGTTGAGTACAACCAACAAGGAATATCCAGTTTAATTGAGGCAATCGGAACACCTATGCTCTGTAATATGTCCCAGATTATGTGCTTTTTACCAGTTCAGCAATGCAATTTCCGACCTGGACGAGGACGGACCTTGAGATGGCGTTATTTAGAGACTTATCGCAGCTTTGGAGTTCGAGTAAATGAACAGATTTTGATAGAAAACCCCATCACCCAACAAGGCCTGCGTTGCTTCCAATATAACTTTGACCCCCGCTTGGAAAACACTTCAGTGATCAGGCAGCCTACACAAAAGTCTACACAGTCTACCATGTCTAGCACTTTGGAGTCATCGTTATATATGGTACCTTAAGGGCAACCTCTGAATCTTCACACCTGAAGTGCCTGGCTGGAATCCTAACTACTAATCTACTAACGAAAAACATATGAGGAACTATGCAGTCAATCCGAGTAAAACTATGGCTTACTATAATTGCAACATGTCCGTGTTCAACGTGGGACAAAGATTTAACTGCCTTAGGTCCTATTACCGCCAGCGTCAATAGAAATCAGCATCTAAGCATAGTAAATGGTGACAGCTGGCTTTAAATGTTGCATAAATTGGAATCTATATGGACATTAACGAGCCGTAAGATGGACGCCATAGCTGAGAATGCCGTGGAGAAAAGATGTTCAGATTATCCACCACACGTGATATTGCAAAGTTCGCTATAAATTTGTCATCTCTTTGCACAATAAATCGATTATGATGACCGTAACCCCGGCGTAATGCTCGAAAAGGGGCCACATTTATGTTTGACATTCTCTTCCGATGTCCCACAATCAATATTTTTAAGTGCCGACACTCTCACTAAATAAAAGACTTTTCAGATGATATCTGGCAGTCTTTCTTGAAACCCCTATATGGATGACCCGTCTTCCAAAACGAAAAAAACCTTAAAAAGAATTTTATTTAAAAATTCTGTATGAAGTTTTGCAGGATCTCCCTCCCTCTCCCCAAACACACATACACACACACAGAGACTTAAACATTCGCACTAAAAGTCTCGCATTTATTTATTTGGTGAGTGACACAGAGAGAGTGTAGGTGACAGACAGAGAGTGCAGAGGAGTATTACTTGTAAAAAGGAAACGATGGTTTATGGCAATAAGACCGCATCATAAGGAACAATTTCATATGAAATGTTTAAAATATTGTTTCAGTTCTATTTATACATGAAGTTTCCATTTGAAGTTTGATCTTTCTCTTTCTCTCTCTCTCTCTCTCTCTCTATCTCTGTATCTGTCGTACTCTCTATTTTACTTTATATTTTAATAATAGTATGGATAACAATAATATTAATAAGAAGAGAATGCGTAGAAATTTATTTTAAGGATTCCTTTAAAAGCAAAATTAATGCATACTTTTAGGTTGTTTATGCTTAAAAGTAATCAAAAAGGAATTCAACAAAGACACTAAGAAATTTACAATATAAAGAGGACTACGAACTATTTTATTCCATGAGAATCGGTTCAAAATAACTTCCATAGGTGCAGGTGATACAAAGTGTTGAACACAGCTTCTCCTAGCTAAACTTACGTACTAAACTCGTGCGTAATTATTTATTTTTTTAGCTTTTTAAGGGTCAGAAGTCAAATGCAATTTCATTAAAACAAATTTTTTTCCATTCAATAGGTATTTAGTCTTCTGTTGCAGATTCTACAATGCCAGAGTTGCCATTCATCATTATATAGCAACAATGTCGTTTGTGGAAGTATAATGGTCTGTTACAGTAAGCGTAGCTTTTCTTTATGTGTGCGACGAAGCTAATATCTTTCTCATCAACAAAAATCAAAAAAATTCAAGTCATCGTCCTACAAAATGTAACTCTCTTACCAAAAAACTGCAAGTAAGCGACAAAGAACATGGAAATCATCCACCAAGACTGCAAGTCATACACCAAATAAATGACTCAAAAAATGCAAGTCATCGACCAAAAAATTGGAAGTCATCTGCTAAAAAAAAAAATCAAGTTATCGACCATAAAGTCACCGGTCAAAAAAATGCAAGTTATCGACAGAGAAAATGCAAGTCTTAGACGCGAAAAATGGAAGCCATCTACAAAAAAAGCAAGTCATCTACAAAAAGGCTGCAATGCGGCAATTTTGCCCGATTTATATAGAAAACTTTTTGTTGCTCATTTGAAGAAAACAATTAGATTCGTCGCCTATACCTCTGGTGCCAAATAAAGCCCGACCGTGGGTATATACTGAATCAAGTGGTTGCCAACGCGGCAATGGAACTGATATGCATAAGAGCTTCTGAATTTCCCTACTGACTACAGGATACCTTAACCTGCCGAGATGGTTTTATAACTGATTGTCCACTTTTGTAGGTCAAAACCACACGACAAAATCAGATGTGTCAACTTATCGGAACAGTTGAATATTAGGTTTTGCCATGCGTTAGTATTTAGATAGAAAGGTTATTTGTCTTAGACTATCAGGGTCGTTGAGCAATATTAGCCAGTAGTTAGAGCTAAATGATGGATTAGGCACCATTGTAGGATTCAAGTAAGTTTTGCTTTTTGAGGCGACTGTCGGTTTATCCAAAACTAACCACAGTTCTTAGTGAAATTGTTCATAGACTTGACGAACCGTAACTATGCTGATCTCAATGTCTTCTTTAGTATTTACCGTTTCTGTTACTATGCTCCTTAGGTGGCACTCACGGCTAATGAATGCAGTTTTCATGTTGAATGGATTTGATATTCAATTAAAGAAAATTTGAATTCATACTGGTTAAAATACGATTATAAACTCCATGGAATTTTGCCAAAAAGAATGATTTCTCTTTCATAATTTAATCTGGTTTGGAAATGGAAAAATACTTGAATTATTTTCCATAGTCAAGTGCTTGAGGTCTCTGGCTTACATCCTTAAATCATGATTATCTGTTTAAATGTTTTAAATACTCTTAGGAAAATAGCTTTTAAAAGAAAAAAAAACATGGAAGTAATACAGATAGAAGTGCTTGAAATCTACCAAATGGAACCAACTAAGTTAACATTACAAGTGATGTCTGTCTGTCTGTCTGTCTGTCTCCCTGATTGTTTGTCAGACTGTCTGTATCTCTGGTTGTTTGTTTTTCCTGAATATGAATACATTATCACCACAATGGTTTAATGTATAGCAAAAGCAAGTAAAGCAGAAAAATATTTGAAAATGAGGCAAAAAAAAAGATTTTCAAATTAACTCAAGTATGATGCTTTTGAATTACAAAAAAAAAAAAAACCAGAACCATTTATTTTGAAGCCCATTTACCCACCACCACCACAACTGTTACCATAACATCACTTACAAGGGGGTTACAGCTTACAACTACAGCTACAGCAAAGCAAATGCGTATGTGTTGCCACTTGAAAAATCGTGGAAAATTATAACCCAGGAAAAATTGTCTGTAAAGCAAAGAACAAAAAAAAATTCACTCACTCTGCCTCTGTAAGCCAAGTGGAAGAGAAAAACAAACACGGGTGTACATAAAAGCAACAATAGTGGCCCCTTTCCTGTCTTCCTTCACATTAAATTTGTCTGCCTATAAAATTAAAATAAAAACAACAGAGAGGGAGAGAGAGTGAGATAAATAATGTGAAACAAGTAGAATCCCTTATCGAATTAGCATAATAATAATAAAAATTCAAATGTTTATCAGTCAACGACATTAACTACAACAAAAACAACAACATTAACAATAATAACTATGCGGCATATTTCCGTTTCCGCTTGAAATCCGGCTTCACTTACAGTTTGAAACAACACTTGTGCTCTCACACAGTCTCACCGCCCACACTCTTATTCAATATTTCGCCTCTAAAAGAAGTCTCCTCTATCATAACTATTCTTCAATACTACCACTGCCAGCTCATTTAACAATTATTAACAGAATTACCACCAAAAACAAAGGACCTACTCATCATTAATGAGTATTAATTTGGGGGAACAAAGGAAGTGAATTTGTTTTACATTCGGCGTTAAAAAAAAGACAACTTTTTTACAACCTTTGAAGGAATTGGATTTTTTTTTTGTTCTCAATTAATAGGCGGAAAACCAACACTAAAATCCTTAAATTTTGAAGATTTATTTGCCAAATGAAAGTGAGCTTTACAGGGTATTTGTTATGCGTCATAAATATAGTAAAAGTGCTTTAAGAAAATTTCTGTTTCAAAAGGAAGGAATTGAAGAAGTCTTTCAGAGGAATCAAATTTAAGTCAAACTCTTCTAATCTCTGTCAACATATTGTTACGAAAATGAACAATCTAGATTCTGGTGTTTTGATCTTATATCGCTTAACATTAAAATTATAAACAAAAGTTACAAAAACGAAACAAAACTGTTTACAAATTATCGTACTGCGTAATATAACAACAAACACCAGCATAAAAAGAATGGTAAACAAGTAAACAAAAATACAACAACAAACGCTACAAGAATAAATGTAAACAACGATGTTTACATTTATAGATATTTCGAGAAGTTGAATTCACGAACATACGACTTCAAGAACATTCATCAGACTGTTTACTTTGCCATATAAAAGGCAAGGCAAAGCAGGCGACTGAGTTAGTAAAGTTCAGTCAACCTTGTGTGAATACGCGGTGTGTTTGAAGAGAGTAATCGTGGTTGTCGAACAATTGTCTAGTAATTGTCATTGTTTATGCAAAGGGTATAAACAGAGGAATTACAAAAAAAGGCAATTGTTGTTGTTTACATCAAGTTGTGAATAGTGGTACACAGAATTGTGCAAATAATAAAGAATTTTAATTAAAGGTTAGAGGACGTGTACTTGTCAGTTAAGACAAGTACAGTACCCGGGGGTACTGCAATCCATGAGCTGATATTTTAAACGTTTTTCAAAAGGTAACAATGTCGACGACTTTTAACAATCGTAGTATAACGCATTCATTCCTTCAAATCTCCTGGTCTTAGAGATATTATATCAGCAGATGAACATAAGTTTCTTTTTTCCATAGCACACTACACAGGGCCAGCGTAAAGTACTCTGTTGAGTTTTGTTTTAAGGTACCTCTGTCAGGAATTAGGAACCAGGCACAGCACATCAAACTGAATCTTACCCCCACCCTCTCCAGTTTTAAAGTAAGTCCACAGAATAGCTTAGTGCCCGTTGGAAGCAAACATATCCTTCGTTTCACTACACTGTACGCCATCTCATTAGTCTCAAAGTGCTGCGGTCAAGCACTTAATTTGGTTTCTATTGAAAAACTTGATGAACTATCGTTAAATTATTACGAATTGTTGTTTTAAACTTTAAATTATAAACAAAAAAACAACAACAAGAGATGTTTTAAATTTCCAACCATTTTAACTGTCCCCAGGCGTTGTCATATATGCGTGTCTGTACACAAGTAAACTTGGCTGGTTGGCTGGTTGGCTGGTTGACTGCCGGAATGACTGATTTTTTCTTTCTTTCTTTATCTTATTGCAGCTCAAATAACCATGAAACTTATCTGGTTTAAGAAAAACTAAACCTTCCAATTATTTATTAACGAGCATGTGTGTATAGTTTCTAGCACAGCACAACACAGCACAGCACAGTACAATCAAAAACATACTGAACGTATGAATGGAGTGAGAGTGACTGACAGAACTTGAGTTGACTTGACTTGCAAACGTTAAACTGAAACTAGAAAATAAATAAAAACCCAATAACCCAGTAAACCATAATGCAATGAATTTAAAATTCTCTTTAAATTTAAAAAACAACAAAAAAATTTTAAAATTGTTTGAAATTTTTTAAAATTTTGTAAATGAACGAGTAATTTTATTGTTAGTCTTTGTAAATATTTTTTTTACGAAAATCACGCTTCAATACTAAGTGCTGATCACATATCCCTTTTATTATTTAAAAGAAAAAAAATTAAAATTCACAACCTTATTATTTTTTTAATATTGTCTTGAATTATTAATTTTTTTTAGGAAAGAATGCCTATAAAACGATAAATAGTTCATCAAAAGTAATGAAGCGCGGAAAATAAACGTGTATTAATATATTCTAACATTGTACCAAATGTCATAAAAATCGTTATTGAATTATAGAAGCCCTGTATATATCCTTTTTTTATAGAACACAAAAAAAATATTTTATTATTTAAATGGTCTTTTAAATTTTTATATATTATGCACTGAATTATTTAAAGGAAAGGAAAGTTAAGAAAAATACCAAATCTAAAGAAAATGTAACAAAAAACAATAAAATTTTGCAAATCCTATAAAGTTTGTTAAATAAACGAACGTCTTATATAGCCGTTCAACTGTAGATTTAATTTCATAAAAATATTCCTTCAATAAAATATACCCTCCATACATCCTTTTTTATAACTTACGTTTATTAACGAAAATTAACAACAAAAAGCTTTCAAAAATTAATATAAAAATTTTATTGCCATACTATAATTAATTGAAACAAAATTTTTTTAATAAAAAATATTTTTTTATGTCCTTAAAAATCCAACAAACTTAATGAAATTTTAAGAATGAACGTCTTATGATGTCCTCTAACACTGTACCTAATTTTATGAAAGTCGTTATTGAATTACAGAAGGTCTGTACATATCCTTTTTCAATAATTTGTTTCCTTGAATAATTAAAATTTGTAATATTTCCCAAACATGTTTGTGATTATTAAATAAAACAAAAAAAAAAAAATTAATAATAAATAAAAATAAAAAATAATTATAAAAAAATTTTTGTAGTTTGGAAAATTCTATTAAATTTGGTATATGAACGTCTTATGTCGTTGCTAAGCTATGTATTAAATTTCATAAAAATAGGTCTTCAAACAAATAAGCTCTCCATATTACCTTTTTTTGAATATCAAGTATTTTCAAGAAATTTGTTAACATAAAGCCTTTAAACTTCAAAAATGAGTGTCGAATATTAAACAAAACGGTTTTACCTTGTCCTTAGCAGCTTAAGAGAAACTTTTACATACTTTCTATTATGAACAAAAAAATGTGCTTGTGAAAACTCAGTTAATTTTTGAAATTAAAAGTGCGTTAAGTAAATACTGCAGACTGGATTTTTATGGAATGTACAACAATTTACAGACAAATTCAATTTCAGTTTAAGAAAAGTTTGATAATTTTAATATATATAGACAACGTGGCAGCACACTAATTTTTTTTTTATAAAAAATGTTTGAAAACTTTTAAACTTTAAAGGAATTTAACGACACTTGGGAAATGAACGTCTTATTATGTTGTCAATTATCATCTTTAATTTCAGTAAAATCTGTGTAACAATAACACAGCTTGGAGTATATCCTTTTTTTTAGGAAAAGATAAAATAATTTATGTTCGATAAAGAGTACATCTTCTGTTAACTAAAGTTTAAATTAAACAACAAATTGTTATCTCTAAACGGCTGCTTTAAAATTAAAAACCTTTCAATTGATTTCAAAGAAGTAAAGTTCCAAGAAATTAAAAAAAAAATGTTAAATCTAAAAAATGTTAAATTTGTAAAACAACCGTCTTAGTATGCCACCAATTATTTTACTTAGTTTCAAGAAAATATGCTTCAGCTTAATTAAGCTCTACGTATATCCTTTATTTTTTTTTTTAATTAAAAAAACCACATTTTAAAAAAGAAATTAATTTCCCTTAACAGATTAGAACCGGTATTAAGGCTGCTTTAAGGCTGCATGAAATTTACAAATTTTAAGAAACCTTTATAAAATTTACAAAACGAACGTCTTATTCTGCTGCTAATAAAACTCTTTAATTTCACGGACATTAGACTTCAATTAAATGATCTCCCCAAATATCCTTTTTTTGTTAAAATAAAAAAATTATTAAAAAAATTTTTTTTTTCTAATTTTGTTAAGAAATTTAATTTTTTTAAACTACTTTTATGCCGTCTTAATAACAAGTTAAGAAACAATTGCCAAAATAGGCATTAAAAAAGGAAATGTAATGCAAGACAAGTAAACCTTATGTTCTTATGAGGAAAAGCTATGACATGACCAATGCTTAGGTTAATTCGAGAATCAAAACTCAAGAAGTATTGGAGATCCATATTGCTCTTCTTGTATGATCTCGTTTAAATGTCTTGCTCTTTCTCTCAACCATTTGGATTGCAATAACTTGCAGACACTTCAGTCTTCTAAGTACTGTCATCTTGTTCACCTTTTTTATTTAATCATGGTTTTTTAATTTTTTAAACAATTTTTAAGCGTTTTTTAAGCGTGATTTTATGTTCTTAAGCTAAAATTGCTTACTGGGTTAGGTGTGCCTAATAAAACAATTTTGTGGCATACGTTACGGTCACTCACTTGTTTATAGCTCTGCATGTCGACGTACATTTAAGCCATACAAGCGTAGCAAGCCACCGAATGATACAGAGTGGAGTGGAATGAGTGAACGAATGTGTGTGTGTGTGTGTTTCAAAATACCAGTATTTACTGAAAAGTTTTTAACTAAAGCAACCAACCGTTAAATCCTAAATGTCGCAAAAAACTAAACTTAAAATAAAAATAGAAATGTGAACGAAAACAAAATAAAAAAAAATAAATTTCAAATGGAAAAAAATAAAATGAAAATTTTAAGTTCAAATAGAGAAAACAGAACGTAAAAAAAGTAACCATGAAACTTGGAAAAAATGCTCCTTGAACTCTGTAAAAAGAAAATAAAAAAAGAGAAAACAACAGACCAAAACGTTTGCATTTCTACTAACAAAACGTATATGCCTCCTACACACTTCCATATAGAGAGAAAGTAAGAGAGAGAGAGAGAAAGCATTTAAACAGCACTTGAACGGAAATGTATGGATGCAAAGCTAAAGAGACTCTCTCACAAATAAAACGAGGACTTTAAAATACAAAATACAACAACAACAACTACCACTAGTACAACAAAGGCAAGAAAAAAGATGGCAAGAAAAACTGTGTCAAAGTATTTTAGCTGCAGTAAATTTAGCAGAAAAAGGACACTTCTTTTTCACATTTTCTTTACACAGCCCAAAACTATGCAACACTTTTCATATAAACACTCACTTACAATGGTACAACAGCATGGAATATAAGAAAACAAAACACAAACACACACACACATAAACAGAATATTTGGAAAACCGATTTTAGGCCACAGTTCTATTAAGTCCCACTCTGGCTAAACCAAACAAAAATAAACCTACCAACAAAGAGAGAAAGAGGGGGGAACAGAGGGAGAGAGAGAGAGCGAGAGAGCAGATGGGTTTATGCAGGTTGTTTGTTTAAGAACAATCATAAGAAAAGAAAGAAAGAAAGTGAAGAGCACAAAATAAAGTAAACAAGTATTCCGTTTAACTAAACTACAGCAGACAAGATTCTAAAAAGATTTTAACACCATACTTCACCTTGCTTGTGTGTTCTTTAGCATTTGCAGTATAAAAATAAATTATTGCATACATATAGGCTCAAAAGCTGTATAAATCAAGTATAATGCTGTTTTTAGTATTTTGCTGGTATAAGGAGTGTAAACATTTGATTGACATTAAAAAAAATTATTTTCGAAAGCCTACTTTAAGGTGAATATTTAATTCAATGCTTTTAGAGTGAAAGAGCAAAAGAATTAAAGCAAAAAAAGATCGTATAAAATAATAGTAAAGCTCATCTAGACGGCATATTTATATTGCCAAAGTAATGCTCTGAATCCGATTATAGACTTCAATTTAATTTAAAATTTATGCCAGAAAATATGCAAGACTTTTTATACCAAGAAAAAACCATACATTTTAAACAATTTTTCCAAAAATGCAATAAAAAAGTAAAGAGAGAATATAAAGAACGAAGACATATTTTTTAAAACCTGCTTCATTATAACCTGTTAACATTTTTTAGTATGTCACCTGGAAATATGCAACGTTATTTGAGACTGAAAGTATGTTTACAAAGAGAAAGAAAAAATCATGCTGAGTAATAAATATCATTTTTTTCTTTGCTTTCTCCACAGTTTTACATTTTATATCCTGAAAGTATGCAACGTTATTTGATTGCAAATTTTATGCCCTGTATATATGCAACATTATAAAGGTGTAAAAATTTTTGATTTAATAGTACAGGTTATACTCATATGTATGCCTTGGAGCATACATTAGTGTTTAGGATCACATACATGGAAATAACGACCGTTCTATACAAGTTATTAAGAATAAGTCAACTTTCAATCTTTACTATTGTGTAGTGACCTATAAAACTAATATTTCCTGGGAATTCGAGTAGTATTTCAGGTGCTTTAATTGGCAAAAACTCCCAAAATTACACGATCACTTTTATTTCATGTTTTTTTTTTACTCCCCACTGTGTAATATCAGAGAGTATTCCCGAGTTGTCTAGTGCATGGTGTGATAATTCAATAGTGTAAGGACCGCTGGTTCGATATCCATCAGGAACTCTGTTCTCTTACACTACATCGAGTATAATGTTTAAGTTACTCAGTTTGTAATATTTCGAATATAATTTGTCACTGTATTGTAATTAATAAATACGGACAAATACAACAGTGTTCGCACGTAGCATTTTCTACTAAAACTCACATATTTTAACTACAACTTAAAAAAGGTGTGACAACTTCTAGAACCGCATTGTTGATTTGTTATTGTCTCCTTAATCTGTCGTGATCTTCCTATGTAGTTTTGTTATTGTAATTTGATATTTTTTGTCAAACTAAACATTCCAGTTTTATTTCTTCTTCGCAATAAGATTACAGAAACTAAAAGCCAACAATGCTTTCGTCCTCCTGACCATAATAGAGTTTTCTAGACGACAGAAGCTGTGAGCTGGACCAGCGGAATTTTTGGCAGCTAAATGCCAATAAAGCCAAACACTTAGCGAGGTAGGTAGGTTGAAGTGGTAGCTTTGATACCACTTGAGCATGCATAGCGCCCCATTGTGACGCCACAGGTAAATGCAGTCTCTGTACTGACCAAGTTCCTCCAAACTACGGACGGAGAAGAAGTTGCCTGAAAGTTTGATAAACGAAGATATGTATATCCTTGACATCAATGGATGATAGCTCCGTCAAGCTGACAAGGATAAACACTTAGCTTAGATGGTAAAATTTGTGCAAGCGCTGAAGAATAGACAATTCTTGCAATCAAAAAAGAAAAAAAATTTAAACTATAAGGAATGCTATGACAAGTGATTACAGCTAAAAACTGATTGTGTTGAGGAATAAGAAAATTGTTTCCAAATTTATTCTTCGTGCACAAAATTTTTGTTCTTTTATTCTTCAGTTCACTCCAAACATTTACTCAGTTCCACAAAATCCGATCGTATATAAAACGATTTCATAATTTATACTCATTTAGAAACCTTTTGGGAATTGGTATAAAAATGTTTACGGCACATTAGGCTGAAATCTAAATTAGAATTCATAAAGAGAAGATACCACTGCACCTTACAGGACAAAACAATGCTGCCATACTTTCCATTCATCAACAACCGTTTTGAATTTCTTGATAAAACTTTTCTAATATCCTCCCTCTCTCTCTCTCTTTGGTATCCATTTATGTCCCCATTACTCTACTTCTTTTATCTTGTTTATTTCTAACATTACCGTTAACTTCTTATTATTTTCCTTAATTTCCTAGAGACCCAGAGCATTAAAATTGTCAGAGAACAAGTCCCAAAACAATTAACGTGTAAACGTTTTACGACTATAGACTAAACGAAAATTTCCGTATGTGGTCTTTGTTAGAAGAATCATATTCATAAAATGTTATGAAGCACATAAAAACTCTTAAAATAACATGCATACTTTTAGGCGTTTTAACTTAAATACATTGTATGCCAAATGCTAATTATAGACTTAATTAAACACTTTAAGCACAGAAAAAAAGGGGGCAAAAGGAACTTTCAAATGTGGGAGGAGAATTTAAAAACAAAAATAAAAAATATAATTTTTTTAAAGTACACTTTTAGGCTTTTAATAATAGGAAATATGTTTCTATGCCGCTCTGAGGGAGGTTTAATTAAAGACTTTAAGATAAAAGTAAAAACAGCTTCTAAATGCAGGTGGAAAATTTTGAAAAGAAATATTTTAAAGCAATGGTTTCATTCCTTTTTTTAAGAATACATTTAGGCTTTCGAAAATAACTTTTGGGCATAAAACCTTTTGAGAGATCTAAACTTTGAAATATTGAAAAAAATTGTCTGTCTGTGAACCCATTTCAACAGTTGCTTGCCATGCCGCAATTCATAGTTAAAATTAACGTACACTTCTTTGGATGGTGCTTGAAGTCAGATTTTAATCCTGACAAAAGGCCTGCAATGGCCAATAACGTATGAATGTATGTAAGTGAGAGGCTTAGTTTATCTTTGAATTGACAAGTCTGTAAAATTTCGAAGAAAAACCATTTCGGTTTGTTATAAAAAAAAATTAAAGTCAGTTTTCTTTATTGTTTTATATAGACGGTCATGTGTATTGGCATAGCTTATAGACCATTACGTCTCATCCAGAAAAACACATTCGTAGTTATAAGTTTCAAAATTTTATTTACAAAATTACAAACAAAACTGTAACTGAGACCTTAAGATCGGTGTAGTGCAAAAAACGCAAGTGTTTGATAGGAATTTGAACCCACTACCCTTGCATGAAAAGGCTACTAAACGTTCTGACTACACTAGACTGGACAACTAGATCAATTTGCACCCAATAAACATAATTTTCCATACGACTCTTAAAAACTGTTGATATTTGAAGCATAACTTGAGGTACGAAATAAAATATATTTCGCTAAAAATAAAGCATATCTTTGGGTAACAAAAAAATCTGGAGAATGTGAAAGATACCAAATTTAAGCTAAAAGAAGAAACTGAGAAAAATTTTAAAGAAAATGAGAATTTTAAACAATTTTTCTCGAGTGGGAAAAAGTTTTTTTTTTTTTTCAGAGAAACTTTGGATTTAAAAATGGCATCGCAAAACATTTGGCGAGTATTACAACTTAGTTTCTCACACAAACCAAGTGGTGTGTTTGAATTTTATCCATGCCGGCGCTCATGTTGTCTCCTAAGAACGTAATTCAGAATATTTTTCACGGCAGTTTTTTTTTTCTCAGAGTTTTAGCCAAAAGACTGCTCAGAGACTGGCCCCAAAAAAAAATTTTTTTTTCCATATTTCGTTTTGTTCGAGGTATCTGAACTAAAGTTTGAACAACACACTTTCGTTTAATGAGACATCACACTACCTACTAGACTACGTCGACTAATACTGTTACAGCTATGGTCTGGCATACAACCCACAAGATAAGAGATTGGGAGGGACAACATGGAGAAACATGGAGAAATTTTACACTCCTTGAAGTAAATTTAATTGATAAATAAACAAAACAAAATATGAAAAAATATTTCTTCGGCGACTGCCTCTCCAGAAGATTTCTGGTAAAAACTCTGACAGTAAATAAAAGTGTATTGGAAATTTGTTTTAAAAAAACTGTCATTCGAAATTGACTTTAAACTCTAGGTCCCAAAACTCGTATATAAAATTCATACATACAACACAACTGGTGTGAAAAGCTAGGTCGTAATACTGATTTAAGCCTTGTAATCACCAATTATGTGTGTATGTAACCCCTTTGTATAAAAAAAATAATTTTTTTTTTAATATATAATGAATTTAGGCTGCCAAATAACACATTTATTTAAGCATACATTTAGGAAATTTTGTTTTTTGTCAATTAAGGCCTGCTTTATTCGACGCCCTTATTTAATGCAGAAAATTAATAAAAGACTTTGGTCTTCTAACACTAAAGACTAAAAAACAAAAAAGACTTTAAGGTCTACCATAGACTACTTTGAAGTGTAGAAACTACTAATAGTATCACAATAATTTTTTCCTAAAGCCTACATTTAGGATTTAGTTCGTATTCTTTTTGATAAAAATTTTTGCTCTATAAATAGAAAAAAACACATAAGAAAAATATCTTCATTAAAGACTAAGTAAGCAAAGTTGCCCTTAAAGTATAAAAAAGACTACATTAAGGTACAGAGGAGACTGTTCATAAAAACCACAATAATATTTTTAAAGCCTACATTTAGGCATTAGTTATAGACCATGGTATTATTAAAGCCTATACATACTCTATAGAATGCTGTTATTAAAATAAAAATACAAAAACAAAGAAGTGTAGACTACATTTAGGCTGCTAGCAATGTTTGATTTATTTTTGTTTTGAAAACTACATTTAAGATTTGATTACAGTTCCTTGCACACAAGCTTATTAATAGAAAATCCTTTTATTAAAAATATGTTCGAAAATATTTTGGTTTAAGACTTACATATTTACCAAAGGAAGCTTTAAAGCACAGACCTTAATTAGGCTGTTAAAAACGTTATTCAGTCTCAATTTGAATAGAGTTTCTAATAGCAAATTTAGATCAAAATTATATTTAATTTTGAATAAAAATGGACATGTTTATTACAAGACTTGTAAAGTGTAAAGCCTACTTTTAGGCGTACAAAGAGATTGTAATATTTTTAAGCACATTGTTAACCTAGTTTACCTTTTTAAATCAATTCAGTTGTTGAAGTTGTTGTTGTTGTTGTTTTAAATTGAAAAACTGCCAAACAAATCCAATTTTTTTTAATTACTTTAAGGATTTTTACTGTAAAATTTTTTCTTTTTTTAAATTGAAATTTTTTATTTTTTTAATTTTTCTAAACTTTTATTTTTTGGCTTTCAATTCCTTTATTCACTTGAATTTTTTTTTATTAATTTTTTCTTTTTTTTTTTAATTTCCTTTCAATCACTAGAAAAATGCGTTAAAAATTTTAAATTTCCTTTTTTTTTTACCAAAATCTTGCATTCATTTTAAGCTACTCAAAGACCTTCAAATCATTTTTTTTTCTTTCATTCTTCTCTCTATTACTCTCACTCTCATACACTCTTTTCCGTTTTGCTTCTTTTTTATTTTCGTTTCTTTTTCTTCTTTTTAATTAAAACAATGGCGATGCTTTTGTTTCCGATTTACGTTTCGCTTTAATTTATAAACGCAACGAATTTAGTAAAGTAAAGTAAATGCATTTAATTGCATAAAATTTTCTTTATATTTTGGCTGTTGTTTTATTATGGTTTTAATTAATTAATTATTTAATATGTGAAATCCAAAATCCCGTTAGCGTTTCTTTGTGTTTAACATTGCCAATAAACCACTAACCCGTATGAAAACCCGATATGAACTGAAATGAAACTTTCGTTTTTGGGCAAATGTTCTGGCATTTCATTCATTTGCAACTCAACAACAACACACAGCATACACACGCACAACAAACAGAAACACACAAAAACGAACATAGAAAGAAAAAATCACGAACATGTTAAACCTAAACAACATCAACAACAACATCAAACATGGGCAAAAATGAAACGGAATCCAAGTCTTAATAGAGTTCACATTGATGCTTCTTCATACAGCATGGTATGGTATGATATGGTATGGTATGGATTTCCTATAGCAAATATGCACAAGTAAATATGTGTTTTAGTGTGTATGGGTGTGTACGAGTTGTAAGCGAATTGAAATTAAAGAGAAATAAAGTGGCTATGAAAACACCCTCAAACAAAAGAGTGTAAGAGAGACAAAATAAAGCCAACTCTTAAATGTAACACTGAAATTCAATGGAAATGAAATGTTTTGGCAATAAAACGAGCATATTTTAAGAGTTTTATGGAAACGGAAACAGTTTTTTTTTTATTGTGTTTCCAAGAGAAAATATATTTTAAGAGCATCAACTAAATTATTAAGAGAATTTGTAATGTAAGAACTAAATTTAAATGCAAATTTAAAGCATACTTTTAAGATAATAACAGGGGTGTTAGGTGTACCTATGCACAGAGTAATTTTGTTATGTTTATATGGGATTTTTATCACCATTTTTATCATAACCTATCTGAACCTATCTGTGATTACAGTTTATTGTTTATTATAACGTGCAGAGATTTTTAAGTCCTACTCTCAGACAATCTATTGTACTGACCTCAATCTATACAGGGTTTCCCATATCGCCCCGACAAACTTAGGCATGGCGTTCGGTGCAAGCAAGCGCAAGTGTTCTATATACCCAGTTAGCCTCATGCAAGACTCAAATCTCCTGCCACTATAATTAGCTACCAAAAGATTCCCATAGTAATCACCAGCCAACCTTAGAGGTGACAAATGTTCGGATAGTGGCTCGACTGTCCGATTGTATTGCTATGTTCCGTCCTTTGTATTTTCGGTTCTAGTTGAAGTGAGCCCTTCTGCGAGTTTCCCATGTTTTTTGAATATAATATTCAGAATACGGAATACCCTTGCTCCTGTCACACCTTTACCAACCATATACCACAGAATGGTCCTTCTCCCAAGTGAGTATTTAATCCCTAAATTGCTTTATTCACTCTTATTAGACAGTTTAATACTGCCATCCAGCGAACAGTTAAGGAGTGAAGTGTAAGCCATGCGATGCCTAAGGTAACAATGCCGTCTTATATATAAAGTGTGATTTTTTAGCTATTATCTTTTTGGCAACACTGGTTTAAACAGCTCACGCACATTACGTGTTTTGTTTCACTGTCAAACATCTTCAGTTTAGTCTATAATTTAACCATGAATCGTCTTACAAACGAACAACGCTTGCAAATCATTGAATTTGGCATCATTGGACCGTACTTCTTCAAAGATGCTGCGAATCGTAAGGTAACTGTGAATGGTGAGCGCTACCGTGCGATGATATCCAACTTTTTTTTGCCTAAAATGCAAGAGCTTGACTTGCATGACATGTGGTTTCAACAAGACGGTGCCACATGCCACACAGCACGCATAACAATGGATTTATTGAGAGGCGAGTTCGGTGAACATTTTATTTCACGTTCGGGACCGGTCAATTTGCCGCCTAGATCATGCGATTTAACGCCTTTAGACTATTTTTTGTGGGGCTATGTTAAAGCTCATGTCTATAGAGATAAGCCCGCTTCAATTGACGCATTGGAAGACAACATTGAAGCATTTATTCGTGAGTTACCGGCCGAAATGTAAGAAAGAGTATGCCAAAATTGGACTTAGCGGATGGACCATTTGAGGCGCAGTCGCGGTCAACATTTGCATGAAATAATCTTTAAACATTAAATTATATGGACCGTACTATCGATTCAAATAAAGATTTGATGCATTTTTCTGAATTGTATGTGTTTTTTTTTTTTGAAAAATTTTCTATAGCTCTTAAAAAATCACCCCTTATAAGGCTTCTCGTATTTCTTCATTCTTCCCATTATCCAAACCACAGTCTCCATAGCTGTAACAATGCCTTCAGATGTAGAACAAGCTCTTATTGCTTATTTAAGCTGTTTTCATATTTAGTGAGGATTACAACCTAGCTTCTCCCACCACTTGTGGTGTGTGAGTTAATTTTACCCACACATGTCCATGTTTTCCTTCTATAAAGCGCTTTAGTTCTACTGTAATCCTATCATTAGGCTTAAAATCTTCAATTTCATGCATAATATTCTAGTTTAAGAATACGAAAAGTTTTCATTCCGAAACCTTTTCATTTTCCTATCGAATTCCGATTTTTCTTTCGAAAACTGCACTTCTTTTTTAATGCCAATTCTTTAAGAGTTAAGCTCTTTATGTTCACAAGCAAAAAATGCTCTCTTATATTCCGTTTAAAACTCTCTTTAAAATGCTTATGTTTAATGTACATGGCAACACTTGCTATGATTTAAATTTCTCTTTTTACCCTCACGACTTCACTCATAACATTACACCCACTTGCAACTCAAACTTGTTGTGTTTATGTTTGTTTCCCGCATGTTCTTCTTACCGCACATGTTTCCTCTTAAAAGAACACACTCACTCATTCATGCTGTTCTTTGCTGTTTTTCTTGTATGAGTGAAACCGGTTTTTTTTTTGCATTTATTTTTTGCTTTACTTACCTCGTGTGCATATGGCTGTGTGTATGTGAACACATGTTTACAAGTTTTTTTGTTTTGTTTTCGTTTACTTACACAATTTTTTTTTTGTTTACATTGTAATTGTAATTCATGCAAGTGCTCTTACAATAGGCTTTCATGTACAAGAGACAACAAATTGTTTTTTTTTCCCACCATAAGCAGCTTGTTGCTTGGCAACATGTTGCGTTTTGTTTGGAAAACAAATCAATTGCTTGTAAACATTTGTTTTGATTTAAAATTTAAGTGACATTTTTACGGTTGGTTGGCTCAATTAATAAGACGTTGTTTCTCTGCACTGTTGTTATTGTTGTTTTAATTGGGGGTGGGGAGGTTAAGAAAAATTAGAAACAAAAACAAAAATGGCATGTGAAAATAGAAATATGTATTTGAGATTTATTAGAGAAAAAAATGTAACATAAAAGGCTATAATTTAATGCCTGAATAAATTTAAGGGAGTACAAAACAATAAAACGTAATGAAAAAAAAAATAAATTTTTAAATTGAAAAAGAAAGAAAATCAAATAACGGGTTGTAGAGAAACTGTTTAAAAACAAAGCTTAAATAAAACATACAAAGAAAGCTAGTATTTCATTATAATGCTTGGACCTTGGCACTGCATCATATGAAATAGAATGTCTTTTAAGGCGATTTCCATTAGTTGCATCATTCGACCATTTTGTGTTAGTTTTTAACCACTTTCTCGCACATTTCACTGTAATATCTTGTGCTTGAGTTGAACTTTATATGGATGGAGATTCGAATCCAAATATACCCTAATGCGCAGTAAAGTAGTGTCAATTACCAAAAACGTCATTCTAAAATTAGTGGTATTTTCGGACGTAAGTACATCGCGATGCTGCACTTGCCTGAACACATCTGTAGCGCTTCATGTCTCTTCAAATTTTTCTATAATCTTACCAATCAATTTTATTTCATCGAAGCTTATTTTCAATCCTATTCTGATTGCTTACGAACATATTGTTACAGTTTTACCTTTTAAAAACATTTAAAATATGAGCTCGTAGATTGTAAACAAAATAAAAATAAATTTGGTGTTTAATTTTAATTAAAATTCTTTATTATTCGCACAATTCTGTGTGCCACTGTTCACAACTTGATTTAAACAACAACAATTGCAACAATTGTTTGTTATTCCTCTGCTTACACCCTTTGCAATAAACAATAACAATAACGAGACAATTATTCGACAGAACGGAGAAGAGAAGAGATTACTCTCTTCAAACGCACCGCGTCTTCACACAAGACTGACTGAACTTTTACTGACTCTCTCGCCTGCTTTGCCTTGCCTTTTATATGACAGGGTAAACAGTCTGATGAATGATGGCGAATGTTGGTGACTTCGCCTTCTCGAGATCTCTATAAATGTAAACATCGTTGTTTCATTATTGTTGTTTGTGTATTTTGTTTACATTTATTCTTGTAGTGTTTGTTGTTGTATTTTTGTTTACTTGTTTACCATTTTTGTATGCTGGTGTTTGTTGTTATATTAAGCAGTACGATAATTTGTAAACAGATTTGTTTACTGCATTGTTTTGTTTTTGTAGTTTTTGTTTATAATTTTAATGTTAAGCAATGTAAAAGCAAAACACCAGTATCTAGATTTTTTATTTTCATAATAATAAATAATACAAGGAAAGCTAAGATTTTAATAGAAATTTTATTTCATTATAATGCTTGGACCTTAGCACTGCATCATACATCGCCTCTGGATTAGTTCCGCCATTCGACCATTGTTAGTTTTTAACTACTTTCTTGCATATTTCACGGTGATATCTCTTGCATGAGTTGAGCTTTATATGGATAGAAATGAAAATCCAAATAGAAATAGTAGTATCAATTGCCTAAAATACGTACATGTATGTGCATTGCTTGCCTGAACACATCTGTAGCGCTTCACGTCTCTTCAGATTTTTCCATAATCTTTCCAATCAGTTTTATTTCATCGAAGCTTATTTTCAATTGTACTCTAGCTGCTTACGAGCATATTTATGAGGAAGCAAGGGATTGTCATAAACTTAACCAACGTTAATCATCCCTCTCTCAGAGGGATAATGGAGATCGTATTCAGATCTAAATGAGTTGTGTACAATATTTTGGAGCTTAGGTCTACCAGCACATACTGATTCTCTCGGGCAGTGATGAGCAAGCAAGCAGTGAACCTTGCTTTACGTTGTCATTGCAGATCAATGGATGCATCTGATCTGATCACCAAAGCCTTATGTTTTATTCCAAACGAAACATTATTTGCTATATTCAACTCTGATAAGCAGGATAAGCTGGTAGCAGTAAGGCTCAATGCAGTTTAATTCTGGCCCAACCTAGATTATGGACATGCTGGGAAATTCAAAAAGACACATACTCGATAGGAAATTTCACTTTAGGTTTTCAATTAGGGACAGGTGATCTGGAGATGCCGATGGAGACCAAAAATATTGGAAACGTATTCAGGGTTTTCCTTATCCTCCCCGTGCTTCTTTATGGTGCAGAGGGATGGACACTATTAAGCACTAATGCACCAGCCTTGAAAATATTCGAGAGAAAAGTCTTACGTAAGATATTCGGTCCAGTGCGGGTTGGCGATGATTTTCGCAGCCGTTCAAACAGTGAGCTGTATGAGCTCCTGAACGACGTCGACATTATGCAGCGACCACATCGTTCGAATAGAGAAGGATGCTCAAGCGAGATGGGTATTTAATGCGGGGATCTGCGGAAGTCGGCGAAGAGGACGACCTTGTTTGCGTTGGAAAGATCAAATCGAGGAAGCCCTGTCATCGATTGGTGTGACCAACTGGTGTAAGCAAGCAAGAAGCAGAGGCGCCTGGAAGGATGTGTTAAGGCATGCCGAAATCCGTTAATCGGGTTGTTAATGGCCAATTAAGTAAGAAAGTATTCAGGGTTTTGCATTATGGGTTCTGTACGGTACTCACAGACCTCTACCATATTGAAATGTAAGTCAATTGGATTTGGCATTCTCGATGGATTGAGGAAGAAGAGACTAGTTTTCGCTCTCAACTTCTCATCTTCTGTTATCTTTGACTGAATTCTCGAAATTAAAGACTAAAGCAATAGTAAGATTGGATTCTGAATGGTTTTCAATGGAGCATATTAAATCCCCTGTTTTTGGGTACTGATTTCTGATGTCACTATCTCACTCTCTTCAAGGAGTGTAAGCCACCATTCAGTATTTCAATTTGCTGCTGCTTGCATGGCATTTAGAATTGTAATATTTGTAACAATTGTATTCCACTTTTCAGAATTAGAAATGTTTATTCTGCTAAATAGGCCTCTAATTAAAAAAAAAAAACAAACAACTCAAACTTTTTTCGTTTTTTTTTTAAATTTCAAATAATTTTTATGACTTTGGTTTGGTTGTTATTGTTTATACAGTCACTATAAATAAATTTATACGCTAAGTTTTTATAAAATCCCATAAAAACAAAAATTATTTGGAAAATGTGGCACATTAAAGTCCAAACACAACAGCACAACACAGAAATATTTCAACGATTTTGATTTAAAATTTGTTTATAATCAGCGATGCATTAATGACGGCGACGTCATTATTGACGTTACGCATACAATGATTGTGCGAATATTTAATGGGCCGCCTCAAGTCTCATACCGCAAGCCTTGTTCGTTGTGTCTCCCGGTGTAAATAACCAAATCAAGTGATGGTGGTGGCCGCATAGTAGATGAGAGAGAAGATTGGTGTAGGCTGACTGGCTGGCAGTCAGGCAGGCATTCAGACAGAATAAATAATAGGCCAGTCAGTCATGCAGTCACTCAGTTAGTCAGGCGAAGCAAACCACCACCCTCGATTTTTCAAGCCGAACGTTGTTCAACTACAATAATATTGCCAAACACAGCACACACACACTACAGACAACAGTAATGACAACAATAATAACAACAACAATGGCAACAACAGCTCAAATGTGTTTAAACGTTGCAAATCGTTGAAGCGTAAAGTTTGTGGTTGTTTTCTTCCTCTTCCTCTTCTACTTCTCGTATTTCATTTTAGGCCTCCTCCACTCGCCGAATGTGTTTAACAACACAACACACGATGGAATAGAATTTTTATTTTTAAAGTGTTCCATTCGTTGTCTGATTTTTTTTAAGTAAAATTTTTAAATTTCTTTGAAAATTTTTTTAAAATAAATCACATACAGAGAGAGAGACACATTACACCCTACGCCCATTGCCGGCGAATAAATTGGCAATAAATTGTTGGTTATCATGGGTACGCGGAATATTTTTGGAAAAGCAAAAACACATGACCCTGTAAAACCACCACAAAGCTATTCATGCTGTAGTCATTGAAATTATATTTTCTGGTCTTATTTAAATCCCCGATTTTTTTTACCCAAATCTGCTCTCAAAGACAATAAAAGTGAGCTCAACGTCCTCCTTTTTTGGTGAGAATTGCATCACATCTTCTCACACCACCCATGTTGTGTGTATTAATTTGTACTGTTAAGTTTTTACCTTTTAAAAATGTTTAAAATATCAGCTCATAGATTGCAAATAAAATAAAAATAAATTTGGTGTTTAGTTTTAATTAAAATTCTTTATTATTCGCACAATTCTGTGTGCCACTGTTCACAACTTGATGTAAACAACAACAATTGCTTTTCTTTGTTATTTCTCTGTTTATACTTTTTATATCAACAATAACAGTTATTAGACAATTATTCGACAGATCTTTGTAACGGAGATCTTCAAACCACGATTACTCACTTCAAAAGCACAGTGTCTTCACGCAAGACTGACTGAACTTCACTAACTCCCGTCGCCTGTTTTGCTTTGGCTTTTATATGGCAAAGTAAACAGTCTGATGAATGTTCTTGAAGGCGAATGCTCGTGGATTCGCTTTCTCAAAATCTCTATAAATGTAAATATCGTTGTTTTCATTCATTATTGTTGTTTGTGTATTTTGTTTACATTTATTATTGTAGTATTGTTGGTATATTTTTGTTTACTTGTTTACCATTTTCTTATGCTGGTGTTTGTTGTTGTACAAAGCAGTATGATAATTTGTAAACAGGTTTGCTTACTGCATTGTTTTGTTTTTGTAGCTTTTGTGTATAATTTTAATGCTAAACGATGTAAAAGCAAAACACCAGTATCTAGATTTTTCCATTTTCGTTACAATATGTATGGTATGCCTTGTACAAGCGGTGTATCATTGAATACTTCAAGGGTGACACAAAACATATGTCGCAAGCAATTGTTTCTGTCATTAAACCGCCACATGACAAAAGTGAAGGTTTTTCTTACTCCAGTTTTTTGTTGCTGAAAAAAAACTATAAAAATTGGGTGGAAATTTGTTAAAAATTCCGATTCATTGTTTATTTCTTTGCATTTTTTTTTTTTGTAATTTTTAATGGAAAAAATTTTTCGTTGGTTTTCAACAAAAAGAAGAAAAAAAATTTTTTTTTTTTTAAATTCTTGTGGAAAATTTTTGAAGAGTGTTGTTGTAGTTGTTGTTGGAATTATAATTGTTCACTTAAAATTAATGTTCTAGTAATTGTTGTTGTTGTTGCTTTTATATTCATTTTAATTCAAATTTTTTTTTTTAATAATTTTTACCAGAGATTGTTGAAAGTAGTTTTGCTCTTTAGCCCAGCCAGCCAGTTCAGACCAACCAGCCAGTTCAGAAAACTTTTGTGCACTTCAAAAAATTTTTCATTATGAATTTCAATTATGAAAACTTTTATTATGTTGTTGTTGTTGTAAAGTGTGTGTTTTTTTTATAAGCATTTAACGATTTAAATGTTTATTAAAGGCAAAAAAAGGCCAGAGAGCCGGTAAAGGAGTCAGTTCAGTAAAGGAATTCATTCTTTCCTGAAAAATTTCAAGAGCAGGCCTTAGATGGTACCACATACTGGAGAAGTAACTTTATTTCGACTTCAATAAGTTATTCCCATTCGGACATAAGCAGGTGTTTTATAATAAAGAGCCTCAGAGGAAGATGCTGCCTCTAGATATGATCACACTCCACTTATATCTGTGTGCTGAACTAAGGCAAGTGTACACAACTTTTTCACTTTTAAGCACGTACGTTGATAACGTCAATAGCTCTCATGGTTGGTGTTCTATATTTTACTTCATAAGTGTTATGATAAGATTACGTTAGTCTTATGGAAACATTAGTTAGGCATTCTTCATGACCGCTTAGTAGACTTAGATTTCATAAACAACAGCTGTTTACTTGTTAAAAACTAATAACCTCATGCAAATTGAAAGATCAAATTGGTTCGAAAGCCTTAGAATCATGGGACTTACCTGATCGTAATATGATGTTGCTGTTGCTCTCGGTCGCTAAAAGGTCACAGCAGGGTAAACATATCTGGACTGGAGCTGTATTTACCGGATACCGCCATTTGGATAATATGCCCCCTACGCATCAGTTTAAGTATCCGTGTTATGGCTGTGAAGATGTAGAATAGAGAGGCTATACAGCTTTTAATAATTTCGCCACGGATGCTGTGTATATACGGCACATGGTGCATATACAGCGGCTGCTTTCATATTAATACGGTAGTTACTTATTTGGGCAATTCACACGACTTTTTATCGTGTATGTTGTATTGAAGACGCTTGGTTGTTTGTGAACGCTCAATGCTATGCTGTATTGTGTATTTCGTATTCTAAATGTTTTTTTTTTTGGCATTCAAACAATTTGATAGAACGAAACCAACACAACTTTTGAAAAACATATGAAAACATATACACATTTTTTTCATTCAAACAATTTGATAGCACGAAACCAATACAACTTTTAAAAACATATGAAAAAAATGTGTATAAGTGTATAGTATTTTTACATGAAAATTATCAACAACAATCATACACTGTTGTAAATCTTCCAACAATACACTCAATACAACGATACAACGGCTAGTGTGAATTGCCCCATTAATTCACAAAGTTGAATTGAACATATCTTGCGATGGCATTGACTTCCGCTTAAAGGGTACCCACAAGTTTCTGATTGAATACCGTATGGCTTCACTCTGGAACCGAACATCCTCGCTTCTGACCCTCTATCTTCTAACGAATCCTTATACCACAGAAGAGTCTTACTTATTAATCCACAGAGCTTAATGCCTCTTATACATGGCAGTCATTTATTGTTTATCACCAGTCGCGCCGTTGTGAAAAGTAGCAAAGTGTGTTAGAAACAACCGCCGTAGGAAATTTTTGATGCCTCTGCTGTATTAAATTGCTCTGGTGAAATGGAATTGGTCTACACAGCTCTCCATGTGCAGTTGTAGCAATAAACAATCAAGACAAACCGATCACATCAACCAACTTCAGGAACTGGCAGTTGTATGAACTCGTAAGCTTTTGCATCCGCTATACTTCATACCCAATATTCTGTTTTTATTCATTTTCTGCGCTATCATTTAATTTTTAATACTGTTACGAAAATGAAAAATCAAGATACTGATGTTTTGATTTTACATCGTTTAACGTTAAAATTATAAACAAAAGCTACAAAAACAAAACAAGGCAGTAAACAAACCTGTTTATAAATTATCGTACTGCTTAATATAACAACAAACACCAGCATCAAACAAAAGGTAAACAAGTAAACAAAAATACAACAACAAACACTAGCATAAAAATATGGTAAACAAGTAATCAAAAATATACCAACAACACTACAAAAATAAACGTAAACAACGATGTTTACATTTATAAAGATTTCGAGAAGGCGATCTCAGGAACATTCGCCTTCAAGAACCTTCAACAGACTGTTTACTTTGCCATTTAAAAGCCAAGGCAAAGCAGGCAACGGAGTTAGTAAAAGTTCAGTCAGTCTTGTGTGAAGACGCGGTACGTTTGAAGAGAGTAATCGTGGTTTGAAGAACTCCGTTACAAAGATCTGTCGAATAATTGTCTAGTAATTCTTATTGTTTATGCAAAAGGTATAAACAGAGGAATAACAAACAAAGCAATTGTTGTTGTTTACATCAAGTTGTGAACAGTGACACACAGAATTGTGTGTCACTATTATTTTATTTACAATCTACGAGCTCATGTTTTAAACGTTTTTAAAAGTTAAAAACATAACAATACTTTCAAGACTCTGCTGTCATCAAGGTTTTATGGTGTTCCCTTTATTCCGCTTTCCGTTTTCCGCTTTGCCAGTCAGTACTTCTTGTAGAGGCATCCAGCCTACTGCCTGCCCGTAAATGAAAATGAAAAACGAAAAAATAAAAAACCAAGTGAGCAGAAGAGTATGAAGTGCTAGTAGAAGTACAAACTATTTTAACTTGAGCTCAACAGCCAAAGTTCAAAATGTTGTACCTTTTTCTTTAACACTTGCCGCACTCCGCTAACCGTTGCAGCTTACCTGCTCCCTTACTTGTTCTGCTGCTGTTGTTGTTGCTTTTGCTCTTAATGCACTTTAGTTTTGTGTGCTCATTTTGGAAAGTTTCTATCATCGCAGCGAGTAAAGTAAATGCGTGTGGGTAGGTAGGAAGGAGTGTAGAAATTTCTCTGTGTGTGTGTTTGTGTATTGGTGTGTGTTTGTGCCTCATAACTTCTAATGACTAATGGACTCCTAATGATCTTTTGAAAAGTGCCAGCCTTAATGATATTTTCTTTTTCTTCTTGGAACAACTAGGAAAAGCAACAGCATATTTCACAAGCACAAAGAGAGAGAGAAAATGAAGAGTTGCTTACGTTACTGTGTGTACGTTTCTCCCGCGAAAGCATGTTTTTAAAATGGGGAACCACCACCATACAGGTAAGTAAGTATGCAGTAATGACAGCTGCTTCCCTTTTCCCTTCACATGATAATGATTTGGTTTTTTGAGAAGCGTGCTGATGGCAAGAGTTCAGCGAAGACTTCATCTTTAATTAACATTCAGGCTGCCATACTGCACTAAAACTCATCTCATATTCCTTAAATGTTTTAAGAAGACACTGAGAGAGAGAGAGAGAGACAACAGAATAGAGAAAAAACGTGACAATTTTCTTGCTTGTTTTAAAAGCCTTTATTGTTGTTGTTGTAGTTGCTTTTTTATTACTGTGCCTGTGTACTTGTAATGTACATACGTTCGTTAGACGTCGTCGTCGTCATTGTCGTCGTCTACTCAAGGTGATGCCAATTTGTAAGAAAAGCTGCGCCTGTAGTTTGGGGGTTAAAGTCTCAAACAACGTTTCTAAGTGCCATTAAAGGCAACAACAACACCAACTACTGGTACTACTATTATAACAACTACTATGGCTGGATGCCATTGTTATTGTTATTGCTGCTGATGCAATAATTTTTATTTCTTAATATTTTTGTTGCTGTTGTTGTTGTTCTTGTCCTTGTTCTATACGAGTAGTCATCGTAATGAAGCATGTAAAACGACTTAAAAACCCCAAAGTCATGCAAAATATGTTTTCGAGCAGAAAAGCAGAAAGAAAAAATGAAAAAAACGAGAATATTGCAGAGCGCACAATAACTGTAAATGAAAAGGAAAATTTTCAGTCAAAATTGTAAAGAAAATGGACTTGATTCTCATGGCACTGGTGATGGTGTGGCAAAACAGTGACTTTATTGGTTAAGAAAAGGTAAAAAAAAATCTGTTAGAGGCTGAATTTTGAATTGAGCACACATCTTGCAATGGCATTGACATCCACTTAACCCATTAACGCCGAATGGGTAGAAAAATAACCAAAAAAATAAGTTTTTTTAAAAAAATTCTATCTTGACCCAACTAAACGAGAGCCCAAACGTTTCTTTAGGAACGAATAAAGAAGACATAGAACGGTTTAAAAAAAATTAGTAAGACATGATATTCACATATTTTGGATGACAGAAAAAAGGTCAAAGATCACGAATTTTTCAAAATCAAAATTTTGTAGAAAGAACTTCTGTGGCATATGTATGGATGATATTCTCAGAACAACCTTTAGATGCCATGTAATATAATATATCTTCTACCCGATAAAAATACTTTCACTTGAATTGGTCTACTTACCTAAGCTACAGGTGCGATTAAATGACATGGGTATAAAAATACCCACTTAGGCATTGGTATGAAATATTTTTCATAAAACTTTTAAAAATTAATTTCAAATAGAAATTTCAAATCATTCATTTTTCTCTATTTTTTTATATTTTTGGTAGTTCCGGCATGAAATTGTGCAAAAGAATACCTTGCATGCATATTCAAACTGTATTTTGCACAACCGTACTCTGTTTTCCCACCACATTGCGCACAGCGACAGCGTTTTTTAATTTTATCAATCATGTGTGGTCAAATTTGTCAGTGTGTTTTGCTATTTGCTGCGCATTTGTGACAACTTTTCCATCACGGCGTCGATTTTCACGAATTTTTACCAACGCTTCAACAACGCTAACCCAAAAATCGAGTTGGCACATAGGTGGCAAACCTTTACATCCCCTGCACAAGCAGTGTAGTTTGCATGCATTTACCAAAGCTGCGTCAATAGTGTTAGTGAGTAATGGCCAATACCACTTTTTTCCGCGGACTAGAATACGATAATTGTAGACGCCATTATCGAATAAGTCAACCCCACCCATTCGCTGATTATATGCATGTATTATGTATGGTTGTTCAACGACAGCCATCATGCGATGTTTACGGTCATATCTTTTGGTTTTGCACATCGGTTTTGCACCCAAAAAATTAGACAACACAGTTACCACCTTCAGAAAGATTTAAAATATACACATACATAGGTATAACATGATAATAAATATGTGTATGTACAGGTAATTATCGAATTATCGTTTCAGAGAACTGCGATAGTATTGTTGTTTGTCAAAGCAAAAATCTAATGAAACCCGAGGTTTCTTTTCCATTAATTTAATATCATCCAGCAATGCGTGATTGCTCCGATTATCTCGAACAGTACCTGTTGCAAAATAACCTTTTCGATATAATGTACATAATAAATTATGGCTTGTCGAATGTAACATTATATTGACTTGGATCTGAAATATTCTCTAATAGTCGTAGTACCACGTTTTCTCCAAAGCCGTAGTCAGCATTATTTTTAGCAGAAGCGCCAGCATATGGGATAAAGGAATAACAATATCCTGTCCATGGAAGGCAACACCCAGTATTTGTAGCCAAATGGCGACCATAATATGCGATCATCTGTTCATCCACAGAAAGACTATGAGAAAATATGCCAAATTGCATGAATTTTTTATTCAGTGCAGCGTTCAATGGAGTAATTTTGGCAAATTTATCATTCTTATCAGGATTATTATTGTCACAAACGTGTTATTTTCAATAAGACTCTCAAAAATAGCTCAACTATGTTGTCTAGTCGCCATATAATAAAGAGAAAAAAATTTTATTTTAGAACACACTTATGCCGAAGTGGGTAGAAGAATCCCCATGCCTTACAGGGGCCCCCACGACACTTAAAAAAAATAAAAATATTCATATCAATACAAATACTCCAAATACTATTTGTGCCAAATTTCACCGAAATCGGACCACGGATTCTGGGGTCAGGCGTTAATGGGTTAAAGGGTACCCACAAGTTTCTGATTGAATACCGTATCCTTCATTCTTGAATCGAACATCCTTGCTTCTGTCCCTCTATCTGTTTCTAACGCATTCATATACCACAGAAGAGTCCTTCTTTCTCTTAAAACTCCCTTGAAAATTTACATCTTTTATGCAATAAAGTGCTGAAACCATTCGAGAGAACCAAATGTCTTAGAAGGAAGTACAAAGGAATATCGCTTTGGCCATAATAGGGAACCTTAAGTAGGATTTCAAGAGTCGTTGATTTGTGCCTGTAATTATGAATTCGGGTTTTGCCCATTTTGTGGTCAGGGTACATAATTGTGGGTAATGGCGGAACGTAGTAGAAAATATTAGCCTGGCTGCCTTAAAAGAATTGACTGGACATTATGTACAGTTTCGTTCTGATGGGTTCAGGGGCAATGGCGCACCATAATTATAGGTTAACTGACAAGGTATGCATGGCTCATGGTAGACATTTCATAGTTATACAGAAAGAGATTATTGGAATTCCCATGCTTAAATGGAATCGGTATTGTATTAGGTTGGGGAGTCTATTAGGATCCTGATAGGTTTTTTAAGTAGGCGCTGTGCTTTCAGGGGGGCATACATACATAATTGGTCATTACAACCCTTCAGTCATGGTTACGACCTAGCTTCTCACGCCACCTACAATGTTGTGTGCATTAATTTTATACATGGAGTGGCGGGACCTACAGTTTAAAGTCGACTCCGAACGACAGATTTTTGAGAAGCTTTTCATGGCAATTTTATTTACTCTCAGAGTTTTTGCCAGAAATCTGCTGAGAGGAAGTCGCCGAAGAAATATTTTCATATTTTCGTTTTGATGTCTGACCTGGGGTTTGAACTTGGGCCTTTCCTCTAATAAGCCAACACACTACCTTCTATACTACGGCGACTTCCAGGGGGGCATAGGCTCTACTTATTTCTGGAGAGTTTACTATAATGCGAGGTAATGAGAAAAAATGCCTTTAGTGCTATTGAACGGTAGCCTATAAAGATGGATCTGGCAAAACCACGTATGTATATATGGTGTCGACAAGTAGGGACAAGCAGCGTATTGGATCACAGATTACGGGGGATAACAAGTTCAAGAAATTTGTTTAACTTGGTTCCGCCGTTACCGTCAAATATGATGTCAGTCTGGAGATTAAGCACAGGAGCGCTCTTGCCAACAGGTGCTGCTATGGTCTCCGTAGGCAATTGAGTAGCTGAGGCCTCTCTCGTACGACAAAACTAATACTCTACAAGAGGCGCATCCTCCCCGTGCTACTTTATGGCGCAGCGGCATGGGCACTATTAAGCACTGATGCAGCAGTCTTGAAAGTATACGAGAGAAAAGTCCTACGACCGACCTTCGGTCCAATGCGATCCAATAGTGAGCTTTATGAGCTCCTCAACGACATGGACGTTGTGCAGCGTATTAACATCGGCCATGTCGTTCGAATGAAGGAGGAAGGAGTTCTGGCGGGACGGGTGTTTGATGCGAGAACCGTAGAGCAGAGGCCGCTTTCGTACGAGAAAACTAATACTCTACAAGACGCTCATCCTGCCCGTGCTTCTTTATGGTGCAGCGGCATGGGCAATATTAAGCACTGATGCAGTAGCCTCGAGAGTATTCGAGAGAAAAGTCCTACGTAAGTCCAGTGCGAGTTGGCGATGATTTCCGCATCCAAGCCAACATTGAGCTGTAAGAGCTCCTCAAAGACATGGACATTGTGCAGCGTATTAATATCCAGCAGCTGCTCTGGCTCTGCCAAATGTGTTACAATTATGAGGTATGAGTGCAATTCCCAATTTATAACGACTTTATACGGTTTGTTGGTCAGCAGGAAGCCAACACTATCACTTCTCGGTTGAGGTGCATTCTGGCGCAATTGCCAGAATTAGAGATGGATAGCCTATTTGAGTTTAATTATTCAGATGCCGGTCATTTTGTCTTTGACAATTCAACCACAGGGTGGTTATTTGTCGAGAATTTTTCACAGACTTGGAATGAATGTAATGGCAGTGAGTGTTTATTTTAGTTGTCTTCGCAATATATTTTGCAACGAAGACTTCTTAAATATTGAACGCCATTCCTCCGCTATTGACCTAAAACTGTTGCTGTTGTCGGTGCATTATTTTGGGATTCGTTTCTCACATGCTCTAATTGTTGGCGTTTCACATTTTACTTCATAAGTGTCATGATAAGATTACGTTAGTCTTATGGAAACATTCATTATTCTTTACGTCCGCTTGGAAGACCTCGATTTCATAAACAATAGCTTCGTTTCTCACATTGGGATGCATTGAGTCTTGCTGTTTGGACGTTAGCAAAACTATACTCAGGGATAGCAACATATCGCTCCTTCGGAAATATTTTTTGACAGGAACTGACTTAACCAATGGACAAAAAACCTTGTTTGAAGTCCGTTGGTTCTAGACCATCAATCTAGAATACATACATAGATGCAGGCAGTATGTGAGTGCTAATATTTCTTATTTTTTTGCAGCACATCCGTGGCTATATTATCCTGAAAGTAATGGAAAAATAATAAAAAAATTTGAGGCAAAAAAATTTCAAAAAATTTTTTTTCTTTGATTTTCTTTTTCGCGCTCCACTGTTTGAATGTGTTTAAGCCCAGCATTGAAAAATCGTTTGCCATTTTACAGGCAAATGAAGAAAAATAAGAAAATCTTTTTTTACAAATTCGACGAAAGAAAACGAGACAGAAACTGTTGAAAGAAAAAAAAAAAGAAAAAAGAAATCAATGCAGAAGATAAAAAATGGCTAAAGAAACGGCAGCGATATTCCAGAAAACATTTTAAAGATCATGTTCCCGTTACATACTTAATCATTTATCATTCGAGGCTGTCACAACAATTTTTTTTTCCACTTTTTTCTTTGTTTTTCTGAGCAACACCAGCCAGCCACAGCAACATTGGTGGACCAACGAATTTCGTAACACGAGGCAACTTAATATTGAACGTAAAGAATTACAAAAAAAAAAAGGAAGAAGAAAGGAAAGAAAAAAAGAGCCTCAAAAAGCCAAAAGGAAATATAAAACCTTCAACAGAATTTAAATACATATACCAACACACACTCGTACACACAGTGAAGGAGTATTGAAATTGCAGTTTAACAGTGTTTGTGTTTGTGTATTTGAGTGTGAGAGCGTGAAATGAAAGACAAGCGAGCAGCCATTGCTGTCAGATGTAAATGATGCTTGAAAAATAAAATGAACAACAAAAATAAAATGAGATGTAATGGCTACAACAACAACTACATCAACAACAACAAGAACAATAACTTGACTTGAGAGTACCCAACAGAAAATAACTAAAACAACAATTTATGCAGCAAAGTATGTACCACTACTATTACAAGAAAATAAGGAGCGTTGTTTGAAACTAACAACACACTTCTATATAAAACTGAATTCAATCCCTCTCTCTCTCTCTCTCTCTGTCTCTCTTTCTCACTGTTCCTGCTTACACAACTGCCTGCATAATGCTTAATTAATAACCGAAAAGAAAAATTCACAAACAAGCAAAAACAAAAACAAAACAAAAACAGTTTATTCGCGTAGTTGAAAGAGAAAGAAAGCCAGAGAGTCAGAAGGAGTCACACACACACACACACATACAGTCAGTGAGACTGTAAAGTAAACAAAATAAACGAATATTTAAGCACAAAACAGCAGCAGTTCAAGGTTATTTGCCAAGAAAACTATTGAAAGTTGTTTTGTTTGTTTGTGTGTGTGTGTGTGTGTGTGTCTCTATGTTAAAGTGTATTTATAAGTGTGTGTGTTTACAACATGTTTTGTATGCATTTTTCTTTAACAAAAAAAAAAAAAAAAATCTACAAAAATTAACACAGGAAGTGTCATGGTGTAACAACAACGTGTTAAAATGGAATAAAGCAACGGTTGTAGCAGCATTTTAAAAGGGATTTTTGTGTGTATGGATACAGTGTCGGTGGTAATAATAGAAGCAATAGAGAATTTAATCATATTTTTATATTTTTTCACACTTTTCGTTTCATTTTTGGGTATGTACAGTAACAACGGGCGTAGTAACTGCATAAGCAGTCCCGCATTGCCTAGTTCGTTGTATTGAGGTATCAAACAACTTGCTGTTGTTGAAGCTGTCTATGAGAGAATGATTGGCAATTGTGCCATGCATCAGAAAGTCAGACAGACTCTTGAATAACTGTAGTGTCTCTCAGGCAAAAGTGATTGCTTTTCTCACCATAATGAAATGGGCAGCTCAGTAACAGCATATTCCAATATTCGAACAACCATGCTGCCATAAAAATTTCTTTCAAACGTCATCTCAACGAGCAAGCTATGGGACCACATACCACAACATAAGTGGTATGAGAAACTAGATCGTAATCCTGGCTAAAGTGTTGCAATGACCAATTATGTATGTATGATACACTACTAGCATGCCAGCCTTCTACAAATCGGGGTTTTGAAAGCATAACACCGACTACAGCCTAATGCCGCCACTGTATTACTAGATCCTCAAGATTAGATAAACACTTTCCGGATACTAGGCGATGCATAATAATGAGTAGAGGGATTTGCAATTTATAGGGCCATTGTGGCAACAGACAAGACAAGTTTGAAGTCGCCGTGGTCTAGTAGGTAGTGTGTTGGCTTTTAGACTGAAGGCCCGAGTTCGAATCCCAAGTCAGACATTAAAACGAAAATATTTCTTCGGCGACTTCCTCTCAGGAGATTTCTGGCAAAAACTCTGAGAGTAAATAAAATTGCCATGAAAAGCTTCTCAATAAAATTTGTCGTTCGGAGTCGACTTTAAACTGTAGGTCCCGCCACTCATGTATAAAATTAACACACACAACATGAGTAGTGTGAGAAGCTAGGACTGAAGGGTGCGGGCTTCTTGGGGACGATTGCTGTAGACTGTCTAAAGGTGAAGGTGTAGCACTGGCCATTTTATAGTCACCTAGTAGCAACTCGTTTCCTTGCGTTCGCATCTTGAGATGTCCACAAACACTACTCCCTCTCTTCCACCTTCCTATAACCCATTTTCCTAAAACCTGCACAATGCACTGCATGAGTAGGGGCCATCCCCTGAGTGCTGGTTTCACAAAAAAAAAAAAAAAGCTATGGGAAATCAATTGCTTTCAAGGTAATACCGAATAATGATTGTTAAGGTTTGCTAATAAGGACCCATCAGCTAGCTCTGTACTATTACTTCATTAGAAATCGCAAAGGGCAGTTATGTATGCCCATATAGACAATTTAAAAAACTCTACTGCCTGCCTTTTCCTTATCATTCAATAAGTCCATCGGGTAACCTAAAAGCAATTGCTTATGAATTTTTCAATATCCATGAGTATGAGTATTACAGACATGGCCCACGTGTAATTCGCATGCATAATCATTCCCAATGGGCTTACAACTCACTGGTAAAGGGCTGAGAGCAGCCCTTTAACCTCTAACTAAGCCTTCATTATCTTCACCGCTAATTCGTCATTTGTTGCTTTTAATTTGCCTGTCAAATTCGCTGTGGCATACCTGTAGATGTAGTTTGTCACCGCGAGTCCTACCGCCATTTATTACTTGTTTAACACTCTTTCGCAATTCATTTGTCGTCCATGTTTCATCAGGAATCCACACTTACCACATGCATGTCCTGTAGTCGAAATATTCAAAATTTTTCTACTGAATCCGAACACTCCCCTGCCACTCTCGTTTAACACTCTTTCGCAATTCATTTGTCTTCCATGTTTCATCAGGAATCCATACTCACCACACGTATGTCATATTGTCGAAATATACGAAATTTGTCCACTGAATCAGATCATTACTCTGGCAAAGAATGCCAAGCAGTTTTCAAGGCCTTAGCGTATGTAGAAAATCTTACACCATGAGTAGCAATTCATCTCTTGCAACATAGTTTTCTTCGGATAGCTAGCTTTGTATGTATGGCTGCGAGCAGAATGTGTCAGTGACAGTCGCTTGAGCAGCTCTCCCTTTCGAGTAAAAATATCCAAAAGGGATCCATATTATTTGTCGCTTAATTCAGTTATCGGCTACGGAGATACCTTAGTTGGCCTTTGAGTAAAAATCAATGTCGCTATTATTTCCTCCACAACTGTTTTTATATCGTATGTAAGTGTATGTGTAGCTTTTCTGTTACAACACTTTAGTGAACAATTCTTAGCTGCATTTGTTGTCGCTTTCGCTGTTCAGCTTAGTTGTTCCGCTTCAGATTATTTATGACAACAATTCTTATTTCTATTCTCGAAGTTGTCATTGTCGTTGCCGTTATCGTCATTTACTAGTTTTCTTTTTAGTTTTCATTCTTTAAGTTTTTCGTTGTTCGTCGTAAAGTTTCTTTCTAGTTTTACAGCTTGTATCCTTGCCGTCTGTATTTGTTGCATTTGTTGTTGTTGTTGCTGTTGTTTAAGTACAATATAACGGCGTAATACAGTTAAAAGTTGTTCATGTAAAATACATCCAGTCCGTCCGTTCGTTCATATTATAAAATTTAAATTAATTGACTTGGAATGTAAACAGCTTTTGTAAATATCATGCTTTTAAGCAATACTGGCCAGCAGACTTCAAATGGAATTAAATTCGAAAAGGATTTCAGCGGAAGAATGTTGTAAAAAACAACAACGAAAATCTCAGAAAAACTTTTAATGGAGCTTAAGTTAGTTTCCAAGGGTCAGATGGAAATCAAACAGCATTTGATTGGATTGGTGGTAATAAAAGTGAATCAGTGCAAGTGAGTTTTACGTGAAAATTTGTTTTCTTTTTCATTTTCTTAATTACTGCCTGTATGAGGATGCCGTCAAGCATTTCACATCAATCGCCTAATTTGCTACTCATCATGTTGGGCTTTGATAAGCGATTAGGATAACCGCGAAGTCTGTTCAGAAAGAGAAGGAGTTACATGGGATCATTTTCATCTACTCTCGCGCAAGGTTTGAAATGTGTGCGGGTCTTACATATTTTCAAAGCGGAATCCATTATTCGGCAACCCTATCATTCTAGAACCTGCCACAATAGTCCAATCAACTGCTTAACTGGGAAGTAAAGCGTATCTAATAAAACTAATAGAGAAGGTGTTATAAATTAGAATGGTTCGTACAGTAAGAGCTGAACAGAGATAAGCTGAGGTTTGCTGGTTGAGCTAAATGCCTTGAAGCCCTGAGTGGGACACCAAAATAAAAGGTTAATTGACTGAGGAATGTAGCGGCATACTGCATGATCCTGGTGGTCGCTCCTTAATAGACATTTCATGGCTATATAGAAAGAGATTATTGAAATTCCCATGCTTGAATGGAAAGGGTATTGCATTAGGTTAGGGAGTCTATTTGGATCCTGATAGGTTTTTTAAGTAGGCGTTGTGCTTTCAGGGAGGCGTAGGCTCTACGTATTTCTGCAGAGTTTACTATAATGCGAGGTAATGAGACAACATTACCTCGTCCTATTGGGCGTACCAATTGAGATGTTAATGCTGCCTTTAGTGCTATTGAACGGTAGTCTACAAAGATGGATCTGGCAAAACGACGTATATATGGTGTCGACAAGTAGGGACAAGCAGCGTATTGGGTAGCAGATTACGTCCAATAATAATACGTTCGATATAGTCAAGATATTTCTTTATCTTGGCTCCGCCGTTACCGCCAAAAATGATATCAGTCTGCAGATCATGCGCAGGATTGCTCTTACCAATAGCCAACAGCTACTATGGTCTCAATAGGCAATGGAGTAGCAGAGACCTCTGTCGTGCGACAAAACTAATACTCTACAAGAAGCTCATCCTCCCCGTGCTTCTTTATGGCGCAGCGGCATGGGCAATATTAAGCACTGATGCAGCAGTCTTGAAAGTATTCGAGAGAAAAGTCCTATGTCTGACCTTCGGTCCAGTGCGATCCAATAGTGAGCTTTATGAGCTCCTCAACGACATGGATGTTGTGCAGCGTATTAACATCGGCCATGTCGTTCGAATGAAGGAGGATGTTCTGGCGGGACGGGTATTTGATGCGAGAATTTGTGGAAGTTGGCGAAGAGAACGAACTTGATTTTATTGGAAGGACCAAATCGATGAAGCCCTGTCATCGATTGGCGTAACCAACTGGCGAAGGCTCTCAAGAAGGAGTGACGCCTAAAAGCATGTGTTAAGGCTTGTCAAAATTCATGAATCGAGTTGTTAATGGCCAATTAAGTAAATAAGTAATGAGAAATCTGGCGTACATATTCTGTGCTTCTGTCCTGGCAAAGACACAAAATTTTTGGCCGGAGTATTTTCAATGGCTTTCGAGTGCTGAACTTTATTCGGATTTCTGACATCGAGAGTTTTATCTCTGATTACAGTTGCTTCCTCGCTCTTTTTCTTTGATTCTCATACTAATTTGTTCTTATCTTTTCTATTGTTTACTGCCTCAAAAACCTAAAGTAATCTCAACTAAGAGGGATATAAAGAGTTGAAGGAGTTGCTTAGTGGCAGCCATACTTTTCTTACAGGTGATAGCTTTTATGTTTAGTAGCCTAACAAATATTTTTTTTTTGTGAATTACAAACAAATATTGGAGGAAAAACTTGTATTTCTTTAATAATTTAATCATGAACACCTTCCATTACCAACAAAGTTAATTTATCGATCATCAGTCATCAATTTAAATCGATAATTTCCCTTTTTCACGTATTAATTACCTGTGTGAGTGTATTTTGCTTCTGTTTACAGCTGCACTTCGTAATCTGACCAACGCATAGAAATTCTTTACTTGTAAATGATAAATGTAAATGCCAGCCATCAAAAGCAGTTAATGAGTAAGTGATACGCTTACAAACTTATATTTCGTTTGTGATTAAATCTCTCTCTCTCTCTTTCTTTCGATTTAAATGACTTAATGAACCCATCTGATACAAACATATCACATAGGTTTGTAGATTATGGTTGCCATCGTCTTCTTTTTTCTTTTTTTTTTAATAATTATTTTCCTTTTTGTTTTTGTTTCATTATTTTTATTGTAATTAATAACAACAATAATAAAATACATACATCCATACACACACTCACATACATACGTGCATACATGTACAATCATTTAAATTAATTGAATTTAATACATACGATTTCAATACATACACATTTGCAGACGCACACACATACACATACAACAGATTAAATAATATTTTCTTAATAGAAGACACTAAATAAACAATAACAACAACAACAACACTATAAAGTCTTTTATATCAACATCAAACAGTCATGTCTACTTATACTCTACAGGCCATGCTTTACTTATCCTAGCCTTTACCCTCTGGCTGTGTTTAATTCAATTGTTTTTCTTTCTTCATTGTCTCTTTCTCTTTATTTAACAATTGCTCTCTCGAGTGTGTGTAACTGTATGTGTATGTGTATGTAAGAGTGAGTAGGAGCAAAATGCATTCATATGCCTGCCATGTAAAGTGTATGCGTGCATGTAAGTACAATTATTTTGATTTATTTAAAGCAGAGTGTATGAGAATTATGTCTGAGGTTTATTTACACTTTCTCACTCTCTCTCCCCGGTTTATTCACCATACCTTTAGCTTGTTGCTCCAGAAGTGTGTACATATGTCTGTAAAAGAGAGTCAGAGATCACAGTTAATACTGAAGAGCAATTATATTCGCGTGTGTTTACCTGTGCAGAATTTTTTAATTTAAAAATAACTTCTTCTTTTGTTCTTATTAATATTGTTGTTGTTGCTTTCCTGATTTATTTACGAAAATCGTAAAAAAAATAATAATTTTACATACGTTTTATCCGCTTCCCTGGTTATTTTTATAAATCAAAGTATATTTTTAAAGCTCATATATATGCGCTAGTAAGAGAGAGAGAGAGAAAGCGAGCAACATATGAATATTGTTTGGTTATGTATTTATATAGAGGCAGACATACTTTTTTACTCATTAAAAAATTACAATTTAAGATGAAATATTTTTGAAAATATACATCCACACACATTAAAAGACACTGAAAGAAAAAAATTGACAACTCAAATAGTTTTATTACAAATTTTAAAGCATACTTTAAGGTTAAATTAGGACGCACACAAGATACATACATACTGTTACGTTTTTACATTTTAAAAACATTTAAGATATGAGCTCGTAGATTGCAATTAAAATAAAAATATATTTGTGTTTAATTTTAATTAAAATTCTTTATGCCACTGTTCGCAACTTGATGTAAACAACAACAATTGCTTTATTTGCTATTCCTCTGTTTACACCCTTTGTATAAATAATAACAATTACATACATAATTGGTCATTAAAACCCTTCAGTCAGGATTATTGACCTAGTTTCTCACACCACTTATGTTGTGTGTGTGTTCATTTTATACATAAGTGGCGTGACCTACAGTTTAAAGTCGACTCCGAACGACAGATTGTTTAAGAAACTTTTCATGGCAATTTTATTTTCTCTCAGAGTTTTTGCCAGAAATCTGCTTAGAGGGAATCGCCGAAGAAATAGTTTTTGTATTTTGTTTTGATGTCTGGCCTGGGACTCGAACACTGGCTTTGACGTCTAATAAGCCAACACACTACCTTCTAGACTACGGCGACTTCAATAATAACAATTACTAGATAATTATTCGACTGATATTTTCAACGGAGATCTTCAAACCACTATTACTCTCTTCAAACGCACCGCGTCTTCACACAAGACTGAGAGAACTTTTACTAACTCCGTTGCTTGCTTTGCCTTGAATTTTATATGGCAGGGTAAACAGTCTGATGAATGTTCTTGAAGGCGAATGTTCGTGACTTTGCTTTCTCGAAATCTCTATAAATGTAAACATCGTTGCTTCCATTTATTAGTGTAGTGTTGTTGGTATGTTTTTTGTTTACTTATTTACCATTTTTTATGCTGGTGTTTGTTGTTGTATTTTCGTTTACTTGTTTACCAAATGTTTTATGCTCGTGTTTGTTGTTATATTAAGTAGTGTGATAATTTGTAAACAGGTTTGTTTACTGCATTGTTTTGTTTTTGTAGCTTATGTTTATAATTTTAATGTTAAGCGATGTAAAAGCAAAACACCAGTACTCGTATCTAGATTTTTTATTTTTCGTAACAATCCATAATAATAAATAATTGGTTATTACAACCCTTCAATCAGGATTACGATCTAGCTTTTTATACCACTTATGTTGTAGGTGTTATTTTATATATGAGTGGCGAGAGCTACAGTTTAAAGTCAACTCCGACAGATTTTTTGGAGAATCTTATCATGGCAATTTTTTATTTATTCTCAGTTTTCAGAGTTTTTGCCTAATTGTAAGGGAAACCGTAGAGCATATTTCCGTGAAAGGTCAATTTAATCTCCGTTAACTCAAGACGACATTATTAAGCTGATGTTACCATCAAAACGTGTGTGTTTTCACAATGAAAGTTTTGTTGCAGTAGAGAATATGATCCAAGGAATTGGAAAATAATACCCCCTGAATTAATACTGGATTGTGGTTCCGGTGGGCTTACAGGTTCAGGCCATACTTCCTGTTCAGTAGATAGACCGATGGACGTAAGGATAATATTGAAAAATTCCATTAGCCAGTGAAAAAACAAATCCATGCGACAAATCCAATAATATGATTAAAGGGAATCACTGAATCTGCTCTGTTGTTGACGAAACATTATTATCACAGATACAGATACACTGAAGGTATTTGATTGATTGGATAAATTCAAACGTTGCAGTTATAAACTGCTTAATCTTGCAGTATTAAGGAGAAAATAGTACCAATCAATGAGGCTTCTCAGTATAAATTAAAGAACTCCAAGTCCTTAAGTCAGCTGTTGAAAGGTTTTCCGAAGTTTAACAACTTTTTCTGGGTAATGCGGGGTAAATTTTTTTAATACCAAGCATATGTCCCCTGTTTTTCTGCGTGTCCTTTACCAGGCAAACGTTTCACATTTTATAACAGTTTTTCCCTTCGTTTTTTTTAACATTTTGTTTCGTAATTTAAATTCTTTTTTTTTTTTACTCAATACTCGTGTAGTAAATTTTAATATTTCTTTCGTCGCTTCATGCACTTTCCATCCATCCGCGACGCGTATATACTTAAGCATTATGCAACTGAAATTATTTTCTTTTTTCCTTTTTTTGTGATATTTCAGCCACCAAACCTTGCAGTGAAATGAAAATGGTTATAAACGTGGCAATGCTACTCTCATTTTCTTTTTGTCTTGCCCCGTGTTTTACATCCATTTTTTGCATTTCTTTTTATGATTCCTGAGTTAAATAAACCCGAAATCATGTGCAATGCACATTAATTTCATGACGCTTCCGTTGGCATTTCATTTGCCCTTTTTTTTTCTCGTTCTTTCTCTCTCTCTCACTTTGTTGCTCTTTTGCTTTTATAGCTGCGTTACTGGTTTTTCGTTTTTTTTTTCATAATTTAAGTGGTTAATGGCGTTGGTGGCTGGAGGATGCTTAGGGGAGCTGGAGCGGTAGAAGGTAAATGAATATGAGTGTAAAAAAAAAAATAATTTATACAGGAAGCGTACAAAAGAATTGTGCAACAAAACGTGTAAAGATGACTTTTACTTCAACGATGCTGCAGCAACAGAGACAGCAACAGTGACAGTGGTAGTCATTTAACCAGCGGCATAACAACTGTTTGACTGGAGCAGCAGGGTGAGTAGCGCAGCCAAAGTGGCAGATTTTAGCATGTGCTGTTGCATAATAATGCAAGTATTTTAACATGATATTGTCACCAAGCGAAGTGAAGTCATCGTCATCATCATCATCATCATTCCTGGCTTCATCATCAACTTGACTAAACACTCAGCTCATGTTTCATGCCTCAATAATGCAACGAGTGTGGCAAGTATGTGCGAACCAAACGTCATTTTCTTTTGTTTTGTACATCATTATCCTTATTGTCCTTTCACTCGTCATCAGCATCAGGAACATCATCATGCAACACCCAGCGTAGTTAGTCAGAACACTGGCAAACACTTGAGTTTATTTTTCTATTTTTTTTCATTCTTTGTTTTTGTATGCTGTTGTTGTGTGGCAGAAACAACTTCCAATTTACACATTTGTGGCATGTAGCATGTTTCCTTAGCACATTTGCTTTTATTATTGTCATTTGTATGTTTAACACACACACAGAAGGGATTGCTATTAAAATGTTGCAAATATAGGCTGCATGCACTCACTCTCTCTCTCTCTCTCTCTCTCTCTATCTATCCTTATCACTTTAATAATGACTGAATTTCATATAAATTGCAACCAAACAAATGTGACTGCCTGCTTGCCTGCCACCCTGCCTACTTGCTTTATACTCATAACACATAAGCAGCATTATCCTTTCACATATACTGTGTGCATCTGTGTGTCTGTGTGTGTGAACAACCTCTCCCCCAGCTATCACTTCATTTGTGCATAATAAACCTGAGTTGAAAGCTCTTCTTTTTTTTTGTATGAAACGACTGACCTATAAGTGTTTTGACTGTTTAATAACTGATGCAGCTGCTGATGCTGCTGTTGCTACTGTCTATGGTTGCATGCATCATAGTCATCATTATTATGCTCCACATCAAACATTTAAATTCAAATTCATACACACACAGCCACTCTCGTTTACATTTCTTTATATTTTATAAGCAGGCTATACAGGCTACAATATCACGTTTTAATGTATAACTCCAGCAGACAGTTGCATATGTAGAGAGACAGACAGACAGACAGACATAAACACTTAAAGATAAAACATGATTGCGCACTTTGGCACTTTTTGTCCTATTATTCTGTGCATTTATTTGAGTATCATCACACTTTTGTTGCTGTTGTTTTCATTATTTCCTTTAGTCCTGCCACATAAAATGGCAACTTATGATCTAAAGCATGAACAGTTTATGTCACAAGGATTTTAGCATTAGAAGTTAAAGCAATTAATTCATATCTAGACCTCCATGTATTTAATTAATAATTGAAAAGGGCTTCAGGGAAAATCACGCTGGCTTTGACAAATCATCTCCAGCTTTCCCTAAAAGCTTGCACTTACAGCTATTCTTTGGTCGACTGCAGGTTCTTGAATCTTGAGCATAATATTCAGGACCGAAGTCTACCGCTCTTATCCTATTAGCACTCGACTCATCTAGAATTCCACAGAATGCTGTTTCTCTTGAAAGAGACTGTAGCCTTCAATTTGCTTAATTCACTCCTATTACATACTGTGAGCGACAAAAGAAAGTGTACAATTCAAAAAAATTTACATTAATAAATTACCGTTAATTTTTTTTCAAATTATTTTATTGCCAGTTTTTAAAATTGAAACAAGAAGAAAAGAATTAGAAAATTTTGGAAATATTGTAAAATTTTTTCGGGCACTCTCCTTAATTGGAAAACTTGAGTTGAGATTGTTAGAATTTTATCCATAGTGTACACTTTCTTTTGACGCTCACTGTACATGAAATTCGAATGTAGTTTTCAGCCATGGGAGCCTGAAAAGGGATCAATGTGACCTAAGCATACATAACATACATATGTTATTGGTCATTACAACCCTTCAGTCAGGATTACGACCTAGCTTCTCACACCACTTATGTATGTTGTGTGCGTTAATTTTATACGTGATTAGCAGGACCACTGCAATTTAATGTCTGATGTCTGAGCTAGGGTTTAAAGAAGAGATGTCCGACCTGGGCTTTGAACCGTGGCCTCACATCTAATAAGTCAACACACTACAGCGACTTCTTTGAGGAGCTACTTAAAGGGAAATGTAATGCACGTTTCTCACGGGATCTTAAAAGAGTTAAAAAATTTAGAAACTCAGCCTTTATAATAAAAATAGTCGCCGTAGTCTAGTAGGTATATATGTTAGCTCATTAGATGTGAGGCCACGGTTCAAATCCCATGTCAGACATCTTCTTTAAACCCCAGCTCAGAGATGCCTGTGATTCAATTCCTAGCTAAGGCAGCTCAAACAAAATGAAATAAGAAAACAAAATATTTCTGTCGGCAAATTCCTCTCGACAATCTTCTGACAGAAACCCTAAGAATGAAATAAAATTGCCATTAAAAGTTTCTCATATCTAACGTACGGAGTCAGCATTAAACAGTAGATGCTACCACTCATTGCTAAAACTAACACAAACACCATGGGTTGAGTGCGGTGAGAATCTAGGTTGTAATCCCGACTAAAGGCCTGTAATGACCAATTTCGTTAAGTAATAGAAGTGAATTGTAGTCGCCGTAGTCTAGTTGGCTTATTAGATGTGAGGCCACGGTTCAATTCCCCAGGTCAGACATCGCCCTTAAACCCCTGGTCGCGGCACTCATGTATAAAATTGTGTGTGTGTGTTTCATTGTTCTATCGGTACTATAATGGGAGGTGTTCTCGAGAGATAAGGGGCTTGGTTCCCGATAATCACATATTTTTACGTGGTACTCGTACCTCTCGCAGAGCACATCCTTTTGTGGTTGATTGTCCAGTGAACCGCACAATGCATTACAGAGAAAATTCATTTTTTGCCCGCACTGCTCGCTTGTGGAATGATCTTCCTGCGGAAGTTTTTCCCGTCAGTTACGATATTGGTAAATTTAAATCAAATGTCCACAAACACTACTCCCTCTTTCCACCTTCCTATAATCTATTTTCTTAAACCCGCACAATGCACTGCATTGAGTGCTGGTTTTACAAAAAAAAAAAATATTGACACACACAACATAAGTAGTGTGAGAAGCTAGGTCATAATTCTGACTGAAGGGTCGTAATGACCAGTTGTGTATGTAAGCATTTAAGCAGCTCCTCAAATTTTGCTTTCAATTTTTAAATTCCGAAGCCTTCAGTTTTCTTTTTTTTTCCTACGAAACTTTCTCCAATAAATCTTTGGTGTTGGAAAACTTGAAAATTGGTTTTTTGTTTTTTTTTTTTTTCATTCAACTGAAGGTGCTGAAATAACTTCATTATGGTAGAAATTTACTTACTTTTCTAATCTTTATGGGCAACTTTCCAAAAAAATTCTCTCTGTTCGCTTTATTTTCATTCCTTCCTTACCTGATTGCATAGAAATTAAAACATTTTTGCCCTTCAGGGGGGTTTAAGCAAAATTTTACTGTTAAAAATAGTAACGCTTTTCAATTAAGTGTTTAAAATGAAATTTCCGCCATGTAACAACAACAACCCCAAATGCAATACATTTGTAGGGATTTTGATTTCTACCACACGCACACACATACACACATACTGGGTGAAAGGATTTTGATAGTGAAACTCATTTTATTACACATTACGTGGTGCATTGTAATGGAGTCTATACAAAGCACATAGAGGGAGAGATAGAGAGAGAGAGACAGCGAGAGAGAGAGAGGGAATAAATTATCCGTTACGACTAATAAAACACTTTGAAGGACTATTACCCCTCATCAGTGAAATCCTAAAAAAGGGTTTCTGAACAGCATAACGAATACACTACGTCACGTATTATTACGTACTACGTTGCCTTTCGAAACATGGAGCAATGCTTGGACAGACCCCATGGCATTTGCATTTCTTTTTTTTTTAATATTTTTATTCTAAATATGGGGTTCCTTTTTTCATAAACTCGCATTGAAAACAGTGGGGAGAGATAGAGGCCTCTAGTCATGCATGTGTATTGCAAAATATTTTTTGCAATGCCGGTTAAAACTTAATAAATTCGCTAAACATAACCAAAAACAACAACAAAACAATAATAATACTCAAAATGAAAACAACAACAACAACAACAATACTCAAAATGAAAACAACAACAACTACAAATCTAATCGACATCTGATGAAAACCCCTGGAATTATTTTTGGCTTTCATTCAGACACGGCAATAGAAATTATCATTGAATAGCAATGTTGCTTCAATAGCCATCGAAGTTAACAGTATGAGGCCAGCTTAATAAGGACACTTGAAACAATATCAGAAGTACTGCAGTAATTCTTTTTAATTGATTTAAATGAAATAAAACTACAATGATGATATTTGACTTCTTCAAATAAGTACAACTCCTTTATTAGTATTCTTTAGTAGATCCTTTCCTTTGCTTTCCTGAGGTGTACAATATTATTAAGTTTTTACCTTTCAAAAACGTTTAAAATATGAGCTTGTAGATTGCAAATAAAATAAAAATAAATTTGGTGTTTAGTTTTAATTAAAATTCTTTATTATTCGCTTAATTCTATGTGCCACTGTTCACAACTTGATGTAAACAACAACAATTGCTTTTCTTTGTTATTACTCTGTTTATAACCTTTGCATAAACAATAACAATTACTAGACAATTGTTCGACAGATCTTTGTAACGGAGATCTGTAAACTACGATTACTCTCTTCAAATACACCGCGTTTTCACACAAGACTGACTGAACTTTTACTAACTCAGTCCCCTGCTTTACCTTGCATTTTATATGGCAAAGTAAGCAATCTGACAAATGTTCTTGAAAGCGAATGTTGGTGGCTTCGCCTTCTCGAAATCTCTATAAATATAAACATCGTTGTTTCATTATTGTTGTTTGTGTATTTTGTTTACATTTATTTTTGTAGTATTTGTTGTGGTATTTTTGTTTACTTATTCATCATTTTTTTATAGTGGTGTTTTGTTTGTATATTTTTGTTTACTTGTTTATCATGTAAACAAGTTCATTGTTTTTGTTTTTGTAGCTTTTGTTTACAATTTAAACGATGTGAAAGCAAAACACCATTTCCATTTTCGTAACAATATATTACGGGCTTAAAGGCCAATGAAGTCCTTTTTTCATTTTGATCAGTTTCCAGGATAGTTCTCTATGCAGGATAAGCTTGATAATGTGAGCTTTATTATTTATTTATTATTTATCTTGGATTCGCTGCATATAACCGTAAATGGGCGAAAAGTTGGTGGTTTGTACCTTCTGTACAGAGGTGACACAGAGATTTATATTCTAGATGAGACGAGATTCACACTCACTAATCAATTCAGCAATATCTTCTGCTCTCTCTCTTGAAAAGAGCCTCTAAGATAGCAAAAAAAAATTTTTTTTTTGCCAAATTCTAACTGCTAGTATATGAAAGAATTCACAGGCTGCCTGATTCGTAAATAATTTTTGATTTTCAATTTTTCAAAGTCCTCCTTATAATTTTGGCTGATACTGTAACCTTGGCTTACAAAACGGCAAAGCAAAATAGTTTTTATTTACATAATATTCCCCATACACACACACACACACTCACATCTGCTATATCCTATAAACACGCAATCATACATAAACACAGACATACAGATACACTCGCTCATATACAACGCCGAACAACGTTTAACACTTTTGCAGACGGAAATAAGTGCGTACATGGTTGTTATACTTGAACCACCTCTACAAATGCCTGCAAAACATATTTGTAAACTCTTGTAAAAACACAAGTACATACATATATATACACACTCACATATACTTTAAAGAGTATGGAAAGAGAAAAAACAAAAAAGAACACGTTTGCAATTGTATAACCGCCAATCGACATTTATAGAACACGTTTCTATTTAAAATAAAAATTGTACAATTGGTTTGCTCCGCACTCTCTCTCTCCCGCTCTCTCTCGTGTTTTTCATGCTCTCTCTTAAGTTCAGTCTCTTTCACTTCCTGTTTTACAGTGTAATTTCATTTGTAAAGTGTTCTGATGTTCTATACGGGACAAGGGCTTGAATATGTGTTTGACCGTGTGTGGTTATTGTTTCAAATACTAGATGTTCTTGTAATTTTATTTGTTGTTGTTGTTGGTCGGTCGGTTTTTTATTTTTTTTTTGTATACATTTCTAAGCAAAAGGTTGTAAGTATGGATTTCCGTGCATAGTTTTCGTTTCCGTTTGTAGTAATTTCTTACTGCCCCACCACTCTTTCGCTTAGTCTCTCTCTCGCAAATACTTTTAACAAAAGCGTACGAGGGGAATAAAAACTAAAACATTGGCAAATGAAAAGTTTTTTTTTTTACCCGAAAACTACATGTGTATGGGTATGTTTATAAATGTTTATGAATTTGTAAATGTATGTATGTATGTATGTATATGTGTGTGTTTTAAATAATTTTTGTTTTTCATAAGCGTATACAAGAACATTGATTTGTTAAACAACATTCCTGTTCCTTCGTTCTCACTTCATTCGTTCATTTGTGCATTCGTATGCATATACCGTTATATTGTTGGTTGCCTGCAAGTGTATAAATGTATGTGTCTGTGTGTGTGCTCATGAAATTGTAACAATTTTAGAAAGTTAAGCCAATGCATTGCTTTTGCCATTGCCGTGCATTTATTGGTTTCCATGCTAATGATTGGATTCGAAAAATTGATGAGAAACTAAAAAAAAAACCAAAAATTTCATAATAAAAGTTATGAAAACATTCAAATGATTTGGTTTGGAAAGCTAGAGCAGGCAAATTTTTTTAATTACAAATAGAGAATCAATTAAAGATTGAAAAATAAAATTTCTTTACAAAAAAATTTTACGAAAATTTTGAAAAGAATATTCTTTTCTATGGAAGTTAAAGCTGGCAAAAGCCATGCTGAATGAGAATTGCCTATGCAGATGATGTGGCAGCAGAGAAATGTTGCAGGTTTAACGTATCGTATTAGAATAGTGGCGATCGTAGTAAAAATTGCTCGCAGAACTATGTCATCCATCTGGCTGTTGGAAACCAGTCTGGTCATGACAAAAACTTAGATATCTGAACCCAGTATTGATTCTGATTTTACAACAGAAATACTGTACAGTTGAAGTCGCCGTGATCTAGTATAGTTGTGTGTAGGCTTATTAGAAGAGAGGCCTCGGTTCTAACCCCAGGTCATACATCAAACAGTTCGGAAATTACGACCATTTACTTTCTATCCTCTCTTTAGCGAACTTATCTTTATCGAACTGAATTACACAAATCATTGCAGTTGCTTTACAGGCGATGTATCGTTAGAAAATAGAAAAAAATCAAGATACTTGCTTATGAAGCGGATGGAAAGCAGAGGGGGTTGCGCAACTGATGTTCTTATAATTTTTTCACGACTCTTGACAATGCCTATCTGTTTCAAATGAATGGTGAAGCTGCATCCAAATATTACATCAACACAAGCTTCACGGCTTTGTTGGGGATGCCATCCAGTTCTGTGAATTTGTTTTTTTTTTTCAATTCCAGTGCAAAAACTTTTTCTTTTAGTCAGTTCACTGCCTTGCGGTTGTAACCTATTGCCTGTTGGTACTTTAGAGTTTAATTCGCCTGGGGAAATACATATGTTGTTATTGTTACGAAAATGAAAAAAATCTAGATACTGATGTTTTGCTTTTACATCATTTAAAATTATAAACAAAAGCTAAAAAAACAAAAAATGCAAACTTTTTTACAAATTATTGCACTGCATAATATAACAACAAACACAACAAGAATAAATGTAAACAAAATACACAAACAAAAATAATGAATGGAAACAACGATGTTTACATTTATAGAGATCTAAAGAAGGCGAAGCCACGAACATTCGTCTTCAAGAACATTCATCAGACTGTTTACACTGCCATATAAAAGGCAAGGTAAAGCAGGCGACTGGATTTAGTAAAGTTCAGTCGGTCTTCTGTGAACACGCTGTGTGTTTGAAGAGAGTAATCGTGATTTGAAGATCTCCGTTACAAAGATCTGTCGAACAATTGTCTAGTAATTGTTATTGTTTATGCAAAATGTGTAAACAGAGGAATAACAAACAAAGCAATTCTTGTTGTGTGCGAATAATAAAGAATTTTAATTAAAATTAAACACAATTTATTTTTATTTTATTTGCAATGTACGAGCTCATATTGTAAACGTTTTCAAAAGGTAAAAAAGGTAAAAACGTAACATTATTATACTCCCAATAGAAAACACTTACTTAACGTAATTGGTCGTTACAATGCTTTAGCCAGGATTACAACTTAGCTTCTTACACAGCTTATGTTGTGTGTGTTATGTTTAATCATGAGTGGCAGAGGCCTACAGTTTTAAATCGACTGCGATGTACAAAGAAAAACTTTGAGAAACTTTTCATGGCCGTTTTTTTTTACGCTAAAGCTTCTCTTGCCCATGCATTTCATTTCCTTGGAATCATTTTACTGTTCATGAAACTGTTTGAAGATAGATCTCCAGCTTGGCTCAAGCAAGCTCTTTAAGCCTGGCTTTAAAAAATTAAATCATTTCTCTCCTCTGCGTTTCTTTATTTATGTCTTAAAGACTGAATAGCTTAAGAAGGAAATTTACCTGCGCTTTAAAAAATTAAAAAATTTTTCTTCTCACATATTTGCCGCTTAATTGCGACTGTATTTTGCGTTCTTAAGAAAAGAAGAAAATTTGCTACCAATTAAGCAATTCTGGCGGAAATTTAAGCTGCTTTCGTAAAATAAAAAACTCATATGCTACATGGATTTCCTTTTCTCTTCCTGTATATGGTGTGTGTGTGTGTGGGTGTACATACATATGTGGGTGTACATATGCATGAGTGTGTGTGTGTGTCTCCATATGCTTGAGTATGTTGGTTGGTTGGTATTATTAATCAAATATAAACCAAGCAAGAGATTTAAATTTTTCAAAGATTTTATTACCACTGACGACGGCTACAAACAACTACGACAACCACGACATGTACAAATCCTTAATGAAATGTCATGTGATCCTTTCTTGATACATACACATACACACACACATACATAACTACTTGGCTTTTCTTCTTCCTTTTTTTCCTTGTTTTTTCTTTGCTAAGAAAGGCAGTAACTTTCTGGGGCAATGAAATATGATATGCAATGTGTGTGTGATGAGAGGGTCCAGAGGGAGAGAGAGAGAGGAATAAGTTTTATTTTTTTTCTTTAAACCAAAAACAATTGTTAAGTGTTGAAAGTTTTTTTTTAAATCTGTTTGGGAGTATGTGTCAAATTTTAAGGCAACATATGCAAACTTAAGTTTCAAATTTTTTTTTTTCAGTTTTTTCTTCTTTGGAAACCCGCTTTAATTTTTAAAGTGATTTGTGCAACGAACGCTAGTTTCTTATAATAAATGTTGCATGACATGTTAAATTTAAGAACTGAGGTTATCGAGAGCATCTGTATGCACAAAATTTTTTTGTTTTTCAAGTTTTTCATTTTATTTTAATTTTAATGGCAAACAATTGAAAAGTGTGGAAGGATAATACATGTGAGGCATACTTTCCCCATCTCCATGGGGTACTAAAGTGTAAACGTTTGATTTACATGGAGGTGAACAACTTTAACGACAAGTTTTCTAAGACTACGTACAGGGACTAAAGCAAGCCTTCAAGATTTTTATAAAATAGTTGCCCCTGAGACTGAGTCTGAAAGAGCGAAACATCTGGCATGTGTGTGACAAACGAAATTGTTAGGAGTTGCATAAAAATTGTGGGAATAACATCAGAGATAGATGAGACAAGATGACTCTATGGGTTGTAGATTGTTTAATATTCCTGAAACTCATGTTATGAAATTGGAAAATTGAGTCAGTCGGTAGTCTAGTACGTACAGTGTTGGCTTCTTAGATGGGAAACCATGGTTCAAACCCCAGCTCAGATATCTACATACATACATACATACATAATTGTTCACTACAACCCCTTAGTTAGGATTACGACCTAACTTCTCACACCATTTATGCTGTGTGTGTTAATTTTATGCGAGTGGGGAGACCTTTTCAAAGCAATTTTCTCAAAGTTTTTGGCAAAAACCCTCAGAGTAAACAAAATTGCCATGAAAGGTTTCTCAAAAATCTATCACTTGTAGACGACTTTAAAGTGTAGACCCCGCCATTCATGTTTGGGTGCTGTGTGACAGTGTAGAAAGAAGGTGGAACTGAAAGTCAGCAGCTAAGTTCGTTAACAAAACTGATACCGTTCGATGGAATCAACTTTTCAAAACAAGAGAGAAATAGATAGGAATCTAGAAACTGTATTTACTGGAGGTTTCGTTTCAACCAATGTAACGAACATTGAGGCACTCTGTCAGTCGTACTTTGCCCAACTAAAAGTGTCTGAACACCTCGTACAACTCCACTCAGTGTTCATACTGATATTGCTTCCATAAATCAATCAATTTTTCTGTTAAGCTGTCATCATTTTCGCCTGGATTTTATAACCAGCTTAACGTATGGAAACAACATCTTAAAGAACTTTTTTACACATTGTGCAGCTCCAACACCCCAGTACCAGTACCCGCTAAAGACTTTTGCGAGTAAAACGCTTTACTTTGTGCTAAACTTGAACGTTTCTTTTCGCGTTTTTTTGTTGTGGGAAATATTAAGTAATCTTGCACTGGATTTGGTTTCTTGCCGTATCACTTACGAACGAAATTTCCAAACAAAATTTATGCACAAAACTAAACAGCAGACAATGTGGCAGAGAGTAACGAATTCAAATGAAAATGAAGTGAAGACTGTTGTATGTACTGGGAGTAGAAAAACTTTTCAAAATATTTTTCATTTAAGCGTTAAACGAAAATAAATGAATTTTAAATGCTGTTAGCGATAGCGATGGTAATGGTGGTGGTTATGAAGAAAAAAAAATTGTTTAGAAGTTTATGCTGTGGAATATTGACAGATTTGTTGAGTATCCAAAAGAGATTTTCTTGAAAACTTTATTGAAGCCACTAACAGAGATTTATTACGGGTTTAATGTTATTACAAGTACAACGAGAAATAAAAAATAAATAAGTATTGAAAATCTTTGCAGATTTCAGTTGAAATTTGTTCAGGAATTAGCAATTAATTGATTTCTGGCAAAAACTCTGAGAGTAAATAAAATTGCAATGAAAAGCTTCTCAAAAATCTGTCGTTCGGAGTCGACTTTAAACTGTAGGTCCCGCCACTCATGTATAAAATTAACGCACACAACATAAGTGGTGTGAGAAGCTAGGTCGTAATCCTGATTAAAGGGTTGTAATGACCAATTATGTATGTATCCATTTATTGGTTTTATATTGTGGAACTCCTTGTGGATATTACTACCATTCCAACTCCCATGCTAGCCTGCCGTGGAATACATACATACATATTTGGTCCTTACAACACTTCAGTTAGGATTACGACCTACATAGCTTCTCACATCGTTCATGTTGCATGTGTGTTAATTTTATCCCATGATTGGAGGGACCTACAGTTTAAAGTCGATTCTGAACGATAGATTTTTGAGAAACTTTTGATGGTAGTTTTATTTTACTCGGAGAGTTTTTGCCAGAAATCTGCTGAAAAAAAATCGCAGAAGAAGTATTTTTTTTCTCATTTTGATGTCTGACATGGTGTTTGAATTGTGGCCTTACGTCTAATAAGCCTACTAGACTACGACACAGATGTTTCAATACATCAATAAGTTATCCATCGGTCAGTGTATACAGAGAGAAAGTGGTGGTATCGTGCAGTACAGGGACTAATTGTTTACTTTCCATGTGTCATACGGTCATACATCGCACCACACATCACACCTCCAACTGAGACCGGTTGGTGTTCTAGTTAAACTGATTGCCTACAAATTGCCAGCACAATTCCTGCTCCAAATCTAAGAGAAGACCAACAAAATATTTCATCATGGCATTCAAAGATTCAATAGACTCCTTTCAAATTCTTCAATCGCATTTTGTCATGCGAATAATAATACAACGGGGCACCACATAAAAAATTCGACGACAGTTTTTTTTTTTACAGAATAAAATAGAAATGCTTCCAAGAAAAAGTTTTTCACATTTTCCAAAGCAAAAACCAGAAAAAAGTAAACGAAAACAATATTTAAACATTTCATGGAAGCCTGGAAACCGTAAACTCTCATTCATGACATCAAATCCTATCAATTGCCCATATTTTAGGGAAAAACTTTGTTTGGTAAGGCTTACCCGATAATTATTGCCGTAATAATAGGATTATGGCAACCCTCCCCTTCGCTTAAAAACACAAAAAATTGATCAAATACGGAGAAAAGGGATTTTTTTTTTGTTCGATTGACAAACTCATCACCGTTGCCGACATGAGTTGTGTGGTAATAACTCAAAAGCCTCTTTATTTTAAAAAAATTAATCACAAAAGAATTCGATACCTTTTCTGCTTTATTTTTTTAACCTATTGACGGACACTGACATCTATAGGTTTCTGGGGGGACATGACGTGTATACACGTCATAAATTATCGTATCTTGCCAAATAACGGAGATACAGCAAGTGTCCCACGGGAAGGCCTCCTAAAATTTTGGTGTCCGTCAAAGGGTTAATGCAAAAATTTTACAGTTTTATGTACAAACAGTTGCTTATTCATTCAATTAAATCTAGGACTTTCAAAAATCTATAGCGGCATACGAGGGTATTGACAAAATCAAAGAAGATCCAACAAAAAAGTTTCTAACATTTCCCAACACAAGCTGTAACCAGAACGATACAATTCCCCTCTTCATAATAATAACTATCTGCTTACATAATATATACATGCATACATAACATACATAATTGGTCATTACAACTCTTCAGTCAGGATTACAACCTAGCTTCTTGCACCACTTATGATGTGTGTGAGAGAGGAGGGACTAACAGTTGAAAGTCGACTCCGAACGACAGATTTTTGAGAAGCTTTTCATGGCAATTTTGTTTTAACCCTCAGAGTTGTTGCCAGAAAACTGCTGCCACATATTTCTCTTTTGTTCGAGATGTATGCTCTAGGGTTTGAACCATAGCCTCACATCAAATAAACCAAGACATTGCTTACTAGTCTGACTGACAAGAACTTTATTTTAATTCAGAAAAAAAAAAAAAACTTTTCTCTCCTGAGAGGAAGTCGTCGAAAGAAATATTTTTTCTTTATATTTCATGTTGTTCGACATGTCTGACCCAGGATTTGAAGCGTGGCCTTACGTCTAATAAGCCAACACTTACCTACTATACTAGGGCGGCTTTTAACAGTCACTTACATTCTGGAAATAGCATTCAAGCTTAGCCTCTAATTGTTCATTTTTGGCAAATATTTCGGAGTGTTTTAAAAGTAAGAAATTATTCTTAAACGGTAACTGTGGTATACACTATTATTATGATGTAGAAGTGCTAAGGCATTGCAACCTTTAAACTATATCGGGTATCCTTATAGCAATTTTCCCAATCCTGTTGCCCTGATGCGATTAAACAGTATCAGTAAGGATAAGCACTCTGATGCTATCTTCTCAGATACATTAAAACTGCACATGTTCTAGTATTTGTTCGGATGCTTTATTTTCCTCATCACAGAGTCTTCTTATAGGACTTGATACGATCACTACTTTGATCACTACTCTGCTATTGAGACTACAGCGTTCGATCACGAGGCTGATTACTATTCTCGGACTATTCTTGAATGGTCTGATGCATGGTTCTCTTCGCATTGTATTTATCCAACAAAATTTCGGATTGTTTCAAAACCAACTGGCTTGAAAAAGTTTTCGCCTCTCCCCTTATTCCCCTTATCTTTCCTACTCCACAGAAAGCGCTCCCACCATTGCAGTTTCAATGTGTGCTCTTTGACGTGAATTTCTTTAATGTTGACTTTCGCCTGGTCGGTACCCTTGCGTTTCTCCGTGGATTCACAATATTAAACTCTTGGTCTGTATACAGTTGGCTCTGTCATGCTATCTAGCCGTTTTAAAATAGTATGTTGCCTCCAAATGGCTTCATTCACTCATATTACTGCGTCTAGTTGTGAATCATTTTCCAAACTCACACAAATTGACACTATTACACAAGTCGTGTAATAGGAGGAAAAAAAAAATTCAACCCAAAAAAATTGTTGCCTAAGTGTCTAAAACGAGCCTCTCGTTTTGGACGACTATTGCCGTCATGCCACATACTGAAGTTCGCTTTGAAAGCTATAGAATCAAGGCTACAGGTTCAACCAAAAAAATTCTTTCCAAAACATAAGACTACGCTTCTATTTGTACGCCGGTAAATGCAACATTTGCGTTATTGCCGTACTATTGCCATAAAAAGCAACCTCTCGTTTCGGACGGCTATTGCCGTCATGCATCATAGTGAAGTTTGTTTTGAAGGCTATCTAATTGGAGGGTATTGCCATGCGCTTCACTAGCATGTCTTATGTTAGACGGTCCTTTCAATATCGTAATCATATTTCTCATAGCCTGGATGCCCATTTCCATATGCAAATGGCCTGCATAAAACAGAGTGTATAGCACCGCTGTAGGGCAGGTACCCCAACACATATCTTATACAGTTCCATCTAAGTTACTTTCAAACTTGTCTTGTCTGTTGCCACAATGCCCCTATAAAATGCAAATCCCCCTACTCATCATTATGCATCGCCTAGTATACGGAAAATGTTTATCTAATCTTGAGGATCTAGTAATAGAGTGTCGGTGTTAGGCTGTAGTAGGTGTTATGCTTTCAAAATCCTGATTAGTAGAAGACTGGCATGCTAGTAGTGTATCATACATACATAATTGGTCATTACAACACTTTAGTCAGGATTACGACCTAGTTTCTCATACCACTTATGTTGTGTGCGTTAATTTTTTATACCTGAGTGGCGGGACCTACAAGTTTAAAGTCGACTCCGAACGACAGAGAAACTTGACATGGCAATTTTATTTGCTCTCGGAGTTTTTGCCAGAAATCTGCTGAGAGGAAGTCGCCAAAGAAATATTTTTTTCATATTTCGTTTAGTTGAAGATGCCTGACCTAGGGTTTGAAGCAAGGCCTCACGTCTAATAAGCCAACACACTGCTTACTAGACCACGGCGATTTCTTTCCAAAACTCTCTCCCTTATAGAGCACTTATGCAGATCAATGTCAACCGTTTTGAAATTTACTTCAGTTAGCTTAGTTTGTCACATCTCTTGGGTGATTTCGCTTTATTAAGGTACTGCCCTCGTATAAATATGACCTACGGCTTGCATGCAGAATATTTTGTTTTTTTTTTTGTTTTTATACCTGAGAGTAGTAGATTGACAACATGTGTGGCAATGCAACACACAGTTTAACAGAATTTTATGAATCTGTGGCGATGTATGTGAACATGGGAGAGAATTTATGAGAAACAAAATATTCTCTTCCTTTAATTTTGTTGTGTTATCTGCTTTTTTTGACTTTCATTTGGAATTCTGAAGTCAGCCAGTGTCATGGCAATTAAGCCGCTTCGATACCTTTTCTGCTTTTTTTTTTTGATACATTTTTAGTATTACCTTAAATCAACGCTGTGTATTAAGAGATTTCTTTTTAATATCTGTGTGTGTGTGTGTGTGGAATTGTGGGTGGCATTAAGTAAAGTATCCAGTATATGAGCATGCATACTGAGAGACAAGGTAGAGGTTATATGGTACCTGTGTGGTACAATTAAATTTACTTGTGGCATGTTTAAAACCACTTAAACGTGGAGGTCATGTCTACGGTACACATGGAATTTGTGATTAATCAACATCATCTGCCACAACATCATCTTACAACAACATCATTATCATTTAAATCATGTGTTCATAAAAGAGATTTTTGTTGGCCTTTTTTGCTCTCTTTTTTTTTTTTTTTTTTTTTTAAGCGAGGGATTTAACGAAATTATGTTATGGAGCTGCTTTATGAAATACATTTCAAAGCAAATTTTTATTTAATGCGGGATTACAAGCCATAAATACGGTTCAGACAGGAAAAGTTAAAGAAAAAACGTTAAAGCATATCCTCTTTGCAGACATTTTGAGAAGGAGATAGAAAATCTAAAGAAACTTTTGGTCAGGCATACTTGACTTGCGAAAATTAAATTAATCTCCTCTAATGTAGCTTGAAGTCGCCGTAGTTTAGTAGGTAGTGTATTGGCTTATTAGACGTAAGGACACCTCTCAAACCGCAGGTCAGACATCAAAAAATAAATAAGAAAAAAAAAATATTTCTACGGCGAGTTCCCCTCAACAGATTTCTGGCAAAAACTCCGACAGCAAATAAAATTGCCATGAAAAGTTTCTCAAAAAATCTGTCGTTCGGAATCGACATTAAACTATAGATTCCGCCACTCATGTATAAAATTAACGCACACAACATAAATGATGTGAGAAGCTAGGTCGTAATCCTGAATATGTAATGTAGCTCTGAAGATTAAATTCATGAAACTCTTTGGATAGTTTGATAGTAATCTGGAGGCTGTGTTCGTCTGAAAGTTAAACGGATTCAAAACAGCATCAAACACGTATTTTTGTTAAAAAAAAAATTGGTGTGATCTGCTGTCAGGAACAGTTGTAATCGTTAGGAGTTTATCGGAACTCATGTGGATCTAAGCAAGCTCGATGATGGTGAAGCTTGTTCTGTGATATTGGTTGATGTAACAGTACATCCATTCATACCGAATTAGTTTGAGTATGAACACCTCCCTCTGGAACGTGAACAAGTAATTTTTACAATAAAAACTTGAACAGTTTGTTTCCTGAAGTCGGCATAAGTCTACTAAGTAGTGTGTTGGCCAATTAACCCGTGAACATATGGTGTAACTCCCAGCTTAAACAAAACATTTATATAAAGAAATGAGAACATCGGTGACTTTCCCTCTCAGCAGATATCTGGCAAAAATTCTCAAAGTAAATAAAAAGTTCCTGAAAAGTTCCTTAAAAAATCTGTCGTTCGGGGTCGACTTTAAACTGTAGATCCTGCCACTCATGGACCAAATTAACACACACAATATGGGTGGTGTAAGAAGCTAGGTTGTAGTCCTGACTTAAGGGTTGTAATAACCAATTACATTAAGTAAGCCAACTTGAATTAGAACAGTAGGTACATCTTCCAGTGGATAGTGGGCTTGAATGGTGTTAGAATCTTGCACTGCGTGATAATTTTTTATACCAAAGCTTTTCGATAATTTCATATGGATATGCACGAAATTTGATTATTGGTTCGGACCCTTAAAGCTTTATCATCCAAATGATATGCGTTTCATAATTCTGCGGGATTTCATTGATTTTCTCTCTCACGCTTTCCAATTCTCGGTGTTGTTAATTTCCAGTTTAACTAGTTCGATTGAAACGGCAGCACTCATTTGTATTCATCGATCAAATAAATTTTCAATCGCTTTACTAAGATTCAAACACGGTGTAGGATATTAAACATCGTTCATATGGAAATGAACTCCCTATGGCGTATGAGTAATAATGCGTATACGTACTCGTATGGTTTACACATACTCTGTGTATTTAATTTTAAAGAAGACAAATACAAGATTTCTGTTCTTTCTTAAGCACATACATACACACGTACTGAATTGAATTATTAATTTTTGGTAACATCCAGACTCAATACAGGCGCATGTCAACAAACATTTTCTAATTTTCGTCGTCCAGCTGACAGCTCACGTTTGTTGTTTTCCTTTCTACGAATTACTGTCACTTGTAAGCAGGAGATACTCACTTACACTCATACTTTAGAAATTTTTAATGGGACTTGAAATGGAATTAAAGAAAATGCCGTTACGATGCTAGAATCGAAATAGAAATTTTAATGGGGGATACAAAATAAAATATTCGATGATTACACCATTTCATGCGTACAGCAAAGTTTGAGCAATCGAGAATGGATGGCACTTTGTAAAAACATAAAAAAATGGTAAACAAGTAAGCAAGAATACAACAACAAACACCAGGATAAAAAAAGGTAAACAAGTAAACAAAAATATACCAACATCACTACAAAAATAATTGTTAACAACTATGTTTACATTTATAGAGAAGGCGAAGTCATGATCTTTCGCCTTCATGAACATTCATCAGATTGTTTACTTTGCCATATAAAAGGCAAGGCAAAGTTAGGCAAGGCTGAGTTAGTGAAATTCAGTCAGTCTTGTGTGAAGACGCAGTGCATTTGAAGAGAGTAATCGTGGTTCGAAGATCTCTGAATCTGTCGAATAATTGTCTAGTAATTGTTATTGTTTATGTAAAGAGTATAAACAGCGGAATAACAATGAAAAGCAATTGTTGCTGTTAACATCAAGTTGTGAACAGTGGCATACAGAATTGTGAGAACAATAAAGAATTTTTATTAAAATTAAACACCAAATTTATTTTTATTTTATTTGCAATCTACGAGGTCATATTTTAAAAATTTTTAAAAGATAAAAACTTAACAATACTCTTCAGTTGCTTTGCTTAGTCTGTTCTTTAATAGAGAAATTCAAATCTCACGTCTTGAGTATGTTTTAACTCGTTGTTGTAGGGGCTTGCCAAGAGCATTAGTGAAGGGCCATGTCCCAAAAGTATGAAGTACCTTTGTATTATGATTAGAACTTGGCGACATTGGTCATATAAGTATTAGAGGAAGTATACCATGGATTATGATCATATGTTTGATCATAGACGATATAAGGGTTTGACTGCGGGAACAATCTATGTTTCATGTGATCCCAAAAGATTCTACATTCGTCTGCGAAGGCATAACTTCATTCGTCAAAGAACACTTGGATGATGTACTCTTGGAGGCATTGATCCATATTTTTAGCAATAAATCGAGTTAAGCTAACGTATAATCACTAGGAAATTCTAAATAAATCAGATGATAAAGTAGAGGAGCGTTTCAACTCTCAAGTAATTATATTGGCTCACATGGAAACAGTGTAAAACAAAAGCACGGTGAAAGAAAGAGAGAGAGAGAGAGAGGGAGAAGTCAAATTAAATACATTGAAAAGCCATTGTCTACATATTTAACATCTTTGACATTTCTTAACATCGTTCTAAAACATAAACACTAAGAAAAAAATAACATGGCCATGCATAGACACCTCTAACCACGTTGACAAGGTTATTGTGAACTTTTACAAGCAGAGATTATTACAAGAAAAACCACGATTTGGTCTTTCTGAGAAAAATTTTAAAACAACAATTCCATGGTTGCATACTTGAACCAGAAAACACTGGAATCTTCACATACCGTTCAGCGAGAGTTAAGTGTATTTGTTGATTTTTCTATACGTATGCTTAAATGGTCTTAAAATATCCACATTTTGTTTCTTGTCATTTCTTAGCAAAACTTATTTTAGAGGGCAGCGGTCAATAAGCAGTTACAAAACAGTATCCGAAAGGGAAAGATGATAAGGGGAAGGGGTGTGGATCAATTTGTGAAAAACATCTCGTACACAATTTTTAATATTCTCGCAATAGTATGTGTTGTTTTTCTTGCTCGTCTTGCTGCTGCTCTCATTTCAACATTTCAATGTTCAGCTCAATAACGTGGGTTCTTTATTGGTTTGGTTTGTTTCATTGTTCGCCTAGAAGTTTTTCTTTAATTTTTCCTTTTTTTCTTTTGATTTTTTTTTTTTATTTCTTTTCTTTATTTTGTTTTGTGTTTGTCTGTTTCATTAGAAGAAAAAAAAAACAACAAAATTGACATGCACTGACATTTTTGGGGAAAATGATAAGAACGTTAGCAAAGCAAGGAAAACAAAAAAAAAAAAAAAAACTAAAGGGGAATGAAAAAAAAAAACGCAACACACAATATTTTACAATTTGTTAAGGATCCTTAAAGTGATAGAGTAGTTTTACAAAAACAACAACAACAGAAATAATACATAAATATATGACGTTTTATATCAGCAGCTTAACCAAGCAAATACGATAACGTATCATTCGAAAACATCATGGATTTACACGCTAACAGGAGCATAAGCGAGGGTTATTATTTAAAGAAAGTGCTGAGTGGGCCACAGAATACGCAGGGCCTTTCAAAAAGATCTCAAGTCATACTTGAGCTTTAATTATAAGAATAAAAGCAAAGGCATGAAGCGTTTAATGCTTGAAAAATAGTTTAAAAAAGTTGTTACAACTTTTATCTTAAACCTGTCAATAAGGCGATGGACGTGTTACGAGGGAGTGCTAAAATTATACGACCTTACTAAAAAGAATATAGTTATGTTTTTAACTTTTAAAAACGTTTAAAATATGAGTTCGTAGATTGGAAATAAAATAAAAATAAATTTTTGTGTTTAGTTTCAATTAAATTTCTTTATTATTCACACAATTCTGTGTGTCACTGTTCACAACTTGATGTAAACAACAACAGTTGCCTTTTTTTGTTATTCCGCTGTTTATACCCTTTGCATAAACAATAACAATTACTAGACAATTGTTCGACTGATCTTTGTAACGGATATTTTCAATCACACCACGTCTACACACAATACTGACTGAACTTTTACTAACTTACTCGCCTGCTTTGCCTTGCCTTTTATATGACAGAGTAAATAGTCTGATGAATGTTTTTGAGGGCGAATGTTCATGATTTCGCCTTCTCGAAATCTCTATAAATGTAAACATGTTGTTTATATTTATTCTTGCAGTGTTAGTTATTGCATTTTTGTTTACTTGTTTATCCCTTCTTTTATACTGGTGTTTGTTGCTACATTTTTTGTTTACTTGTGTATCATGTAAACAAGTTCATTATTTTTGTAGCTTTTGTTTATAATTTTAATGTTAAAGCAAAATACCATTTCCATTTTCGTAACAATATTCAAGGTGGCCTGGCGTGCACCAGCGTTTGGAGGAACCAGAACTCTTTTGACAATCAAGCTCCTTTCAGGTGTAATTACTGGGCACAGTTTAATTGAACATATGCCTTAGTGGAAAGCTGCTTTTCAATTATTTAGAAAAGAGGCCCTTTCGTAGACTTCCAGCCTGCACTTGGTTACCACAAATAACCAAGAAAAAAATAGAACAAAAACGAAAAAGAATCCAAAAAACAATTCATTGACTTGGAAATAATTTGTTCAACACATACACACACGCTTCAAAGGACTACAGAAGCAAGCCAATTGCCATGCTTTGAAGCAGTTGCAGATACCAGATACGATTTTTGAAAAAAACAGAAAAAATAGAATGGAAAACGAACGAATTTCAAGATAAGAATACGATTGTAAATCACACTTAATGGAATTTTTTTTTCTTCTTCGTTTAGACTGGTTTTCTCGTTTTCCTTCTTCTTTTCTTTTGTGTGGTCAAACAGTGACTCTCCTTTAACTGGTGTCAACGATTTAAGTCCGTATTGTTCAAATTTGTTTCGTTGCTCATGTGGTTTCCATTTCAAAAATAATATTCTATTCTCTACATATGTATGTGTTTGGATGTCTGTGTGTGTTGAACAATATTGGCTTCTTATTATTCCATATTTGTTCGCAATTTTATTGTGTGTTTCATCTTATTGTTGGTGCTGCTATTGTTGGAGTCTCTTTATAAAAAATACGGGTCAATTCATAAGTTAATAACCATAAAGACTCAATACGAGTTGCATTGTTTACGTGCTGCCAACATCTAAACAGAGGTTAAGGAGAAAAACATCTTAAAGAGCGAAGCAATTGAGCTGAAATAAATTAATGGAGATCAACAACGAAAGGTCTTTAGATAGTGAAGTTTTTTCTTTAAGAAAAATTAATGAAAGAAAGAGAGAGAGAGAGAGAGAGAGTGAGAGAGAGAGAATTAACAATAGGAAGATATTGTTACGATAATGAAATATCTAGATACTGGTGTTTTGCTTTTATATCGCTTAACATTAAAATTATAAACAAAAACTACAAAAACAAAACAATGCAGTAAACAAATCTGTTTAAAAACTATCGTACTGCTTAAGATTAAGATAAACAACAAACCCCAGTATAAAGAAAATGGTAAACCAGTAAACAAAAATACAACAACAAACACTACAATAATAAATTTTTTTTTTTTTTTTTTTTTATTTACATTTATTTAAATTACAATCTATCCTAAGATAATAAGCAATTTTGAAGAAATATATAAATTGACGTTAATAGATGTACTCTAATAAGTACAAATATAAGTTCAGAAATATCTTTTTTTTTCACAATAGATAACTAACAATATAATAACAGGTATACAAATAACTTACTAGCAGGTTTATAATATTACAAATTTTTTTTTTTTTTTTAACGAACAGACTTACATTATTTATTACATTACAATAATTTAAATATTTTTAAGTAATATTTTGAAAATATTATTATAATATTAACATAGTAATATGGAAAAATAGGTTCATATATACATATGTATACACATATACTCGTATTTAATTACGCGGAAAAAGTAAGATTTACATAAAATACATCTATAAATAATTTAAATGTTAGTCGTTATCTTCGGAATGGTAGGTCTAAGACGTGATGTCTCTTAAGTCTTTTTATTTCGTATGTGTCGTCTAATAAACAAATAGCTAACGTATTAACGTGGTTGTTTAATCTAGATAAATATCTTTCACTAGATGTTCTTATAACCTCTTTTATTGTGGGTATTCGAAGGTCGCTATGTATGGCTTCGTTAGTTATGTACCATGGTGCCTGAGTAATTAGTCTGAGGGTTTTTGACTGGTATCTTTGAAGTATTTCGAGGTTGGAATTGCTCGCAGTTCCCCAAAGTTCGATTCCGTATGTCCAGATTGGTTTTAAAATAGCTTTGTATAACTTAAGTTTGTTTTCAATGCTCAGTTTTGAATTACCACCTAGTAACCAGTATAGGGTTCGGTTTTTGATGTTTAACTGCTGTCTTTTAGACTTTATGTGTTGTTTCCATGTTAATCGACGATCTAAATGCATACCAAGATACTTAATACAGTCTTTGTTAGGGATTGGGGTGTTATTTAACGTCAACAGTGGGCAGTCTCCTTTTCTTAAGGTAAATAGAACATGGGCTGATTTGTCTGCGTTAACCGTGATTTTCCATTTTTTTGACCACGTATTTGTGATGTTTAATTGATTTTGCACTAGATTTGCAGCTATAATTGGAGATTCATTTGTTGCCAGAATTGCAGTGTCATCAGCGTACGTTGACACCTGTATTTCATCTAGTATTGGCATGTCGGCTGTATATATAGAAAAAAGAATGGGACTTAACACACTACCTTGTGGAACTCCCGCTCTGATATCCATAATGTTTGATTTTTCGTCGTTAATTTTTACATAGAATGTTCGATTTTGCAGGTATGATTTGATGATGTGGTAAAAGCTAGCTGGAAGGAGAGTTTTTATTTTATATAATAAACCATTATGCCAGACTCTGTCAAATGCTTTTTCTATATCTAGAAAAACTGCTGAACAGTATTTTTTCTCTTCAAAAGATGTTCTAATTGTATTTACCACTCGATGAATTTGTTCTATTGTTCCATGTTTTTTCCTGAAACCGAATTGGTAATCAGGTATGATTTTTAAGCTTTCTAAAATAGGGGATAAACGTTTTAGAAATATTTTTTCAAATATTTTTGAAAAGATACTAAGCAAGCTAATTGGTCTGTATGACGCGATTTCATTTTCAGGCTTATTGGGTTTTCTAATCATTATAATCTCAGCACATTTCCACTGAGATGGGAAGTAATTTATTCTTAATATGGTATTAAAAATATTGGCGAGATGAACTATTGCTTTTTTTGTTAGGTTTTTTAATACCTTCGCATCTATATTATCGTAACCAGGAGATTTCTTAATATTTAACATCTTTATTTCATCCTTTATTTCTGAGGTTAAAATCGGCTTAACAGGCAAACTCATTTGACAAGCAACTTCGAGATAGTGTAACACATCCTCATCTTGTTGAGCATTTTCGTGCGGTTGTATATTAAACACATTGTAGAGATGATTTGCAAAAGCATCAGCTTTGCTTGAGTCTGATCTGCACCACGTACCGTTTAGGTCTTTAAAAGGAGGATGTCTTTTTGTTGGGTGTTTTATACATTTAGTTGCTTTCCATAGTTTATGATCGTTATCTATGTTTTTATTTAGAGAATCAAAAAATTCACTAATGGCATTATTTTTTAGTTCAGCTAAATGAAGTTTTAATGATTTTGTTGCTTGATTGAGTAAGCGTTTGTCGTTCGGATTTCTTGTTGTTTGCCAAATTTTCCTAAGTCGCCTTTTGTGTCTTATGAGTTCACGTGTATCCATCGATACTTGAAAATTACTTCGGTTATTTCCACAGCTTTTTACTGGAGTTGACCTTAAGGCTGCTTCGTGTATTAAATTTGTGAATTTTTCCACTTCATTATCCAACTCAACCCCGTTTTCTATATAAGTGTTTAGACTAATATTTGCATCTATCCAGTACGAAAAGGATTCCATATCAGTCCTGTTTGTAATAATCTTTGAAATTTCAGCCTGTAGTTTAATAGAAGTATTGTAGGAAAGTATTATTGGCGAATGGTCAGAACTTAACTCGTAGTTATCTTTAATATCAAACATATTACTTGGTATTCCGAAATAAATGAAAAAGTCTAAGAGATCAGGAATTTTTCTCGGGTCAGTGGGCCAGTATGTTGGTTTTCCTGTGGATAGAGTAGAAAGATTGTTCTTCATTACGCATTTTTGTAACTCTCTTCCTTTTGGGTTAATTAGACGTGAACCCCACCAAGGGTGTTTAGCATTAAAATCGCCACCGACTAGAAAGCGTGGACCAAGTTTATTAAACAAATTTTCATAATCTAAGCATTTTATGTTGTGGCGGGGGGGGAAATAAACAGCGCAAATAGAGACTAATGTATTGTTACATATTATTTTAATAACAGTAGCTTGTACATATTCTGTGGTTATATGCTCTTCTGTTGAGTATTTAATATTAGATTTTATTAGGATAGCAGAACCTCCGTGAGCTCTATCGTTGGGGTGGTTAGCGGTTATTAAATCAAAGTTTTTTATTTTGCAATATGATTTCGTAGTGAAGTGAGTTTCTGATATTAGTAAAATATCTATAAAATTAGTTTTCAAAAATATTTCCACTTCCTGTAAGTGGTTTATCAGTCCGTTAGCATTCCAAGTTGCTATCCTTAAATCTATTGGCATAGTTTACTACATATTAAAGACATCATATTTAATAATGTGTTTGTCATCTCCATTTGTTTATTAAGGAGCGTTTCAATTTTTTGTAAAATGGAACTTTCACTGGTATTATTTGGTTTGTTATTGCCTTTTACAGCATCAGAGTAAGAAATATTGTGCGACATTTGTGGATTTAAATTATTTGCATATGCAGGGGATATATATTCATTTTGTGAATCTGGCATTGGTTGTCCACGGTGATAATTAGATAATTTGTCCTTTATTTTTCTTTTTAGTTCTTGGTGGACTATACAACCTCTATAGCTAGCAGGATGAGACTCTTGGCAGTTGGCGCATTTAGGTGGTGAAGTTTTATTTTTTATGCACTCAGCAGTTATATGGTTTCCTCCGCATTTAACGCATCTATAGGGTCTATGACAGTAGGATTTTGTGTGCCCGTACTGCTGGCAGCGGTGACATTGGGGAATGTTGTTTGTCTTACGCGGCGGTTCTATATTAACAATCGCATTGTTAATATGTGTTAGGTTGTAAATTTCCTTGTTGTTGTCATTAGGTTCTAGGTCGACAAAGAACATAGAAAGTGGCTCTTTCGTTAAATAACTTTTTATGTTAGATATATTACGTACTTTGTGGCCAAATTTTTCAATAAATGACTTAATGTCGTCAGTGTTTGTTGAGTAATGTAAGTTCTTTACAACTACTCTATAAGCCCTATCATTTTTTAGTTGAAAAGTATGGAAACTTATATTTTTAAATTTAAGGTATGAAACAAGTGTCCTATAAGAGTCAATGGTTTTAACCATTACCCTGATTTGGCCGTCTCCAAGTGCCTTGTAAGAGTAATGTGAGGGAGGTATAACACTGGCAAAGCGGTGATTCATGTCCTTCACGTTGGTCACTTTAGGTATGTATAATGGTGGAGGTCTGGGTTCTCTCGAATTATGCTCAGCATCATTTTCAGCATTTCCATCATCAAGAACAGCAAATCTGTTTGTTGAGCAGGTTGGTATTTCATTTGTTTGTGCCTTACGTTTACTTACAAAGGTTCCTGGTGACTTTAATTGGCGGCGTTTGTTTGTATTATTAAATGTTTGCCATTCACATTCACTTTCTTCGCTAGCATCATCAATGCTAGATATGCTAGCAGTAGTCATGCTAGCTAGACTATTTTGTTGTTGGTTGTTTTTTTGTTTTTATTTTTTTTTTTTCTTTCTTCAAAATAATAGGTTTGGAATTTTTTTACTTTACGGTTTAATTTGTTTTTTTTTTTTTTTTATTTTATTTTTGCTTTTCTCTTAATGCATTTACATTAAATGTAATTGTTGTTTTTGTCTAATTGCAATTGCATTTAACATTACACAAAGTTTATTTGTTGGTTTTTCAGTACAGTAGCTATACTGTTATGATTATTGATTCTTTAATACACAATTTTGTCTTGAACACTCCGTCAACATAGAAGATCGCACGTCTAATCGCTTTCGCGTTTTGATAACGACTGGCAATAATAAATGTAAACAAAATACACAAACAACAATAATGAACGTAAACAATGATGTTTACATTTATAGAGATTTTGAGAAATCAAAGCTACGAACATTCGCCTTCAAGAATATTCATCAGATTGTTTACTATGCCATATAAAAGCCAAGGCAAAGCAGACGACGTGAGTTGGTGAAGTTCAGTCAGTCTTGTGTGAAGACGCGGTGGGTTTGAAGAGAGTAATCGTGGTTTGAAGATTTCCGTTACAAAGATCTGTCGATTAATTGTCTAGTAATTGTTATTGTTTATGCAAAGCGTATAAACAAAGGAATAACAAGGAAAAGCAATTGTTGTTGTTTACATAAAGCTGTGAATAGTGGCGCACATAATTCTGCGAATAATAAAAAATGTGAAGTAAAATGAAACAGATTTATTTGCAATCTACGAGCTCATATTTTAAACATTTTTAAAAGGAAAAAACTTAACAATATTATCTGGCTTTAAAAATTCAATTATTGTTCCTCTTTGCCAAAAAATTGTTATCATCAGAATCCTTAATGTCCAAAGATTTGAAGTAACTGGAGAGTCACTAATACCTCTGACATGTTGTTTGTTTTTGGTAAGAAATTTTGTGGTTTATTCAGAAAAACTTTGCCAAGCATGTAGTTATCTAAAGCTCTTCGTTTCATTATTTAATAACATCAGAAGTTTATATCTGATGCCGAAACAAATATTAGGAGAGTCCATGCAAATTCTGGTGACTTTAGAATGGAAATTATGTCATAATGTATGGATTTTTCTTATTATCGTAGGAATTGTAAGGATAAGATGGATACATGATATGATACGTGGATACATTAAGAATATTCAGGATACTCAGGCGATGGAAACAACCAGAGCACGCTTAACTCTTCGATTGGAAACTGATAAAATAATTACTGTGTTCCGTATGACTAAACGCGCGTCGTAGTCTAGTAGCCAGTGAGTTAGATTATTAGACACGAGCTAGCGGCTCAACCAGCAGTTCAGACATGTCAAACAAAACGAAATATGGGGAGAAAATATTTCTTTCGGTGATTACCTTTCAGCAGTCTTTCAACAAAAGTTTTCCAAAAACTTTGTAGTTTGGAGTTGACTTTTAACTGTAGGCCCTACCACATACAGCTTGGATGGTGTCAGAAGATTGATTGTAATCCTGACTAAAGGTTTGTAATGCCCAGTTAAGTATGTAGGTATTGGAGTACAACAGAGCTGTACTCACTCCACAACAGGATGCCAGTTGTCAACTAACAAAGTTCAGAATACATAGGTGCATTCAGGCTGCATAGAAGTGTTGTATCTCCGCAATTAGGAAAGTTTGAAAAGCTTGCCACATTTCTAGAAGCTTTTGATGATGAGGTTCATGCAAGGCCTGCTTGAACCCCCAGTTCCTATCCATTTTCATACAAATCGTCTCCAAAGCCATAACAACATGTTGCACACGTACGTAAATTTTTTGTTTTTATTTGTGTTTTTGGTTGACAAATTATGTACTTGAGTTTGATTTAATCTCAGCAATTTCCATAAGTATTTAACTTTATGGTCGTCGATATAAAATTTATGTTTCTATTTTAATTTAATATAAGCAAACAGAATAAAAATGTACAACAACAACAAGAACAAGAACAAAAGCAAATAGAGACTCTTGACCGCATAATTTTATTTAATTTTTCATTTTTAATGTGCCACTGCATTTTGTGTCAGCAATTTCCTTCGTTGCCCTATAATTTTATTCTCCATTCTCTCCGAGAGAGTGAGAGAGAGAGAGAGAGATACAGACAGTATATTTAAGTGTTTGTGAGTTTCTGTGTGTTTGTATTTTATATTCCATTTTTATTTCATCACTTCATATTCATTTTATTTTATTTCCCTCGAAATTTCTTTTCATTTCAGCTTCTGCAGTCAGTTTATTTCAGTTTTTTTTTTGCTTCTCTTTTCGTAAAGGCTCTGGCTATGAATGTTTCATTTTTTTTTTGCTAGAAAATAGAGAGAGCGAGAGAGAGAGAAAGAAAAAAAATAAATATTTAATGGAGCTTCAATGTTGTTTCATTTCGTTGTTCTCTATGCGCTCTGTGTCTACTTATTGTTGCCAGTAATATGTGTCTGTAGCAGTGTGTGTGTGTGTATGAGTATTTGCCACCATCTTATTTCCTTTCAACATGTCTGAGTGGCCATTTAATATTGAAATATTTGTTTTTAATTTTTTTCTTTTTTCTTCTCTTTCTCCTTTCATGCTTTCAGCTTCAGCTTTTCTTTATTACTTTTCGTTCTTTTTTTTTTCGTTTCTCCAGTTTGTCTTTTTACTTTTCATTGCGAAAAACAGCAAAATTTTCTGTGCAAGTCGTGTTTATTCTGCAAACACGTTGTAATAAATTTTCTAATGGCGTTGCAATATGTCGTTGGAGTTATTCTTTCAAGTTTTTTCCCTCTTGCCCTGCCATTCAGTTGTTTAATGTTGTTACGAATGTAGACAACAGGGATGTTTCGTATGCGTAAATTATAGTTCCTAATGGGAAAATAATTTCTCGATTTCGACGCTAAAATTGTACTGTGATTCCCGAATTTAAAGATTTTTGTGACTGAATAATGGATTTTTCACAGAAGCATAGTGATCCCCAACGGGGTGTTATAAATTTATTTATACAGTCAAATTCGTTTATAACGAATTCTTGGTTATTACGCACATATTTTCAAGTCCCAACGTTTTAATAACAATTTTCATACAAAAAACATCGTTTATTACGAACTCGTTTATAACGAATTCTCGGTAAAAAGGAATTATTTTTAATTATTTTTTCCAGGCCTTTTTCAAATAAATTATATTTTTTTTAAAGAATTTGGCAGAACTAGTCAATTATTTTTAATTTATTACTTACTCTATTTGAATACCTTTAATTTAATGTATATACCTTGTAATATTTATGGAAAAATAATTAAAAATATAAGAATATATTGAAAAACTTAAGTGTCCCTATTATTTTTCCAGGCCTTTATTTTACATTTTTTAAGAATTTGGCAGAGCTAGTGAAATATTTTTATGTTACTAGTTAAACTATTTGAATACCTTTAATTTAATGTATTTACCTTGTAATATTATTGGAAAAATAATTAAAAATATAACAATATATTGAAAAACTTAAGTGTCCCTATTATTTTTCCAGGCCTTTATTTTACATTTTTTTAAAGAATTTGGCAGAGCTAGTGAAATATTTTTATTTTATTAGTTAAACTATGTGAATACCTTTAATTTAATGTATATACCTTGTAATATTTATGGAAAAATAATTAAAAATATAACAATATATTGAAAAACTTAAGTGTCCCTATTATTTTTCCAGGCCTTTATTTTACATTTTTTTTAGAATTTGGCAGAGCTAGTGAAATATTTTTATGTTATTAGTTAAACTATTTGAATACCTTTAATTTAATGCATATACCTTGTAATATTTATGGAAAAATAATTAAAAATATAACAATATATTGAAAAACTTAAGTGTCCCTATTATTTTTCCAGGCCTTTATTTTATATTTTTTTTAAGAATTTGGCAGAGCTAGTGAAATATTTTTATGTTATTAGTTAAACTATTTGAATACCTTTAATTTAATGTATATACCTTGTAATATTTATGGAAAAATAATTAAAAATATAACAATATATTGAAAAACTTAAGTGTCCCTATCATTTTTCCAGGCCTTTATTTTACATTTTTTTAAAGAATTTGGCAGAGCTAGTGAAATATTTTTATGTTATTAGTTAAACTATTTGAATACCTTTAATTTAATGTATATACCTTGTAATATTTATGGAAAAATAATTAAAAATATAACAATATATTGAAAAACTTAAGTGTCCCTATCATTTTTCCAGGCCTTTATTTTACATTTTTTTTAAGAATTTGGCAGAGCTAGTGAAATATTTTTATTTTATTAGTTAAACTATTTGAATACCTTTAATTTAATGTATATAACTTGTAATATTTATGGAAAAATAATTAAAAATATAAGAATATATTGAAAAACTTAAGTGTCCCTATTATTTTTCCAGGCTTTTATTTTACTTTTTTTTTTAAGAATTTGGCAAAGCTAGTGAAATATTTTTATTTTATTAGTTAAACTATTTGAATACCTTTAATTTAATGTATATACCTTGCAATATTTATGGAAAAATAATTAAAAATATCACAATATATTGAAAAACTTAAGTGTCCCTATTATTTTTCCAGGCCTTTATTTTACATTTTTTTAAGAATTTGGCAGAGCTAGTGAAATATTTTTATGTTATTAGTTAAACTATTTGAATACCTTTAATTTAATGTATTCACCTTGTAATATTTATGGAAAATTAATTAAAAATATAACAATATATTGAAAATCTTAAGTGTCCCTATTATTTTTCCAGGCTTTTATTTTACTTTTTTTTAAGAATTTGGCAGAGCTAGTGAAATATTTTTATTTTATTAGTTAAACTATTTGAATACCTTTAATTTAATGTATTTACCTTGTAATATTTATGGAAAAATAATTAAAAATATAAGAATATATTGAAAAACTTAAGTGTCCCTATTATTTTTCCAGGCCTTTATTTTACATTTTTTTTAAGAATTTGGCAGAGCTAGTGAAATATTTTTATTTTATTAGTTAAACTATTTGAATACCTTTAATTTAATGTATTTACCTTGTAATATTTATGGAAAAATAATTAAAAATATAAGAATATATTGAAAAACTTAAGTGTCCCTATTATTTTTCCAGGCCTTTATTTTACATTTTTAAGAATTTGGCAGAGCTAGTGAAATATTTTTATTTTATTAGTTAAACTATTTGAATACCTTTAATTTAATGTATTTACCTTGTAATATTTATGGAAAAATAATTAAAAATATAACAATATATTGAAAAACTTAAGTGTCCCTATTATTTTTCCAGGCCTTTATTTTACATTTTTTTTAAGAATTTGGCAGAGCTAGTGAAATATTTTTATTTTATTAGTTAAACTATTTGAATACCTTTAATTTAATGTATTTACCTTGCAATATTTATGGAAAAATAATTAAAAATATAACAATATATTGAAAAACTTAAGTGTCCCTATTATTTTTCCAGGCCTTTATTTTACATTTTCTTTAAGAATTTGGCAGAGCTAGTGAAATATTTTTATTTTATTAGTTAAACTATTTGAATACCTTTAATTTAATGTATTTACCTTGTAATATTTATGGAAAAATAATTAAAAATATAACAATATATTGAAAAACTTAAGTGTCCCTATTATTTTTCCAGGCCTTTATTTTACATTTTTTTAAGAATTTGGCAGAGCTAGTGAAATATTTTTATGTTATTAGTTAAACTATTTGAATACCTTTAATTTAATGTATTTACCTTGTAATATTTATGAAAAAATAATTAAAAATATAACAATGTATTGAAAAACTTAAGTGTCCCTATTATTTTTCCAGGCCTTTATTTTATATTTTTTTAAGAATATGGCAGAGCTAGTGAAATATTTTTATTTTATTAGTTAAACTATTTGAATACCTTTAATTTAATGTATATACCTTGTAATATTTATGGAAAAATAATTAAAAATATAACAATATATTGAAAAACTTAAGTGTCCCTATTATTTTTCCAGGCCTTTATTTTACATTTTTTTAAGAATTTGGCAGAGCTAGTGAAATATTTTTATTCTATTAGTTAAACTATTTGAATACCTTTAATTTAATGTATATACCTTGTAATTTTTATGGAAAAATAATTAAAAATATAAGAATATATTGAAAAACTTAAGTGTCCCTATTATTTTTCCAGGCCTTTATTTTACATTTTTTTAAGAATTTGGCAGAGCTAGTGAAATATTTTTATGTTATTAGTTAAACTATTTGAATACCTTTAATTTAATGTATATACCTTGCAATATTTATGGAAAAATAATTAAAAATATAACAATATATTGAAAAACTTAAGTGTCCCTATTATTTTTCCAGGCCTTTATTTTACATTTTTTTTAAGAATTTGGCAGAGCTAGTGAAATATTTTTATTTTATTAGTTAAACTATTTGAATACCTTTAATTTAATGTATTTACCTTGTAATATTTATGGAAAAATAATTAAAAATATAACAATATATTGAAAAACTTAAGTGTCCCTATTATTTTTCCAGGCCTTTATTTTACATTTTTTTAAGAATTTGGCAGAGCTAGTGAAATATTTTTATGTTATTAGTTAAACTATTTGAATACCTTTAATTTAATGTATATACCTTGTAATATTTATGGAAAAATAATTAAAAATATAACAATATATTGAAAAACTTAAGTGTCCCTATTATTTTTCCAGGCCTTTATTTTACATTTTTTTAAGAATTTGGCAGAGCTAGTGAAATATTTTTATTCTATTACTTAAACTATTTGAATACCTTTAATTTAATGTATATACCTTGTAATTTTTATGGAAAAATAATTAAAAATATAAGAATATATTGAAAAACTTAAGTGTCCCTATTATTTTTCCAGGCCTTTATTTTACATTTTTTTAAGAATTTGGCAGAGCTAGTGAAATATTTTTATGTTATTAGTTAAACTATTTGAATACCTTTAATTTAATGTATATACCTTGCAATATTTATGGAAAAATAATTAAAAATATCACAATATATTGAAAAACTTAAGTGTCCCTATTATTTTTCCAGGCTTTTATTTTACATTTCTTTAAAGAATTTGGCAGAGCTAGTGAAATATTTTTATGTTATTAGTTAAACTATTTGAATACCTTTAATTTAATGCATAAACCTTGTAATATTTATGGAAAAATAATTAAAAATATCACAATATATTGAAAAACTTAAGTGTCCCTATTATTTTCCAGGCCTTTATTTTACATTTTTTTTAAGAATTTGGCAGAGCTAGTGAAATATTTTTATTTTATTAGTTAAACTATTTGAATACCTTTAATTTAATGTATTTACCTTGTAATATTTATGAAAAAATAATTAAAAATATAACAATGTATTGAAAAACTTAAGTGTCCCTATTATTTTTCCAGGCTTTTATTTTACATTTCTTTAAAGAATTTGGCAGAGCTAGTGAAATATTTTTATGTTATTAGTTAAACTATTTGAATACCTTTAATTTAATGCATAAACCTTGTAATATTTATGGAAAAATAATTAAAAATATCACAATATATTGAAAAACTTAAGTGTCCCTATTATTTTCCAGGCCTTTATTTTACATTTTTTTTAAGAATTTGGCAGAGCTAGTGAAATATTTTTATTTTATTAGTTAAACTATTTGAATACCTTTAATTTAATGATATACCTTGTAATATTTATGGAAAAATAATTAAAAATATAAGAATATATTGAAAAACTTAAGTGTCCCTATTATTTTTCCAGGCTTTTATTTTACATTTCTTTAAAGAATTTGGCAGAGCTAGTGAAATATTTTTATGTTATTAGTTAAACTATTTGAATACCTTTAATTTAATGCATAAACCTTGTAATATTTATGGAAAAATAATTAAAAATATCACAATATATTGAAAAACTTAAGTGTCCCTATTATTTTTCCAGGCCTTTATTTTACATTTTTTTAAGAATTTGGCAGAGCTAGTGAAATATTTTTATGTTATTAGTTAAACTATTTGAATACCTTTAATTTAATGTATATACCTTGTAATATTTATGGAAAAATAATTAAAAATATAACAATATATTGAAAAACTTAAGTGTTCCTATTATTTTTCCAGGACTTTATTTTACATTTTTTTAAGAATTTGGCAGAGCTAGTGAAATATTTTTATTTTATTAGTTAAACTATTTGAATACCTTTAATTTAATGTATATACCTTGTAATATTTATGGAAAAATAATTAAAAATATAAGAATATATTGAAAAACTTAAGTGTCCCTATTATTTTTCCAGGCCTTTATTTTACATTTTTTTAAGAATTTGGCAGAGCTAGTGAAATATTTTTATGTTATTAGTTAAACTATTTGAATACCTTTAATTTAATGTATATACCTTGCAATATTTATGGAAAAATAATTAAAAATATAACAATATATTGAAAAACTTAAGTGTCCCTATTATTTTTCCAGGCCTTTATTTTACATTTTTTTAAGAATTTGGCAGAGCTAGTGAAATATTTTTATTCTATTAGTTAAACTATTTGAATACCTTTAATTTAATGTATATACCTTGTAATATTTATGGAAAAATAATTAAAAATATCACAATATATTGAAAAACTTAAGTGTCCCTATTATTTTTCCAGGCCTTTATTTTACATTTTTTTAAGAATTTGGCAGAGCTAGTGAAATATTTTTATGTTATTAGTTAAACTATTTGAATACCTTTAATTTAATGTATTTACCTTGTAATATTTATGGAAAAATAATTAAAAATATAACAATATATTGAAAAACTTAAGTGTCCCTATTATTTTTCCAGGCTTTTATTTTACTTTTTTTTTAAGAATTTGGCAGAGCTAGTGAAATATTTTTATGTTATTAGTTAAACTATTTGAATACCTTTAATTTAATGTATATACCTTGTAATATTTATGGAAAAATAATTAAAAATATAACAATATATTGAAAAACTTAAGTGTCCCTATTATTTTTCCAGGCCTTTATTTTACATTTTTTTAAGAATTTGGCAGAGCTAGTGAAATATTTTTATGTTATTAGTTAAACTATTTGAATACCTTTAATTTAATGTATTTACCTTGTAATATTTATGGAAAAATAATTAAAAATATAACAATATATTGAAAAACTTAAGTGTCCCTATTATTTTTCAAGGCTTTTATTTTACTTTTTTTTAAGAATTTGGCAGAGCTAGTGAAATATTTTTATGTTATTAGTTAAACTATTTGAATACCTTTAATTTAATGTATATACCTTGTAATATTTATGGAAAAATAATTAAAAATATAACAATATATTGAAAAACTTAAGTGTCCCTATTATTTTTCCAGGCCTTTATTTTACATTTTTTTTTAAGAATTTGGCAGAGCTTGTGAAATATTTTTATTTTATTAGTTAAACTATTTGAATACCTTTAATTTAATGTATATACCTTGCAATATTTATGGAAAAATAATTAAAAATATAACAATATATTGAAAAACTTAAGTGTCCCTATTATTTTTCCAGGCCTTTATTTTACATTTATTTTTTAAGAATTTGGCAGAGCTAGTGAAATATTTTTATTTTATTAGTTAAACTATTTGAATACCTTTAATTTAATGTATATACCTTGTAATATTTATGGAAAAATAATTAAAAATATAAGAATATATTGAAAAACTTAAGTGTCCCTATTATTTTTCCAGGCCTTTATTTTACATTTTTTTAAGAATTTGGCAGAGCTAGTGAAATATTTTTATGTAATTAGTTAAACTATTTGAATACCTTTAATTTAATGTATTTACCTTGTAATATTTATGAAAAAATAATTAAAAATATAACAATGTATTGAAAAACTTAAGTGTCCCTATTATTTTTCCAGGCCTTTATTTTATATTTTTTTAAGAATTTGGCAGAGCTAGTGAAATATTTTTATTTTATTAGTTAAACTATTTGAATACCTTTAATTTAATGTATATACCTTGTAATATTTATGGAAAAATAATTAAAAATATAACAATATATTGAAAAACTTAAGTGTCCCTATTATTTTTCCAGGCCTTTATTTTACATTTTTTTAAGAATTTGGCAGAGCTAGTGAAATATTTTTATTCTATTAGTTAAACTATTTGAATACCTTTAATTTAATGTATATACCTTGTAATATTTATGAAAAAATAATTAAAAATATAACAATGTATTGAAAAACTTAAGTGTCCCTATTATTTTTCCAGGCCTTTATTTTATATTTTTTTAAGAATTTGGCAGAGCTAGTGAAATATTTTTATTTTATTAGTTAAACTATTTGAATACCTTTAATTTAATGTATATACCTTGTAATTTTTATGGAAAAATAATTAAAAATATAAGAATATATTGAAAAACTTAAGTGTCCCTATTATTTTTCCAGGCCTTTATTTTACATTTTTTTAAGAATTTGGCAGAGCTAGTGAAATATTTTTATGTTATTAGTTAAACTATTTGAATACCTTTAATTTAATGTATATACCTTGCAATATTTATGGAAAAATAATTAAAAATATCACAATATATTGAAAAACTTAAGTGTCCCTATTATTTTTCCAGGCTTTTATTTTACATTTATTTAAAGAATTTGGCAGAGATAGTGAAATATTTTTATGTTATTAGTTAAACTATTTGAATACCTTTAATTTAATGCATAAACCTTGTAATATTTATGGAAAAATAATTAAAAATATCACAATATATTGAAAAACTTAAGTGTCCCTATTATTTTCCAGGCCTTTATTTTACATTTTTTATAAGAATTTGGCAGAGCTAGTGAAATATTTTTATTTTATTAGTTAAACTATTTGAATACCTTTAATTTAATGATATACCTTGTAATATTTATGGAAAAATAATTAAAAATATAAGAATATATTGAAAAACTTAAGTGTCCCTATTATTTTTCCAGGCTTTTATTTTACATTTCTTTAAAGAATTTGGCAGAGCTAGTGAAATATTTTTATTTTATTAGTTAAACTATTTGAATACCTTTAATTTAATGTATTTACCTTGTAATATTTATGGAAAAATAATTAAAAATATAAGAATATATTGAAAAACTTAAGTGTCCCTATTATTTTTCCAGGCCTTTATTTTACATTTTTTTAAGAATTTGGCAGAGCTAGTGAAATATTTTTATGTTATTAGTTAAACTATTTGAATACCTTTAATTTAATGTATATACCTTGTAATATTTATGGAAAAATAATTAAAAATATAACAATATATTGAAAAACTTAAGTGTCTCTATTATTTTTCCAGGCCTTTATTTTACATTTTTTTTTAAGAATTTGGCAGAGCTAGTGAAATATTTTTATGTTACTAGTTAAACTATTTGAATACCTTTAATTTAATGTATATACCTTGTAATATTTATGGAAAAATAATTAAAAATATAAGAATATATTGAAAAACTTAAGTGTCCTTATTATTTTTCCAGGCCTTTATTTTACATTTTTTTTAAGAATTTGGCAGAGCTAGTGAAATATTTTTATTTTATTAGTTAAACTATTTGAATACCTTTAATTTAATGTATATACCTTGTAATATTTATGGAAAAATAATTAAAAATATAAGAATATATTGAAAAACTTAAGTGTCCCTATTATTTTTCCAGGCCTTTATTTTACATTTTTTTTAAGAATTTGGCAGAGCTAGTGAAATATTTTTATTTTATTAGTTAAACTATTTGAATACCTTTAATTTAATGTATATACCTTGTAATTTTTATGGAAAAATAATTAAAAATATCACAATATATTGAAAAACTTAAGTGTCCCTATTATTTTTCCAGGCTTTTATTTTACATTTCTTTAAAGAATTTGGCAGAGCTAGTGAAATATTTTTATTTTATTAGTTAAACTATTTGAATACCTTTAATTTAATGTATTTACCTTGTAATATTTATGGAAAAATAATTAAAAATATAACAATATATTGAAAAACTTAAGTGTCCCTATTATTTTTCCAGGCCTTTATTTTACATTTATTTTTTAAGAATTTGGCAGAGCTAGTGAAATATTTTTATTTTATTAATTAAACTACTTGAATACCTTTAATTTAATGTATATACCTTGTAATATTTATGGAAAAATAATTAAAAATATAAGAATATATTGAAAAACTTAAGTGTCCCTATTATTTTTCCAGGCCTTTATTTTACATTTTTTTAAGAATTTGGCAGAGCTAGTGAAATATTTTTATTTTATTAGTTAAACTATTTGAATACCTTTAATTTAATGTATATACCTTGTAATATTTATGGAAAAATAATTAAAAATATAAGAATATATTGAAAAACTTAAGTGTCCCTATTATTTTTCCAGGCCTTTATTTTACATTTTTTTAAGAATTTGGCAGAGCTAGTGAAATATTTTTATTTTATTAGTTAAACTATTTGAATACCTTTAATTTAATGTATATACCTTGCAATATTTATGGAAAAATAATTAAAAATATAACAATATATTGAAAAACTTAAGTGTCCCTATTATTTTTCCAGGCCTTTATTTTACATTTATTTTTTAAGAATTTGGCAGAGCTAGTGAAATATTTTTATTTTATTAGTTAAACTATTTGAATACCTTTAATTTAATGTATATACCTTGTAATATTTACGGAAAAATAATTAAAAATATAAGAATATATTGAAAAACTTAAGTGTCCCTATTATTTTTCCAGGCCTTTATTTTACATTTTTTTAAGAATTTGGCAGAGCTAGTGAAATATTTTTATGTTATTAGTTAAACTATTTGAATACCTTTAATTTAATGTATTTACCTTGTAATATTTATGGAAAAATAATTAAAAATATAACAATATATTGAAAAACTTAAGTGTCCCTATTATTTTCCAGGCCTTTATTTTACATTTTTTTTAAGAATTTGGCAGAGCTAGTGAAATATTTTTATTTTATTAGTTAAACTATTTGAATACCTTTAATTTAATGATATACCTTGTAATATTTATGGAAAAATAATTAAAAATATAAGAATATATTGAAAAACTTAAGTGTCCCTATTATTTTTCCAGGCCTTTATTTTATATTTTTTTAAGAATTTGGCAGAGCTAGTGAAATATTTTTATGTTATTAGTTAAACTATTTGAATACCTTTAATTTAATGTATTTACCTTGTAATATTTATGAAAAAATAATTAAAAATATAACAATGTATTGAAAAACTTAAGTGTCCCTATTATTTTTCCAGGCCTTTATTTTATATTTTTTTAAGAATTTGGCAGAGCTAGTGAAATATTTTTATTTTATTAGTTAAACTATTTGAATACCTTTAATTTAATGTATATACCTTGTAATTTTTATGGAAAAATAATTAAAAATATAAGAATATATTGAAAAACTTAAGTGTCCCTATTATTTTTCCAGGCCTTTATTTTACATTTTTTTAAGAATTTGGCAGAGCTAGTGAAATATTTTTATGTTATTAGTTAAACTATTTGAATACCTTTAATTTAATGTATATACCTTGCAATATTTATGGAAAAATAATTAAAAATATAACAATATATTGAAAAACTTAAGTGTCCCTATTATTTTTCCAGGCTTTTATTTTACTTTTTTTTTAAGAATTTGGCAGAGCTAGTGAAATATATTTATGTTATTAGTTAAACTATTTGAATACCTTTAATTTAATGTATTTACCTTGTAATATTTATGGAAAAATAATTAAAAATATAACAATATATTGAAAAACTTAAGTGTCCCTATTATTTTTCCAGGCCTTTATTTTACATTTATTTTTTAAGAATTTGGCAGAGCTAGTGAAATATTTTTATTTTATTAGTTAAACTATTTGAATACCTTTAATTTAATGTATATACCTTGTAATATTTACGGAAAAATAATTAAAAATATAAGAATATATTGAAAAACTTAAGTGTCCCTATTATTTTTCCAGGCCTTTATTTTACATTTTTTTAAGAATTTGGCAGAGCTAGTGAAATATTTTTATGTTATTAGTTAAACTATTTGAATACCTTTAATTTAATGTATTTACCTTGTAATATTTATGGAAAAATAATTAAAAATATAACAATATATTGAAAAACTTAAGTGTCCCTATTATTTTCCAGGCCTTTATTTTACATTTTTTTTAAGAATTTGGCAGAGCTAGTGAAATATTTTTATTTTATTAGTTAAACTATTTGAATACCTTTAATTTAATGTATATACCTTGTAATATTTACGGAAAAATAATTAAAAATATAAGAATATATTGAAAAACTTAAGTGTCCCTATTATTTTTCCAGGCCTTTATTTTATATTTTTTTAAGAATTTGGCAGAGCTAGTGAAATATTTTTATGTTATTAGTTAAACTATTTGAATACCTTTAATTTAATGTATATACCTTGTAATATTTATGGAAAAATAATTAAAAATATAACAATATATTGAAAAACTTAAGTGTTCCTATTATTTTTCCAGGACTTTATTTTACATTTTTTTAAGAATTTGGCAGAGCTAGTGAAATATTTTTATTTTATTAGTTAAACTATTTGAATACCTTTAATTTAATGTATATACCTTGTAATATTTATGGAAAAATAATTAAAAATATAACAATATATTGAAAAACTTAAGTGTTCCTATTATTTTTCCAGGACTTTATTTTACATTTTTTTAAGAATTTGGCAGAGCTAGTGAAATATTTTTATTTTATTAGTTAAACTATTTGAATACCTTTAATTTAATGTATATACCTTGTAATATTTACGGAAAAATAATTAAAAATATAAGAATATATTGAAAAACTTAAGTGTCCCTATTATTTTTCCAGGCCTTTATTTTACATTTTTTTAAGAATTTGGCAGAGCTAGTGAAATATTTTTATGTTATTAGTTAAACTATTTGAATACCTTTAATTTAATGTATTTACCTTGTAATATTTATGAAAAAATAATTAAAAATATAACAATGTATTGAAAAACTTAAGTGTCCCTATTATTTTTCCAGGCCTTTATTTTATATTTTTTTAAGAATTTGGCAGAGCTAGTGAAATATTTTTATTTTATTAGTTAAACTATTTGAATACCTTTAATTTAATGTATATACCTTGTAATTTTTATGGAAAAATAATTAAAAATATAAGAATATATTGAAAAACTTAAGTGTCCCTATTATTTTTCCAGGCCTTTATTTTACATTTTTTTAAGAATTTGGCAGAGCTAGTGAAATATTTTTATGTTATTAGTTAAACTATTTGAATACCTTTAATTTAATGTATATACCTTGCAATATTTATGGAAAAATAATTAAAAATATCACAATATATTGAAAAACTTAAGTGTCCCTATTATTTTTCCAGGCTTTTATTTTACATTTCTTTAAAGAATTTGGCAGAGCTAGTGAAATATTTTTATGTTATTAGTTAAACTATTTGAATACCTTTAATTTAATGCATAAACCTTGTAATATTTATGGAAAAATAATTAAAAATATCACAATATATTGAAAAACTTAAGTGTCCCTATTATTTTCCAGGCCTTTATTTTACATTTTTTTTAAGAATTTGGCAGAGCTAGTGAAATATTTTTATTTTATTAGTTAAACTATTTGAATACCTATAATTTAATGTATATACCTTGTAATATTTATGGAAAAATAATTAAAAATATAAGAATATATTGAAAAACTTAAGTGTCCCTATTATTTTTCCAGGCCTTTATTTTACCTTTTTTTAAGAATTTGGCAGAGCTTGTGAAATATTTTTATGTTATTAGTTAAACTATTTGAATACCTTTAATTTAATGTATATACCTTGTAATATTTATGGAAAAATAATTAAAAATATAACAATATATTGAAAAACTTAAGTGTCCCTATTATTTTCCAGGCCTTTATTTTACATTTTTTTTAAGAATTTGGCAGAGCTAGTGAAATATTTTTATTTTATTAGTTAAACTATTTGAATACCTTTAATTTAATGATATACCTTGTAATATTTATGGAAAAATAATTAAAAATATAAGAATATATTGAAAAACTTAAGTGTCCCTATTATTTTTCCAGGCTTTTATTTTACATTTCTTTAAAGAATTTGGCAGAGCTAGTGAAATATTTTTATGTTATTAGTTAAACTATTTGAATACCTTTAATTTAATGCATAAACCTTGTAATATTTATGGAAAAATAATTAAAAATATCACAATATATTGAAAAACTTAAGTGTCCCTATTATTTTCCAGGCCTTTATTTTACATTTTTTTTAAGAATTTGGCAGAGCTAGTGAAATATTTTTATTTTATTAGTTAAACTATTTGAATACCTATAATTTAATGTATATACCTTGTAATATTTATGGAAAAATAATTAAAAATATAAGAATATATTGAAAAACTTAAGTGTCCCTATTATTTTTCCAGGCTTTTATTTTACCTTTTTTTAAGAATTTGGCAGAGCTTGTGAAATATTTTTATGTTATTAGTTAAACTATTTGAATACCTTTAAGTTAATGTATATACCTTGTAATATTTATGGAAAAATAATTAAAAATATAAGAATATATTGAAAATCTTAAGTGTCCCTATTATTTTCCAGGCCTTTATTTTACATTTTTTTTAAGAATTTGGCAGAGCTAGTGAAATATTTTTATTTTATTAGTTAAACTATTTGAATACCTTTAATTTAATGATATACCTTGTAATATTTATGGAAAAATAATTAAAAATATAAGAATATATTGAAAAACTTAAGTGTCCCTATTATTTTTCCAGGCTTTTATTTTACATTTCTTTAAAGAATTTGGCAGAGCTAGTGAAATATTTTTATTTTATTAGTTAAACTATTTGAATACCTTTAATTTAATGTATTTACCTTGTAATATTTATGGAAAAATAATTAAAAATATAACAATATATTGAAAAACTTAAGTGTCCCTATTATTTTTCCAGGCTTTTATTTTACTTTTTTTTTAAGAATTTGGCAGAGCTAGTGAAATATTTTTATGTTATTAGTTAAACTATTTGAATACCTTTAATTTAATGTATATACCTTGCAATATTTATGGAAAAATAATTAAAAATATAAGAATATATTGAAAAACTTAAGTGTCCCTATTATTTTTCCAGGCTTTTATTTTACCTTTTTTTAAGAATTTGGCAGAGCTTGTGAAATATTTTTATGTTATTAGTTAAACTATTTGAATACCTTTAATTTAATGTATATACCTTGTAATATTTATGGAAAAATAATTAAAAATATAACAATATATTGAAAAACTTAAGTGTCCCTATTATTTTCCAGGCCTTTATTTTACATTTTTTTTAAGAATTTGGCAGAGCTAGTGAAATATTTTTATTTTATTAGTTAAACTATTTGAATACCTTTAATTTAATGATATACCTTGTAATATTTATGGAAAAATAATTAAAAATATAAGAATATATTGAAAAACTTAAGTGTCCCTATTATTTTTCCAGGCTTTTATTTTACATTTCTTTAAAGAATTTGGCAGAGCTAGTGAAATATTTTTATTTTATTAGTTAAACTATTTGAATACCTTTAATTTAATGTATTTACCTTGTAATATTTATGGAAAAATAATTAAAAATATAACAATATATTGAAAAACTTAAGTGTCCCTATTATTTTTCCAGGCTTTTATTTTACTTTTTTTTTAAGAATTTGGCAGAGCTAGTGAAATATTTTTATGTTATTAGTTAAACTATTTGAATACCTTTAATTTAATGTATATACCTTGCAATATTTATGGAAAAATAATTAAAAATATCACAATATATTGAAAAACTTATGTGTCCCTATTATTTTTCCAGGCCTTTATTTTACATTTATTTTAAGAATTTGGCAGAGCTAGTGAAATATTTTTATTCTATTAGTTAAACTATTTGAATACCTTTAATTTGATGTATATACCTTGTAATTTTTATGGAAAAATAATTAAAAATATAACAATATATTGAAAAACTTAAGTGTCCCTATTATTTTTCCAGGCTTTATTTTACATTTTTTTAAGAATTTGGCAGAGCTAGGAAATATTTTTATTTTATTAGTTAAACTATTTGAATACCTTTAATTTAATGTATATACCTTGCAATATTTATGGAAAAATAATTAAAAATATCACAATATATTGAAAAACTTAAGTGTCCCTATTATTTTTCCAGGCCTTTATTTTACATTTTTTTTAAGAATTTGGCAGAGCTAGTGAAATATTTTTATTTTATTAGTTAAACTATTTGAATACCTTTAATTTAATGTATTTAGTTTAAGTTTTAAGTTTAAGTTTTATTAATCCAATTAAAAGTTTTTATCTTATATCTAGATAATAATTTACAATTTTGAGATCTATCTTAATAATACTTCAGCAAGTAAATTTAATGTAATTTTATATAAATAAAAGCATATCATTTTAAGCTAGTTATAGGTAAAAAGGATATAAAAACCTATATGTGAAATAATAGTGTTGATTTCAAATATAATTAGAAAATAATTGTTTAAAAACTGATTATACAAAAATAATCAATTATAATACAATTATTTTCTATTTGATAATTATTATTATTATACAAAGGTATGTATGTATTATACTAATTCTCTACTTTCACGTATTCTACGATAGCGTGAGGTTATGATTTTTTGGAAATGATTATCATTTATTCTTTTAACAAAATCTTGGAATAGCTCGTATCCTGTTTCCTCATGAAGTAGTGAAGTAGGGAATCTCCAATGTAGATTATGGATCATCTTAAGACATTTGTTCTGGATGATTTGGTACTTTTTTAGGTGGGTTTTTGAAGCACGATACCATATTGGGGATGCAAAGGACATTATTGGCCGGATAACGCCTTTATAAATAAGATTTTTGTTTTTTCGGCTTAGTGTTGACCTTCTGTTTAAGAAGGGCCAAAGACTTTTAAAAGCTTTTAAAGCTTTTTGGCAGGATGATGATATGTGTTTTTGAAATGTTAGTTTTCTGTCCAGTGTAACTCCTAGATAAATTACATCGTTTACGACACTAACCTCATTTCCGTCAAAATGCAGTTGGCGTGTTGGTACCCTTTTTGGAGATTTGTTGAACGGGAAAATGATAGCCTGTGTTTTATCCTTGTTTAATTTTATTTTCCACTTTTTAAAGTAATTGTTACAAGATTTTAGGCTTATCTCCATCTTCTTTAGGAGTGCTGTTGTGAGCTTACTGGACGTAATGAGAGCTGTATCATCTGCATAGTAGGCTGTATCGACTTCTTTAGGTGGTTTGAAATCTGATGTGTAGATTGAGTATAGTGTAGGAGAGAGTATTGATCCTTGTGGAACACCCGCAGGGCTGGATATAAAAGATGACAAGCTTTTGTTAACCGAAACAGCATACGTTCTGTTTTCAAGGAACTGTGAAACAATTTTACAAAGATATGTGGGTATATTAGCTGAAACCATTTTATATAACAGTCCGTTATGCCAAACAGTATCGAATGCTTTTTCTATATCAAGAAGAATTAGGCCAGTAGATTTCCTTTGGCCTTTGTTGCAATTTATTTTATTTTTAATACGTCCAATTTGATGTATAGAACTATGTTCTTTCTTAAAACCGAATTGATTTTCAGAAATTATATTATACTCTGAAGCATAATTCAAAATTCTAGTATTAACTAATCTCTCGTAAAGCTTACCCAAATTGCTCAAGACGCTGATTGGTCTGTAGCTGGAGGGATCGTTGGATGGTTTGTTTGGTTTTTTAATTGCAACGACTTTTGCTTTTTTGAAATCAGAAGGGAAATAATTAAGTCGTATGCAACTGTTGAAAAGCCGAACCAGAAGCTCTAATGCCTTTACAGGAAGTTTCTTTAAAAGGATGTTTGGGACAGCATCGAAGCCTGGAGATTTGGAATATTTTAATTGCGCAATCATTGAGGACAATTCTTGTACTGTGATGTAAACAATGTCAGTGGAGGATGGATTACCTGATTTTAAATTATTCGCTATATAATTTACTGTACGTTCGATTGAGTGGGAATACGTTAAAGTGAGTTCGTGGGCTTTAAGAAATGTATTAGCAAGTATTTGCGCTTTATCGGTGTCGGTGATGATTTTGGTACGATCTATTATGAAGTGTGGGATTTTCCTTTTGCCTTTACCTCTTAAGGATCGACTTATTTTCCAAAATCGCTTGTCCCCTGGTATCATATTCTCTAGAAGAGCTGACCATTTTTGGTTCCTTATAGTGCTTAATTTGATATCAATGTGTTTGGTAAGAAATTTGATGCACTGACTGTAAAAGCGATATTCTAGACAATCATGAGCTCGAATCTGTTTTCTTTTGTAAAATTTCCTTTGCCTGATCATAATTGATATATCGCGTGGCAAGTAGCAGTTGTTGATTTCACTTCTAAGCGGTGTTGCTAAATTCCTGGCCAACAGAATGAGTTTAATAAAATTTTTAATTTCCTGGTCAATAGCAAATTTGGAATTATAACTGTCAATATTCAATAAAATACTTCGATCAATTATTTCTTGAAAGGTATTCCAATTAGTATTTTTGTATACAAAAGATGGGGTGACTTCCTGCTGAAAGCGTGCCGAAATGGAGCAGACTATCGGCCGATGATCCGAAGGTATTTCATAGTCCAAAGTTATAACTCTTAATGGAAGTGAAACGTTACTTAGGACAATATCAACTGTGGATGGGCTACAGTTTCGACGGTGAGGATATAATGTGGGAGTACTCGGATAGTAAATAAAGAAATTTCTTAATTGTTGTTGGTTGTTAAGGGCTCTCCCTGCCGAATTGTTGATGGAACAGTTCCAGGCGGTGTGTTTCGCGTTAAGATCACCGAGGAGGATGAAATCTTTGTTTACAGGAGTAAGAGAGACGATGTCATTTACAAATGATTGAGCGAATCGTGGAGAATATGCTGATGTGACAATGACTTTTCTGCGATTTATAATGATTTCCACAGAAAGATTTTCGATCAAACTAGACCTTGTTACAGGAAGTAGAGAATGTTTAACTCTTTTATGAACAAGTATTGCAACTCCACCACAATTTGCATCACGTCGGTCGTTCCGGTAAAGGTTATAATTAAGAAAGAAGGGGTTATGATGGTCCTTAAAGAATGTTTCGTTTAGTCCAGCTATATGAATATTTTTCGATATTAAAAGATTCTCTAGTTGTCGAATACGTGAATATGAAGTTATACCGTTGGTATTCCAGTGTAAAATATTTAATGAATTTAAATTATTATTTAAGCTCATAGGCGTATTTTAAAAGCGATACAACAACTTGTATTTGTTGCACTTTCGAAGTACATTTGCTAAGATCTTCAAGAGAAGTCGAAAATATATTAAAAAGATCATCTATGCTAAACAGATCAGTGTTGTTGTTTTTAACCATATCAGCATATGAATGTTTATTACTCATTACAGGCTGATGAAAATATTGTGTGTTGTTTTGTTGTACAAAAGAATGTCTGGGGCGAACAATCGTGGCCCTCTTGTTTAGATTTGAGGTTACCTTTTGCCTTATGTCAAGATATTTTTGTCGTAAAGGGCATTTAATATCATTAGCAGAATGGTCTGTATGTGCTTCACCGGCTTGTTTGCAATTAAAACAGGAGAACACCGCTGGACGTTTTTTATCCTTGGTAAAAGGACATTCGGAAGTTAGGTGCGTGTTCGCACATGTCATGCAGGCTGGTTTCCTGTTACAGTGGTCCCCACCATGACCGTACATCAGGCATTTCCAACATTGTGTAGGCCTATCTGATTTTTTAGGATTCTGTTTTTTCCATGTAACAATAACATTACAAACAGATTTGACATTATTCAGGTAACTAGGCTTAAACGATTTTCTATCAAATTGAATTTTGTAAACAGCGTTGTCCGCACTGCTGTACCTTGTAGGCACTTCAGTTACTGTTACAGGTAAAAGATTATATGCCTTGAGGTCTTCTTTGACTTCAGCGGTACTTAATCTAGGAAGACCGTATAGAAAGGTCGTATAAAGTTTATTTTCCTTGGGGTTATAGGAATGAAATTCGACTAAACCCTCTTTCAAGGCGTTCACACAGAAACTATATTTTTCCATAGATTGAGGATAAATTTTAGTCCCAATCGAGGTACGCTTAAAGATACAACCGTCACCAGTGAGGAGCTGAATTTCCCTCATTGGTACTCTTGCATCAGCAACAATTGGTGGAGGTTTTTTTATGGCTTTAGGCTCATTAATTTTAATATTAGTCTCAGGCGTATCATCCATGCCTTCGATGTCTGACAAAGAACTATATCTATTAAAATTCGAGCATGTAGCACCTACCATGTTAGAACTCCATGAAGAGTATGCAGAACGAGACTTCGCTTTTGAATTTGATTTTGATGCGCGGCGTGCCGAGGTTTTGCCACCCGGGGGCTTTACCATCGTACGGTACTTCAAACTTTTTTATTTTGTTTTTTTTTTATTTTATTTGATTTGTAATTGTTCTCTTATATTTTTAAGTTCAACGTCAACGAACGACACTAAGATTCTTGTTTATGCGTAACTATAACCGTGACGGTAGAAGGCTAGCGAAAAACTGTTAATTTAATGTATATACCTTGCAATATTTATGGAAAAATAATTAAAAATATCACAATATATTGAAAAACTTAAGTGTCCCTATTATTTTTCCAGGCTTTTATTTTACTTTTTTTTTAAGAATTTGGCAGAGCTAGTGAAATATATTTATGTTATTAGTTAAACTATTTGAATACCTTTAATTTAATGTATTTACCTTGTAATATTTATGGAAAAATAATTAAAAATATAACAATATATTGAAAAACTTAAGTGTCCCTATTATTTTTCCAGGCCTTTATTTTACATTTTTTTAAGAATTTGGCAGAGCTAGTGAAATACTTTTATGTTATTAGTTAAACTATTTGAATACCTTTAGAGAGCTAGTGAAATATTTTTATGTTATTAGTTAAACTATTTGAATACCTCTAATTTAATGTATGTACCTTGTAATATTTATGGAAAAATAATTAAAAATATAAGAATATATTGAAAAACTTAAGTGTCCCTATTATTTTTCCAGGCCTTTATTTTACATTTTTTTTTTAACAATTTGGCAGAGCTAATGAAATATTTTTATTTTATTAGTTAAACTATTTGAATACCTTTAATTTAATGTATATACCTTGTAATATTTATGGAAAAATAATTAAAAATATAAGAATATATTGAAAAACTTAAGTGTCCCTATTATTTTTCCAGGCCTTTATTTTACATTTTTTTAAGAATTTGGCAGAGCTAGTGAAATATTTTTATGTTATTAGTTAAACTATTTGAATACCATTAATTTAATGTATTTATCTTGTAATATTAATGGAAAAATAATTAAAAATATAAAAATATATTGAAAAACTTAAGTGTCCCTATTATTTTTCCAGGCCTTTATTTTACATTTTTTTTAAGAATTTGGCAGAGCTAGTGAAATATTTTTATTTTATTAGTTAAACTATTTGAATACCTTTAATTTAATGTATATACCTTGTAATATTTATGGAAAAATAATTAAAAATATAAGAATATATTGAAAAACTTAAGTGTCCCTATTATTTTTCCAGGCCTTTATTTTACATTTTTTTAAGAATTTGGCAGAGCTAGTGAAATACTTTTATGTTATTAGTTAAACTATTTGAATACCTTTAGAGAGCTAGTGAAATATTTTTATGTTATTAGTTAAACTATTTGAATACCTTTAATTTAATGTATATACCTTGTAATATTAATGGAAAAATAATTAAAAATATAACAATATATTGAAAAACTTAAGTGTCCCTATTATTTTTCCAGGCTTTTATTTTACTTTTTTTTTAAGAATTTGGCAGAGCTAGTGAAATATTTTTATGTTATTAGTTAAACTATTTGAATACCTTTAATTTAATGTATTTACCTTGTAATATTTATGGAAAAATAATTAAAAATATAACAATATATTGAAAAACTTAAGTGTCCCTATTATTTTTCCAGGCCTTTATTTTACATTTTTTTAAGAATTTGGCAGAGCTAGTGAAATACTTTTATGTTATTAGTTAAACTATTTGAATACCTTTAATTTAATGTATATACCTTGCAATATTTATGGAAAAATAATTAAAAATATCACAATATATTGAAAAACTTAAGTGTCCCTATTATTTTTCCAGGCCTTTATTTTACATTTTTTTAAGAATTTGCCAGAGCTAGTGAAATATTTTTATGTTATTAGTTAAACTATTTGAATACCTTTAATTTAATGTATATACCTTGCAATATTTATGGAAAAATAATTAAAAATATCACAATATATTGAAAAACTTAAGTGTCCCTATTATTTTTCCAGGCCTTTATTTTACATTTTTTTAAGAATTTGGCAGAGCTAGTGAAATATTTTTATGTTATTAGTTAAACTATTTGAATACCATTAATTTAATGTATTTATCTTGTAATATTTATGGAAAAATAATTAAAAATATCACAATATATTGAAAAACTTAAGTCTCCCTATTATTTTTCCAGGCCTTTATTTTACATTTTTTTAAGAATTTGGCAGAGCTAGTGAAATATTTTTATGTTATTAGTTAAACTATTTGAATACCTGTAATTTAATGTATTTACCTTGTAATATTTATGGAAAAATAATTAAAAATATAAGAATATATTGAAAAACTTAGTGTCCCTATTATTTTTCCAGGCCTTTATTTTACATTTTTTTTTTAAGAATTTGGCAGAGCTAATGAAATATTTTTATTTTATTAGTTAAACTATTTGAATACCTTTAATTTAATGTATATACCTTGTAATATTTATGGAAAAATAATTAAAAATATCACAATATATTGAAAAACTTAAGTGTCCCTATTATTTTTCCAGGCCTTTATTTTACATTTTTTTAAGAATTTGCCAGAGCTAGTGAAATATTTTTATGTTATTAGTTAAACTATTTGAATACCTTTAATTTAATGTATATACCTTGCAATATTTATGGAAAAATAATTAAAAATATCACAATATATTGAAAAACTTAAGTGTCCCTATTATTTTTCCAGGCTTTTATTTTACCTTTTTTTAAGAATTTGGCAGAGCTAGTGAAATATTTTTATGTTATTAGTTAAACTATTTGAATAACTTTAATTTAATGTATATACCTTGTAATATTTATGGAAAAATAATTAAAAATATAAGAATATATTGAAAAACTTAAGTGTCCCTATTATTTTTCCAGGCCTTTATTTTACATTTTTTTCTAAGAATTTGGCAGAGCTAGTGAAATATTTTTATGTTATTAGTTAAACTATTTGAATACCTTTAATTTAATGTATATACCTTGTAATATTTATGGAAAAATAATTAAAAATATAAGAATATATTGAAAAACTTAAGTGTCCCTACTATTTTTCCAGGCCTTTATTTTACATTTTTTTAAGAATTTGGCAGAGCTAGTGAAATATTTTTATTTTATTAGCTAAACTATTTGAATACCTTTAACTTAATGTATTTACCTTGTAATATTTATGGAAAAATAATTAAAAATATAACAATATATTGAAAAACTTAAGTGTCCCTATTATTTTTCCAGGCCTTTATTTTATATTTTTTAAAAATTTGGCAGAGCTAGTGAAATATTTTTATTTTATTAGTTAAACTATTTGAATACCTTTAATTTAATGTATTTACCTTGTAATATTTATGGAAAAATAATTAAAAATATAACAATATATTGAAAAACTTAAGTGTCCCTATTATTTTTCCAGGCTTTTATTTTACCTTTTTTTAAGAATTTGGCAGAGCTAGTGAAATATTTTTATGTTATTAGTTAAACTATTTGAATACCTTTAATTTAATGTATTTACCTTGTAATATTTATGGAAAAATAATTAAAAATATAAGAATATATTGAAAAACTTAAGTGTCCCTATTATTTTTCCAGGCCTTTATTTTACATTTTTTTAAGAATTTGGCAGAGCTAGTGAAATATTTTTATTTTATTAGTTAAACTATTTGAATACCTTTAATTTAATGTATTTACCTTGTAATATTTATGGAAAAATAATTAAAAATATAACAATATATTGAAAAACTTAAGTGTCCCTATTATTTTTCCAGGCTTTTATTTTACCTTTTTTTAAGAATTTGGCAGAGCTAGTGAAATATTTTTATGTTATTAGTTAAACTATTTGAATACCTTTAATTTAATGTATATACCTTGTACTATTTATGGAAAAATAATTAAAAATATAAGAATATATTGAAAAACTTAAGTGTCCCTATTATTTTTCCAGGCCTTTATTTTACATTTTTTTAAGAATTTGGCAGAGCTAGTGAAATATTTTTATTTTATTAGTTAAACTATTTGAATACCTTTAATTTAATGTATTTACCTTGTAATATTTATGGAAAAATAATTAAAAATATAAGAATATATTGAAAAACTTAAGTGTCCCTATTATTTTTCCAGGCCTTTATTTTACATTTTTTTTAAGAATTTGGCAGAGCTAGTGAAATATTTTTATTTTATTAGTTAAACTATTTGAATACCTTTAATTTAATGTATATACCTTGTAATATATGTGGAAAAATAATTAAAAATATAACAATATATTGAAAAACTTAAGTGTTCCTATTATTTTTCCAGGCCTTTATTTTACATTTTTTTAAGAATTTGGCAGAGCTAGTGAAATATTTTTATGTTATTAGTTAAACTATTTGAATACCTTTAATTTAATGTATATACCTTGTAATATTTATGGAAAAATAATTAAAAATATAAGAATATATTGAAAAACTTAAGTGTCCCTATTATTTTTCCAGGCCTTTATTTTACATTTTTTTTAAGAATTTGGCAGAGCTAGTGAAATATTTTTATTTTGTTAGTTAAACTATTTGAATACCTTTAATTTAATGTATATACCTTGTAATATTTATGGAAAAATAATTAAAAATATAAGAATATATTGAAAAACTTAAGTGTCCCTATTATTTTTCCAGGCCTTTATTTTACATTTTTTTAAAGAATTTGGCAGAGCTAGTGAAATATTTTTATTTTATTAGTTAAACTATTTGAATACCTTTAATTTAATGTATATACCTTGCAATATTTATGGAAAAATAATTAAAAATATCACAATATATTGAAAAACTTAAGTGTCCCTATTATTTTTCCAGGCCTTTATTTTACATTTTTTTTAAGAATTTGGCAGAGCTAGTGAAATATTTTTATTTTGTTAGTTAAACTATTTGAATACCTTTAATTTAATGTATTTACCTTGTAATATTTATGGAAAAATAATTAAAAATATAAGAATATATTGAAAAACTTAAGTGTCCCTATTATTTTTCCAGGCCTTTATTTTACATTTTTTTAAGAATTTGGCAGAGCTAGTGAAATATTTTTATTTTATTAGTTAAACTATTTGAATACCTTTAATTTAATGTATATACCTTGTAATATTTATGGAAAAATAATTAAAAATATAACAATATATTGAAAAACTTAAGTGTCCCTATTATTTTTCCAGGCCTTTATTTTACATTTTTTTAAGAATTTGGCAGAGCTAGTGAAATATTTTTATGTTATTAGTTAAACTATTTGAATACCTTTAATTTAATGTATTTACCTTGTAATATTTATGGAAAAATAATTAAAAATTTAACAATATATTGAAAAACTTAAGTGTACCTATTATTTTTCCAGGCTTTTATTTTACTTTTTTTTTAAGAATTTGGCAGAGCTAGTGAAATATTTTTATGTTATTAGTTAAACTATTTGAATACCTTTAATTTAATGTATTTACCTTGTAATATTTATGGAAAAATAATTAAAAATATAAGAATATATTGAAAAACTTAAGTGTCCCTATTATTTTTCCAGGCTTTTATTTTATATTTTTTTAAGAATTTGGGAGAGCTAGTGAAATATTTTTATTTTATTAGTTAAACTATTTGAATACCTTTAATTTAATGTATATACCTTGTAATATTTATGGAAAAATAATTAAAAATATAACAATATATTGAAAAACTTAAGTGTCCCTATTATTTTTCCAGGCTTTTATTTTACTTTTTTTTTAAGAATTTGGCAGAGCTAGTGAAATATTTTTATTCTATTAGTTAAACTATTTGAATACCTTTAATTTAATGTATTTACCTTGTAATATTTATGGAAAAATAATTAAAAATATAAGAATATATTGAAAAACTTAAGTCTCCCTATTATTTTTCCAGGCTTTTATTTTACTTTTTTTTTAAGAATTTGGCAGAGCTAGTGAAATATTTTTATGTTATTAGTTAAACTATTTGAATACCTTTAATTTAATGTATTTACCTTGTAATATTTATGGAAAAATAATTAAAAATATAACAATATATTGAAAAACTTAAGTGTCCCTATTATTTTTCCAGGCCTTTATTTTACATTTTTTTAAGAATTTGGCAGAGCTAGTGAAATATTTTTATTCTATTAGTTAAACTATTTGAATACCTTTAATTTAATGTATTTACCTTGTAATATTTATGGAAAAATAATTAAAAATATAACAATATATTGAAAAACTTAAGTGTCCCTATTATTTTTCCAGGCTTTTATTTTATATTTTTTTAAGAATTTAGGAGAGCTAGTGAAATATTTTTATTTTATTAGTTAAACTATTTGAATACCTTTAATTTAATGTATTTACCTTGTAATATTTATGGAAAAATAATTAAAAATATAACAATATATTGAAAAACTTAAGTGTCCCTATTATTTTTCCAGGCCTTTATTTTACATTTTTTTAAGAATTTGGCAGAGCTAGTGAAATATTTTTATTCTATTAGTTAAACTATTTGAATACCTTTAATTTAATGTATTTACCTTGTAATATTTATGGAAAAATAATTAAAAATATAAGAATATATTGAAAAACTTAAGTGTCCCTATTATTTTTCCAGGCTTTTATTTTACTTTTTTTTTAAGAATTTGGCAGAGCTAGTGAAATATTTTTATTCTATTAGTTAAACTATTTGAATACCTTTAATTTAATGTATTTACCTTGTAATATTTATGGAAAAATAATTAAAAATATAAGAATATATTGAAAAACTTAAGTGTCCCTATTATTTTTCCAGGCTTTTATTTTACTTTTTTTTTAAGAATTTGGCAGAGCTAGTGAAATATTTTTATGTTATTAGTTAAACTATTTGAATACCTTTAATTTAATGTATTTACCTTGTAATATTTATGGAAAAATAATTAAAAATATAACAATATATTGAAAAACTTAAGTGTCCCTATTATTTTTCCAGGCTTTTATTTTATATTTTTTTAAGAATTTGGGAGAGCTAGTGAAATATTTTTATGTTATTAGTTAAACTATTTGAATACCTTTAATTTAATGTATTTACCTTGTAATATTTATGGAAAAATAATTAAAAATATAACAATATATTGAAAAACTTAAGTGTCCCTATTATTTTTCCAGGCCTTTATTTTACATTTTTTTAAGAATTTGGCAGAGCTAGTGAAATATTTTTATTCTATTAGTTAAACTATTTGAATACCTTTAATTTAATGTATTTACCTTGTAATATTTATGGAAAAATAATTAAAAATATAAGAATATATTGAAAAACTTAAGTGTCCCTATTATTTTTCCAGGCTTTTATTTTACTTTTTTTTTAAGAATTTGGCAGAGCTAGTGAAATATTTTTATGTTATTAGTTAAACTATTTGAATACCTTTAATTTAATGTATTTACCTTGTAATATTTATGGAAAAATAATTAAAAATATAAGAATATATTGAAAAACTTAAATGTCCCTGTTATTTTTCCAGGCCTTTATTTTACATTTTTTTAAAGAATTTGGCAGAGCTAGTGAAATATTTTTATTTTATTAGTTAAACTATTTGAATACCTTTAATTTAATGTATATACCTTGTAATATTTATGGAAAAATAATTAAAAATATAACAATATATTGAAAAACTTAAGTGTCCCTATTATTTTTCCAGGCCTTTATTTTATATTTTTTTTTAAGAATTTGGCAGAGCTAGTGAAATATTTTTATTTTATTAGTTAAACTATTTGAATACCTTTAATTTAATGTATATACATTGTAATATTTATGGAAAAATAATTAAAAATATAAGAATATATTGAAAAACTTAAGTGTCCCTATTATTTTTCCAGGCCTTTATTTTACATTTTTTTAAAGAATTTGGCAGAGCTAGTGAAATATTTTTATTTCATTAGTTAAACTATTTGAATACCTTTAATTTAATGTATATACCTTGTAATATTTATGGAAAAATGATTAAAAATATAAGAATATGTTGAAAAACTTAAGTGTCCCTATTATTTTTCCAGGCCTTTATTTTACATTTTTTTTAAGAATTTGGCAGAGCTAGTAAAATATTTCTATTTTATTAGTTAAACTATTTGAATACCTTTAATTTAATGTATATACCTTGTAATATTTATGGAAAAATAATTAAAAATATAAGAATATATTGAAAAACTTAAGTGTCCCTATTATTTTTCCAGGCCTTTATTTTACCTTTTTTTTAAGAATTTGGCAGAGTTAGTGAAATTTATTTTATTTATTTATTTTAATTTATTAAAAGTAAATTAATTTACATTTAATAATAAATTAAGGAACTAGCTGCAAAGGCCTTCGTCCTCTATATAGCACACAAAAAGTATATATATATATATGTATATATACATACATATGTATGTATGTATACTTATTTACATAAAAATAATATAGTATAATAATATAATTATAATACTCATATTTATTTTATTAAAATATAAATAGTGGATATTTATATGATTATATTTTATCTATTATATCTTGTGGTAAATGTCTTCCTAAATTTTCGTAATCGAAGTTCTGTATGGATTCCTTCAGTGTATATGGCACCGTGTTCTTTTCAAAACAAATTAGTAAGTGGCTCATTGTTAGTGGGTTGTTGCAATTTGGACACAGTGTTGGCATTGAATTTTTCCTTACAAGATGTTGGTGTGTGTATTTGGAGTGTCCCAACCTTAATCGGATAAATAATCTCTGTTGGTTCTTAGTAAAGTTACTAGGATATATAGGTTTTGCTTGAACAGGATTTATATTCCTGTAGTAGGCATTAGGTATGCACGTAGTATTATGGGATAGATGTTGCCTAGCTAAATTTCGTATGTCATTTTTTGTGTAGTTGTTTATTAGAAATGTCGGAGTTCTCTGAGCATTTTTGGCAATGTTATCAGCATATTCGTTTCCCGGAATATTCATATGAGCTGGAGTATATAGTATTTTTATATGTTTACTTCGAAGAAGGTTTTCTTTGACTCGTATTATGAAAGGTTCAGAGTTTTTATATGACTTTAGTGCTTTAATAGAAGAGAGACTATCCGTGCAAAGAACTAGCTTCATTTTCGGCGATTTGAGTTTAATGGCTTCTTCAATAGCGGTCAATTCTGATGTGAATATTGATGTGAATTCTGGGAGGTAGCCTAATTTAATTATTGTTTTATTTTCGTCAACTATCGCAAAGGTGTTACCACTTTCAGTTTTTGATCCATCGGAATACCATATTTTGTAGTTATCAGTTTTGTAGATGTTTAGCTGTTCTAGATGATATTGTTTTATTTGTTCCGGACTAGAATTTTTTTTACTGATATTTGGAGTTTTTACGAAGAAAGAGTTCATGTTAGACCAAGGTGGAAAAACAATTCTGAAGGGTGAAGGTTTGTTTAAAGTGATTGATAAATTATTGGCTGTTTGAAGGATTGATGCTATTGTGTTGTGAAATTTTGGCTTTCTTTTTAACTGTATATAGTTTTTTGCATCTTCAAAAATTATATTATCCCTCATTTGACTTATTTTAATTATTTGATTACAGAGAAGTTTGTAATATCTGTCCTCTAAGGATGGTAGGCCTAGTTCTGTAAGTATATTGTTAATTGGTGTGGTTCTGAATGCTTGGGAAATAATTCTTAAAGCTTGATTGTAATATTTTTTAATTTTTTGCAATTTTGTTTTTGGTGCCTTGCCATATATAATAAAAGCATAATCAATTTTACTTAATATAATAGACTTCAGAACATGGACTAAACTATTTATATGACTTCCGCTGTAAATTACACATATACTTTTCAATAAATTTATTCTTTTTGAGAGGTCGGCTGTTAGGTATTCTATATGACTATTCCAGTTACATGCTTTGTTAAATATAAGTCCTAAAATCTTGAGTTCTTTTACATCTGGAAATGGAGTATTATTAATCATAAACTGACCTATCCTACATTTATGTTTGTGACAAATGTGCAGATGTTTGCTTTTTGTTTGCGATATTGAAGCACCGGATGTGTTACACCAGATACTAAGATCCCTTATTATGTCATTTAACTCATTCTGTACCTCTCGAGGATTTTTCGTTTTTGCGAATAAGTAAAAATCATCAGCATATAAGCAGTGCTTGATATTTTTATAATTTCTCATTAATCTGTTGATACGTTCAAATGCTATTAAAAACAGAACTACAGATAAAGGGGATCCTTGTGGGATTCCATTTTCCAGTTTCTTTAGTTTCGAAGAACATCCATTGACATTCACAGAGAAGTATCTGTTACTTAAAAAAGACCTTATATAATTATATATGTTTTCCCCTATCTTCCATTCTCGTAGTTGGCGAAGAATGCTGTGTATACCAATTTTATCGAACGCCTTCTCAAAATCGATACTAAAAATTGAACAGTGGGAATGGCAGGACAGAGTTTTTGCTATAAAATATTCAAGATGCATTAGGGAGTCTATTGTTGAGCAGTTTTGTTTAAATCCAGTTTGCTTTATGTCAATGAATTTGTTTTGAATCAAAAACCAGGATAATCTTTTAGCAATAATCTTTTCTAGTAACTTGCTTGTACATGAGATTAAAGAAATTGGTCGATATGAATCTGGTTCTGTTTTACTTTTTAATGGCTTTAAAATACAAATTATGTTAGTTTTTTTCCAAACATGTGGTATAATACCAGTTGTTAATATGTTGTTGTACAATTGTAGTAGTCTTTTTTTAAGTATTTCAGGGCCGTTTTTGATCATAGAATACAATATTCTATCTGGGCCAGGACTGTTATCTTTCGAGGTTTTAAAAGCCAACTCTAATTCATATCTCGAGATGCTTTCCTCTATTTGCTGAGCAGACTTACTTATGTTAAGTGGAGAGTATTCTTGAAGTAAATAATTATTTTTCTCTCTTAGAAATTCAGGTGAGAAATTCTCGTTCTCAGATATTTTCGAAAACTGACGCGCTAAAAGTTCAACTATTTTATCTGAAGAAGTTGTAAAGGTATCATCCTCTGGATTCCTTAGTGTTTTTATACTTTGTAATGAAGTGGTTTTGTCCGAAAAAGATTTAATTGTACGCCATATATCTGCTATTTTCATGTTGGGGTTAATATTAGAGGTAAATGTTCTGTAAGCTTCTTTCTTAGCCAATTTGACTTTTAGTTTAAAGAGAGCATTTGATTTTTTATATTTAATATATAAGGCGACAGTTGGGCTTTTCTTTAGTTCATGCCATATTTTCATTTTCTGTTCTCTTAGAGAATTAAGGTCTTTGTTCCACCAGTAAGTATTATGAACAGTCTTTTTTGGTTGACTTTGTGGAATACTTATATTTGCAGCCGATTTAATTGATTTTATAAGAGAAGCATTCTCTTTATTTATATTTTCTGATTGTGCTCTTATATTTAGTTGATATTTTAAAGTACTACAATAAAGTGGCCAATTTGCATACTGAGGCTTGAATTTAGGTCTAAAAGGTGCTACTGTATTTCTACTATTTAAATGGAGTATTATAGGGTTATGATCGCTTCCATGCGGATCATCTATTACATCCCAAACTATTTCCGTTGAGAGGTTAATACTGCAGGCTGATACATCTATGGCTGTAAAAGTATTGTGAGTGGAGTGATGAGTTGGTTTTCCATTATTTAAAACAAATAAATTATTTGAGTTCACAAAATTCTCAAATGTCACACCACGATTATTTGTTTTGGTGGAACCCCATAGGGGATTCCAACCATTAATATCTCCAAGCACGATATTATACGGTTCTGTAATATTAATAGAGTTCTCCAAGTCGGAATTCGAAATATAAATATTTGGTGGTAAGTATAGATTATGTATCTGCAAATTGTATCCGATTCGTACATTAAAAGATTGTACCTGAAAATTACCAGAAGTATTCTGATATAGCGGAGAGTGAGGCATATTATTTTTGATCATAAACGCTACTCCTTGTTTACCATCATTTTGAGTATTATGAAAATATATTTTATAGTGTTTTGGGTGTTTTTTTATTAAATTAATAGGAATATGGGTTTCTTGTAAAACGACTATATCTGGTTTATATTTTTTAATAATTATTTCTAGATAAGTGTAATTATTTATGTATCCATTAATATTCCATTGAATTATTATCATATAAATTTAATATATATGAGAGGCTTATTTTATAGTGTTTATACAAGAATTTTTTATTTGTTTAATTTTATTTCTTTATAATTTTCGTATTCTTTACTTTTATTTGTTTTGATTAAGCCTGAATTAGTTATCGATATTCATTAATTCCTCGTCACTTATATCAGATGATATAGTAATCGGATAATCGGATGTTTTCTTTTTTGTTTTATCTGTTTTATCAGTTTTTTCTTTTGATGTTATTTCTGCCGTATTTGATAATTTATTATTTGTTGGTTTGGAAAGTCTGTTTAGTATTTTAGCATTTAAAACTTGTTGATGTTCCAATGAGAGAGGTTTAGTTATATTTGTCGTTGTTGGTGTTTTCTTTAGTAATAATGATTCTTTTATAATTTTAGAAGTGGTGGGTAAATTAGTGTCGTGTTGTTTTATTGATTCATTTTTGTATTGTTTTGATATATCTTGTTTTTCTTTTAAGTTAGTTATACTTGCTGTTTTTTCTAAATTAAATGAGGTTTTGCATTGTTCATTTTTTGTTTCTTTGTTAATATTCTTTTCATTATTAGATTTCTTTTGAAGTATTTCTTCTATAGTTTCATTTGGTACGTTTTTATTGAAATGATCAGCTGGGAAGTTACTGTTTATATACTTAGTGGCTTCAGCAATTGATATCCTATTTATGGTAGAGTGTCTTATTATTTCTTGTCGTTTGGCTAGTTTTGGACAGTTTTTATTTGTTGATTGGTGTTGGAGGCTGCAATTCACGCACTTAACTTGTGTACATTTCTGATCTTGAGGATGCATTGATAGTGAACAGATTGGACAGGTCTCAGTATTTTGGCAACGTTTTTTTGTATGTCCAAGTTTATAGCAAGTTTTACATTGCATTGGTTTCGGGACATAGTAGTCAACCTTAATTATTTGAAAACCAATTTTAATTTCAGAAGGTAACTTGTATAAATCAAAATCTAGTATATGAAGAGGAGTATCTATAAATTTTCCGTCAATAAGTTTTTTAATTTTTTGGACTTGTATTACATGTTGATCAGAGAGACCCGAAACTATTTCAAGCTCAGATAAATTTGTTAATTCTTTGCAATATATGACACCTTTTACCGTGTTAAGATTCTCATGGTATTTACAAGTGATATCGCAGATGTTTGCAAGTTTTTTAGCCTTAATGAGATTTTCAGCCTGTTTTTTTGTGTTGGTAAGAACGAGAATGTTCCCATCACGTGTAAATTTTGTAAATTTTCTATTATTTTCGCTAATTAAGCCATTGAGAGCTTTAGTTATAAGGAAAATATTGAATTTGTTAAGTGGTTTTTCAGTGTCGTTTGATTTTATAACCACAAATTTTGGATTGTCTTGATTATTGTTATTGTACGTTAAGTATGGGAAGTTAATTTCATTATCAATAGAAGTCTTTTGTCTTGCTTTTTTTCTTGGCGGAGAGCCTTTTAAAAGGCCTCCACCCGGAGGTGGAATATCCATATTGAAGAAACTCAAATTGTCAGCACTACTTCGAAGTACGGATAAGAGAAAAAGAAAACAATAATTATGGGTAGTTGAAGCAAAAGCGATAAGAGTTGTTCTATTTTTTCTATATAGTGAGAGAGTAAAAAAGCACTGTAAAGAAACACGTGATGCGCTTATGAAGGCTAATTGTCAACTGACCAGTGAAATATTTTTATGTTATTAGTTAAACTATTTGAATACCTTTAATTTAATGTATATACCTTGTAATATTTATGGAAAAATAATTAAAAATATAAGAATATATTGAAAAACTTAAGTGTCCCTATTATTTTTCCAGGCCTTTATTTGACCTTTTTTTTAAGAATTTGGCAGAGCTAGTGAAATATTTTTATGTTATTAGTTAAACTATTTGAATACCTTTAATTTAATGTATATACCTTGTAATATTTATGGAAAAATAATTAAAAATATAAGAATATATTGAAAAACTTAAGTGTCCCTATTATTTTTCCAGGCCTTTATTTTATATTTTTTTTTAAGAATTTGGCAGAGCTAGTGAAATATTTTTATTTTATTAGTTAAACTATTTGAATACCTTTAATTTAATGTATATACCTTGTAATATTTATGGAAAAATAATTAAAAATATAAGAATATATTGAAAAACTTAAGTGTCCCTATTATTTTTCCAGGCTTTTATTTTACTTTTTTTTTAAGAATTTGGCAGAGCAAGTGAAATATTTTTATGTTATTAGTTAAACTATTTGAATACCTTTAATTTAATGTATATACCTTGTAATATTTATGGAAAAATAATTAAAAATATAAGAATATATTGAAAAACTTAAGTGTCCCTATTATTTTTCCAGGCCTTTATTTTACATTTTTTTTAAGAATTTGGAGAGCTAGTGAAATATTTTTATTTTATTAGATAAACTATTTGAATACCTTTAATTTAATGTATATACCTTGTAATATTTATGGAAAAATAATTAAAAATATAAGAATATATTGAAAAACTTAAGTGTCCCTATTATTTTTCCAGGCCTTTATTTTTTCCTTTTTTTTAAGAATTTGGCAGAGCTAGTGAAATATTTTTATGTTATTAGTTAAACTATTTGAATACCTTTAATTTAATGTATATACCTTGTAATATTTATGGAAAAATAATTAAAAATATAACAATATATTGAAAAACTTAAGTGTCCCTATTATTTTTCCAGGCCTTTATTTTACATTTTTTTTAAGAATTTGGAGAGCTAGTGAAATATTTTTATTTTATTAGATAAACTATTTGAATACCTTTAATTTAATGTATATACCTTGTAATATTTATGGAAAAATAATTAAAAATATAAGAATATATTGAAAAACTTAAGTGTCCCTATTATTTTTCCAGGCCTTTATTTTATATTTTTTTAAGAATTTGGCAGAGCTAGTAAAATATTTTTATGTTATTAGTTAAACTATTTGAATACCTTTAATTTAATGTATATACCTTGTAATATTTATGGAAAAATAGTTAAAAATATAACAATATATTGAAAAACTTAAGTGCCCCTATTATTTTTCCAGGCCTTTATTTTATATTTTTTTAAGAATTTGGCAGAGCTAGTGAAATATTTTTATTTTATTAGTTAAACTATTTGAATACCTTTAATTTAATGTATATACCTTGTAATATTTATGGAAAAATAATTAAAAATATAACAATATATTGAAAAACTTAAGTGTCCCTATTATTTTTCAAGGTCTTTATTTTACATTTTTTTAAGAATTTGGAGAGCTAGTGAAATATTTTTATTTTATTAGTTAAACTATTTGAATACCTTTAATTTAATGTATATACCTTGTAATATTTATGGAAAAATAATTAAAAATATAACAATATATTGAAAAACTTAAGTGTCCCTATTACTTTTCCAGGCCTTTATTTTACATTTTTTTTAAGAATTTGGCAGAGCTAGTGAAATATTTTTATTTTATTAGTTAAACTATTTGAATACCTTTAATTTAATGTATATACCTTGTAATATTTATGGAAAAATAGTTAAAAATTTAAGAATATATTGAAAAACTTAAGTGTCCCTATTATTTTTCCAGGCCTTTATTTTACATTTTTTTTAAAGAAGTTGGCAGAGCTAGTGAAATATTTTTATTTTATTAGTTAAACTATTTGAACACCTTTAATTTAATGTATATACCTTGTAATATTTATGGAAAAATAATTAAAAATATAACAATATATTGAAAAACTTAAGTGTCCCTATTATTTTTCCAGGCTTTTATTTAACTTTTTTTTAAGAATTTGGCAGAGCTAGTGAAATATTTTTATGTTATTAGTTAAAATATTTGAATACTTTTAATTTAATGTATACACCTTGTAATATTTATGGAAAAATAATTAAAAATATAACAATATATTGAAAAATTTAAGTGTCCCTATTACTTTTCCAGGCCTTTATTTTACATTTTTTTTAAGAATTTGGCAGAGCTATTGAAAAATTTTTTTTTATTAGTTAAACTATTTGAATACCTTTAATTTAGTGTATATATTCTGTAATATTTATGGAAAAATAATTAAAAATTTAAGAATATGTTGAAAAATTTAAGTGTCCCTATTATTTTTCCAGGCCTTTATTTTACATTTTTTTTTAAGAATTTGGCAGAGCTAGTGAAATATTTTTATGTTATTAGTTAAACTATTTGAATACCTTTAATTTAATGTATATACCTTGTAATATTTATGGAAAAATAATTAAAAATATAAGAATATATTGAAAAATTTAAGTGTCCCTATTACTTTTCCAGGCCTTTATTTTACATTTTTTTTAAGAATTTGGCAGAGCTATTGAAAATTTTTTTTTTATTAGTTAAACTATTTGAATACTTTTAATTTAGTGTATATATTCTGTAATATTAATGGAAAAATAATTAAAAATATAAGAATATATTGAAAAATTTAAGTGTCCCTATTACTTTTCCAGGCCTTTATTTTACATTTTTTTTAAGAATTTGGCAGAGCTATTGAAAATTTTTTTTTTATTAGTTAAACTATTTGAATACCTTTAATTTAGTGTATATATTCTGTAATATTTATGGAAAAATAATTAAAAATATAACAATATATTGAAAAACTTAAGTGTCCCTATTATTTTTCCAGGCCTTTATTGTACATTTTTTTTTAAGAATTTGGCAGAGCTAGTGAAATATTTTTATGTTATTAGTTAAACTATTTGAATACCTTTAATTTAATGTATATACCTTGTAATATTTATGGGAAAATAATTAAAAATATAAGAATATATTGAAAAATTTAAGTGTCCCTATTACTTTTCCAGGCCTTTATTTTACATTTTTTTTAAGAATTTGGCAGAGCTATTGAAATATTTTTTTTTTTATTAGTTAAACTATTTGAATACTTTTAATTTAGTGTATATATTCTGTAATATTAATGGAAAAATAATTAAAAATATAAGAATATATTGAAAAATTTAAGTGTCCCTTTTATTTTTCCAGGCCTTTATTTTACATTTTTTTTAAGAATTTGGCAGAGCTAGTGAAATATTTTTTTTTTTATTAGTTAAACTATTTGAATACCTTTAATTTAATGTATATACCTTGTAATATTTATGGAAAAATAATTAAAAATATAAGAATATATTGAAAAACTTAATTGTCCCTATTATTTTTCCAGGCCTTTATTTTACATTTTTTTTTAAGAATTTGGCAGAGCTAGTGAAATATTTTTAAGTTATTAGCTAAACTATTTGAATACCTTTAATTTAATTTATATACCTTGTAATATTTATGGAAAAATAATTAAAAATATAAGAATATATTGAAAAACTTAAGTGTCCCTATTATTTTTTATTAAGAATTTGGCAGAGCTAGTGAAATATTTTTATGTTATTAGTTAAACTATTTAAATACCTTTAATTTAATGTATATACCTTGTAATATTTATGGAAAAATAATTAAAATATAAGAATATATTGAAAAACTTAAGTGTCCCTATTATTTTTCCAGGCCTTTATTTTACATTTTTTTTAAAAATTTGGCAGAGCTAGTGAAATATTTGTACTTTATTAGTTAAACTATTTAAATACCTTTAATTTAATGTATATACCTTGTAATATTTATGGAAAAATAATTAAAAATATAACAGTATATTGAAAAACTCAAGTGTCCCTATTATTTTTCCAGGCTTTTATTTTACATTATTTTAAGAATTTGGCAGAGTTAGTGAAATATTTTTATGTTATTAGTTAAACTATTTGAATACCTTTAATTTAATGTATATACCTTGTAATATTTATGGAAAAATAATTAAAAATATAAGAATATATTGAAAAACTTAAGTGTCCCTATTATTTTTCCAGGCCTTTATTTTACATTTTTTTTTAAAAATTTGGTAGAGCTAGTGAAATATTTTTATGTTATTAGTTAAACTATTTGAATACCTTTAATTTAATGTATATACCTTGTAATATTTATGGAAAAATAATTAAAAATATAAGAATATATTGAAAAACTTAAGTGTCCCTATTATTTTTCCAGGCCTCTATTTTACATTTTTTTTAAGAATTTGGCAGAGCTAGTGAAATATTTGTACTTTATTAGTTAAACTATTTAAATACCTTTAATTTAATGTATATACCTTGTAATATTCATGGAAAAATAATTAAAAATATAAGAATATATTGAAAAACTTAATTGTCCCTATTATTTTTCCAGGCCTTTATTTTACATTTTTTTTTAAAAATTTGGTAGAGCTAGTGAAATATTTTTATGTTATTAGTTAAACTATTTGAATACCTTTAATTTAATGTATATACCTTGTAATATTTATGGAAAAATAATTAAAAATATAAGAATATATTGAAAAACTTAAGTGTCCCTATTATTTTTCCAGGCCTCTATTTTACATTTTTTTTAAGAATTTGGCAGAGCTAGTGAAATATTTGTACTTTATTAGTTAAACTATTTAAATACCTTTAATTTAATGTATATACCTTGTAATATTCATGGAAAAATAATTAAAAATATAAGAATATATTGAAAAACTTAAGTGTCCCTATTATTTTTCCAGGCCTTTATTTTACATTTTTTTTAAGAATTTGGCAGAGCTAGTGAAATATTTTTATTTTATTAGTTAAACTATTTAAATACCTTTAATTTAATGTATATACCTTGTAATATTTATGGAAAAATAATTAAAAATATAAGAATATATTGAAAAACTTAATTGTCCCTATTATTTTTCCAGGCCTTTATTTTACATTTTTTTTTAACAATTTGGCAGAGCTAGTGAAATATTTTTAAGTTATTAGCTAAACTATTTGAATACCTTAATTTAATGTATATACCTTGTAATATTTATGGAAAAATAATTAAAAATATAAGAACATATTGAAAAACTTAAGTGTCCCTATTATTTTTTATTAAGAATTTGGCAGAGCTAGTGAAATATTTTTATGTTATTAGCTAAACTATTTGAATACCTTTAATTTAATGTATATACCTTGTAATATTTATGGAAAAATAATTAAAAATATAAGAATATATTGAAAAACTTAAGTGTCCCTATTATTTTTCCAGGCCTTTATTTTACATTTTTTTTAAGAATTTGGCAGAGCTAGTGAAATATTTTTATTTTATTAGTTATTATTATTATTTTTATTTTATTATTTAAATACCTTTAATTTAATGTATATACCTTGTAATATTTATGGAAAAATAATTAAAAATATAAGAATATATTGAAAAACTTAAGTGTCCCTATTATTTTTCCAGGCCTTTATTTTACATTTTTTTTTTTAAGAATTTGGCAGAGCTAGTGAAATATTTTTATTTTATTAGTTAAACTATTTGAATACCTTTAATTTAATGTATATACTTTGTAATATTTATGGAAAAATAATTAAAAATATAACAATATATTGAAAAACTTAAGTGTCCCTATTATTTTTCCAGGCCTTTATTTTACATTTTTTTTAATAATTTGGCAGAGCTGGTGAAATATTTTTATTTTATTAGTTAAACTATTTGAATACCTTTAATTTAATGTATATACCTTGTAATATTTATGGAAAAATAATTAAAAATATAAGAATATATTGAAAAACTTAAGTGTCCCTATTATTTTTCCAGGCCTTTATTTTACATTTTTTTTAAGAATTTGGCAGAGCTAGTGAAATATTTTTATTTTATTAGTTAAACTATTTGAATACCTTTAATTTAATGTATATACCTTGTAATATTTATGGAAAAATAATTAAAAATATAAGAATATATTGAAAAACTTAAGTGTCCCTATTATTTTTCCAGGCCTTTATTTTACATTTTTTTTTTTTAAGAATTTGGCAGAGCTAGTGAAATATTTTTATTTTATTAGTTAAACTATTTGAATACCTTTAATTTAATGTATATACCTTGTAATATTTATGGAAAAATAATTAAAAATATAAGAATATATTGAAAAACTTAAGTGTCCCTATTATTTTTCCAGGCCTTTATTTTACATTTTTTTTTTTAAGAATTTGGCAGAGCTAGTGAAATATTTTTATTTTATTAGTTAAACTATTTGAATACCTTTAATTTAATGTATATACCTTGTAATATTTATGGAAAAATAATTAAAAATATAAGAATATATTGAAAAACTTAAGTGTCCCTATTATTTTTCCAGGCCTTTATTTTACATTTTTTTTTTTAAGAATTTGGCAGAGCTAGTGAAATATTTTTATTTTATTAGTTAAACTATTTGAATACCTTTAATTTAATGTATATACCTTGTAATATTTATGGAAAAATAATTAAAAATATAAGAATATATTGAAAAACTTAAGTGTCCCTATTATTTTTCCAGGCCTTTATTTTACATTTTTTTTAAGAATTTGGCAGAGCTAGTGAAATATTTTTATTTTATTAGTTAAACTATTTGAATACCTTTAATTTAATGTATATACCTTGTAATATTTATGGAAAAATAATTAAAAATATAAGAATATATTGAAAAACTTAAGTGTCCCTATTATTTTTCCAGGCCTTTATTTTACATTTTTTTTTTTAAGAATTTGGCAGAGCTAGTGAAATATTTTTATTTTATTAGTTAAACTATTTGAATACCTTTAATTTAATGTATATACCTTGCAATATTTATGGAAAAATATTTAAAAATATCACAATATATTGAAAAACTTAAGTGTCCCTATTATTTTTCCAGGCCTTTATTTTACATTTTTTTTAAGAATTTGGCAGAGCTAGTGAAATATTTTTATGTTATTAGTTAAACTATTTGAATACCTTTAATTTAATGTATTTACCTTGTAATATTTATGGAAAAATAATTAAAAATATAAGAATATATTGAAAAACTTAAGTGTCCCTATTATTTTTCCAGGCCTTTATTTTACATTTTTTTTAAGAATTTAGCAGAGCTAGTGAAATATTTTTATTTTATTAGTTAAACTATTTGAATACCTTTAATTTAATGTATATACCTTGTAATATTTATGGAAAAATAATTAAAAATATTACAATATATTGAAAAACTTAAGTGTCCCTATTATTTTTCCAGGCTTTTATTTTCCTTTTTTCTAAGAATTTGGCAGAGCTAGTGAAATATTTTTATGTTATTAGTTAAACTATTTGAATACCTTTAATTTAATGTATATACCTTGTAATATTTATGGAAAAATAATTAAAAATATTACAATATATTGAAAAACTTAAGTGTCCCTATTATTTTTCCAGGCCTTTATTTTACATTTTTTTTAAGAATGTGGCAGAGCTAGTGAAATATTTTTATTTTATTAGTTAAACTATTTGAATACCTTTAATTTAATGTATATACCTTGTAATATTTATGGAAAAATAATTAAAAATATAAGAATATATTGAAAAACTTAAGTGTCCCTATTATTTTTGTAGGCCTTTATTTTACATTTTTTTAAGAATTTGGCAGAGCTAGTGAAATATTTTTATGTTATTAGTTAAACTATTTGAATACCTTTAATTTAATGCATATACCTTGTAATATTTATGGAAAAATAATTAAAAATATAACAATATATTGAAAAACTTAAGTGTCCCTATTATTTTTCCAGGCCTTTACTTTACATTTTTTTAAGAATTTGGCAGAGCTAGTGAAATATTTTTATTTTATTAGTTAAACTATTTGAATACCTTTAATTTAATGTATATATCTTGTAATATTTATGGAAAAATAATTAAAAATATAAGAATATATTGAAAAACTTAAGTGTCCATATTATTTTTCCAGGCCTTTATTTTACATTTTTTTAAAGAATTTGGCAGAGCTAGTGAAATATTTTTATTTTATTAGTTAAACTATTTGAATACCTTTAATTTAATGTATATACCTTGTAATATTTATGGAAAAATAATTAAAAATATAAGAATATATTGAAAAACTTAAGTGTCCCTATTATTTTTCCAGGCCTTTATTTTATATTTTTTTAAGAATTTGGCAGAGCTAGTGAAATATTTTTATTTTTTAGTTAAACTATTTGAATACCTTTAATTTAATGCATATACCTTGTAATATTTATGGAAAAATAATTAAAAATATAAGAATATATTGAAAAACTTAAGTGTCCCTATTATTTTTCCAGGCCTTTATTTTACATTTTTTTAAGAATTTGGCAGAGCTAGTGAAATATTTTTATGTTATTAGTTAAACTATTTGAATACCTTTAATTTAATGTATTTACCTTGTAATATTTATGGAAAAATAATTAAAAAGATAAAAATATATTGAAAAACTTAAGTGTCCCTATTATTTTTCCAGGCCTTTATTTTACATTTTTTTTAATAATTTGGCAGAGCTGGTGAAATATTTTTATTTTATTAGTTAAACTATTTGAATACCTTTAATTTAATGTATATACCTTGTAATATTTATGGAAAAATAATTAAAAATATAAGAATATATTGAAAAACTTAAGTGTCCCTATTATTTTTCCAGGCCTTTATTTTACATTTTTTTTAAGAATGTGGCAGAGCTAGTGAAATATTTTTATTTTATTAGTTAAACTATTTGAATACCTTTAATTTAATGTATATACCTTGTAATATTTATGGAAAAATAATTAAAAATATAAGAATATATTGAAAAACTTAAGTGTCCCTATTATTTTTCCAGGCCTTTATTTTACATTTTTTTTTTTTAAGAATTTGGCAGAGCTAGTGAAATATTTTTATTTTATTAGTTAAACTATTTGAATACCTTTAATTTAATGTATATACCTTGTAATATTTATGGAAAAATAATTAAAAATATAAGAATATATTGAAAAACTTAAGTGTCCCTATTATTTTCCAGGCTTTTATTTTACTTTTTTTTTAAGAATTTGGCAGAGCTAGTGAAATATTTTTATGTTATTAGTTAAACTATTTGAATACCTTTAATTTAATGTATATACCTTGTAATATTTATGGAAAAATAATTAAAAATATAAGAATATATTGAAAAACTTAAGTGTTCCTATTATTTTTCCAGGCCTTTATTTTACATTTTTTTTAAGAATTTGGCAGAGCTAGTGAAATATTTTTATTTTATTAGTTAAACTATTTGAATACCTTTAATTTAATGTATACACCTTGTAATATTTATGGAAAAATAATTAAAAATATAAGAATATATTGAAAAACTTAAGTGTCCCTATTATTTTTCCAGGCCTTTATTTTACATTTTTTTTTAAGAATTTGGCAGAGCTAGTGCAATATTTTTATTTTATTAGTTAAACTATTTGAATACCTTTAATTTAATGTATATACCTTGCAATATTTATGGAAAAATAATTAAAAATATCAGAATATATTGAAAAACTTAAGTGTCCCTATTATTTTTCCAGGCCTTTATTTAGTGAAATATTTTTATGTTATTAGTTAAACTATTTGAATACCTTTAATTTAATGTATTTACCTTGTAATATTTATGGAAAAATAATTAAAAATATAACAATATGTTGAAAAACTTAAGTGTCCCTATTATTTTTCCAGGCCTTTATTTTACATTTTTTTTAAGAATTTGGCAGAGCTAGTGCAATATTTTTATTTTATTAGTTAAACTATTTGAATACCTTTAATTTAATGTATATACCTTGCAATATTTATGGAAAAATAATTAAAAATATCAGAATATATTGAAAAACTTAAGTGTCCCTATTATTTTTCCAGGCCTTTATTTAGTGAAATATTTTTATGTTATTAGTTAAACTATTTGAATACCTTTAATTTAATGTATTTACCTTGTAATATTTATGGAAAAATAATTAAAAATATAACAATATATTGAAAAACTTAAGTGTCCCTATTATTTTTCCAGGCTTTTATTTTACTTTTTTTTTAAGAATTTGGCAGAGCTAGTGAAATATTTTTATGTTATTAGTTAAACTTTTTGAATACCTTTAATTTAATGTATTTACCTTGTAATATTTATGGAAAAATAATTAAAAATATAACAATATGTTGAAAAACTTAAGTGTCCCTATTATTTTTCCAGGCCTTTATTTTACATTTTTTTTAAGAATTTGGCAGAGCTAGTGAAATATTTTTATTTTATTAGTTAAACTATTTGAATACCTTTAATTTAATGTATATACCTTGTAATATTTATGGAAAAATAATTAAAAATATAAGAATATATTGAAAAACTTAAGTGTCCCTATTATTTTTCCAGGCCTTTATTTTACATTTTTTTAAAGAATTTGGCAGAGCTAGTGAAATATTTTTATTTTATTAGTTAAACTATTTGAATACCTTTAATTTAATGTATTTACCTTGTAATATTTATGGAAAAATAATTAAAAATATAACAATATATTGAAAAACTTAAGTGTCCCTATTATTTTTCCAGGCCTTTATTTTACATTTTTTTAAGAATTTGGCAGAGCTAGTGAAATATTTTTATGTTATTAGTTAAACTATTTGAATACCTTTAATTTAATGTATTTACCTTGTAATATTTATGGAAAAATAATTAAAAATATAACAATATATTGAAAAACTTAAGTGTCCCTATTATTATAATAAGAATTGAAATTAAAAGTCTTTATTTGTCATTAATTTGTTTTAGAACAGCCGCTTGTGCGACTGTTCATTTTTATTGTTTATTTATTACTGTTTCTACTTAATTACTTAAAACTAAACTTATGCTAAATACCTTACATTCTAACACTCCATGAGTGTGGGAATATGCTGAGACGACATAATACACGTCGTCCCAACATTTATGCAGTGTGGACAATATCAACAAGAATGTGTTGATATTAAGTTGCATACAAAAGGTATGACAACTTAGATTAGTCAAACACACTACACCTTCCCTCTTAACGAAGAACAATCAACATAAGTTGAGTGTTCTTTTACAAAGATAAAAATAAAAAAATTGATACATTCAATAAGGAAGAACAATCAATACGAGTTGATTGCTCTTTTACATAAATTACTAAACATAGATTAATAAACATTTTCTGAAGAGAAAGTGAATGAAATGACAGTTGATTCAACATGTCATTCACCTTCCCTTTTGGAAAGGAAAAGAAATTAGATTTCTTTTTATTTTATATAATATATAATAATAATTTATTGTGTTATTAACACAATGGATAAACAATCAGGAATTTGGGCGCTTGTGTGGAAGAAGCGCAATATTTAAAAGGATTTCATCAAAATTTTTGTTGGAAAACAACTATCAATACAAATAAGTATTATATACAAACTTTCAGGTAAATTTCTTCAGCCTGTTTTTATGTACCAGAGCTGTTTTACCATTATCATCCTTAATCTTAATGTTGTTATTATTTTGGATCTCTATGATCCTGAAGGGTCCCTTGTAAATACTATCCAGTTTGTGACCAGCTTCGTTGGTAAGAAGGACTAGGTCATTTAACGATAAATTTACTGGATTGGCTTTATCATTGGAAACCTTTTGCCTACTCAATTTAGCATTTTCTATGAAACTAGCGGCTCTACGGTGCGCAACTTGAAGTCTGAATTTGACCTCTTTTTCATATGAATCAATATTATACAATGGAGCTATGCTGAGGTCTTTCGTGAAATCTAAGACAGGTGGAATTTTTCCAAAAACAAGTTCAAAGGGACAATAGTCATGAGCCGTGGAAGGCGTTGTATTATAACAATACACAAAAAATTTTAACCATATGTCCCAATCGGATCCGTCATTTGAAATATATGATCTTAGATACTCGTTGAATGTCCTGTGTGATCTCTCCACAGTACCAAGTGTTTCATGATGATATGGAGTAGAATTTACCTTCTCCACTTTCATGAGTTCGCATAGCTCTTGTAATACTTGGTTTATATATTCCGTACCCATGTCCGTGACTATTTTAGTCATTGGACCATATATTAAAATGAATCCTTCCATGATCGCTTTCGCTACACTTCTGGTGGACTTGTTGTTAATGGGTATGGCAATTAAGTATTTTGTTAAGTCGCACATTATTGTTACCGCGTATTCGTTTTGAGAATCGGACCGTGGTAAAGGTCCAATAGTGTCTATAATCACTATCTCAAAAGGCTTCATTGGAGTAGGGGTTAAAACAAAGGGTTCTCTGCCCTTAATCGCAGGTTTATTCATTTGGCATGCTTTGCATTTCTTGACATATTTAGTAATGTCTTTAGTCATGCCTTTCCAATGATAACGAAGTCTTATTTTTCTGATCATGCGTGTGATCCCTGTATGACCTCCGTTAATAGGATCATCGTGATATTTTTGCATGATTTCTATTTTTCTAGCATCGGTTGTTACTTTTTCTGTTGCATGTAGGAGCACTATGGTCAATCTTTTTAGTAGACCATTACCTTTATTTTTAAAGGTTTCAATACTTATCCCCGGGGTATTGAGCAGACAATCATTTATAGAAAGTCGCAAGGTTGTCAGACCCATGTTACCAGCTATTTTTTCAAGCTTTGGAAAGAGTAGATCTAGATCTACTATTCCATTAATAACAAAGTCATGCAACATAATTTGGGAAAGTTTTTTCTTTCCTTTTAGGATAATTAATTTATCCTGTGATAAATGCAACCATGGCATTTTCCAGTGCTCTAGGGGATTAATCCCTTCATATACTCTTAATTCAACCGATGGACTAGGCTGTGCTATTTTATCTGCACAGTTTGTTTTCTTCCTCGCCTGAAGTCTAGTTGTTACCTTCAGTATTGTTTGAGATTCTTTATTCATTATACCATTGAAATTTATACGCGACAGCGCATCTGCCGCGTGATTATCCCTACCCCTAATGAATTCAACGTCGAAATCATATTCCTCCAAATCTAATCTCATTCGTATTAGTTTAGATGACGGGTTCTTCAGTGAGAATAAATAAGTGAGTGGCCTATGGTCACTTCTGATTAAAAATTTTTTTCCATATATATATGGTCTGAAGTATTGAATTGCCCAATGAATGGCAGTGAGTTCTTGCTCTATTGTGGATTTATTACTTTCACCTTTTGTGAAAGCTCTGGACGCGTAAGCAATTGGTAACTGAATACCTTGTTTTTCTTGGCTTAGTACAGCTCCGCACGCCTTTTTGCTAGCGTCCGTCGTTATGCAAAACTCTTTATTGAAATCCGGATATTGTAGTATTTGTGGGCTCAGGAGTTGCGTTTTTAAATATTGAAAAGCATTTTCGCACTCCTGAGTCCATTCAAAAGGTATGTTTTTTCTAGATAATCTAGTAATGTGACGTGATGATTCAGCAAAATTAGGAATAAATCTTCTGTAATAATTGCAAAATGCAATAAAGCGTTTAGCTTCGTCCCCGTTTGTGGGTGTAGGGTAATTTTCGATTACAGAGAATTTGCTGTCATCAGGTAATATACCTTTATCTGTACATTTGTGTCCTAAAAATGTCACTTCGTGACGAAAAAATGAACACTTATCCGGGTGTAGTTTGAGATTATGTTGTCTACACAAAGTAAACACATCTTTTAAGTTTTGTAACATATGTTTTTCAGAGCAACCGACGACTATTAAATCGTCCATATATACGAAAGCTTGGGATGGTTTTAATCCCGAAAAGGCAAGCGACATCATTCTTTGGAATGAATTTGGTGCTATTTTAATGCCATAAGGGAGTCTTTTGAATCTATAAGATCCTTTGTCAGTTGAAAAGGATGTGATGTCTCTAGATTCTTCTTCAAGCTCTATTTGATGGAAACCCGATATCAAATCGAGGCATGAGAAATATTTTGCTCTGCCTAATTGGTCTAATATGTCATCTATTCTGGGTAGAGGAAATTTATCGGCGACTAATTTCTTATTTATACCTCTGTAATCAATTACAAGTCTCCATCTCTTTTCTTTATGACCTGGTAATGATTTTTTAGGTACCAAGAGAATGGGACTGTTATATTCAGAGGTTGAGGGTTCTACAATATCATCGTTTATCAGTTTCATAACCTGTTTATTCACTTCTTCTTTATGTGAATATGGTATTCTATAATTCTTTATATAAACTGGTTGATTATCTTTAAGTCTCAACCGTTGTTTATAGAAATTATTGGCGCTTATTTTGTCCGATTCCAGGGCAAAGATATCGATGAATTCTGAACATAGACTATGGAGCTCATCGCTAACGAATTCTGGAAAGTTTGCGGATAACTTTCTCATCTTTTCCCTGTATGATTTCGGATTGCAGCTTGTTTGAACCATTTTATAGTCATTAAGATTTTCTGTTACTACTTGAACATTCTCAATGACGAGGTCCTTGTTGGTTGTATTAATTATTCTGACTAGTGGTTGAGATTTTGATGTGATGGTGTTAGCTATGTATACGCCATTTTGGAGTATTTGCTGGGGAACCAAGACATCCTCAACGTCAGATTGAATATTAATTTGTCTGATTACTTCAGATCTTGCTGGTATTGAAATCGAGTTGATGTTTGGAGCACTCAACAGTGTTAGGCTTACATCGTATGGTAGGAATGGAGCATTGAGAATTATTCTATCCTCCACACCTTGGAAATCAAGTATGCATTTGTGTCTTCTGATGAAGTCCATTCCCAATATTCCATCAACTGGTATTGGAAAATCATCATTCACAATATGCAACTCAGCAGGTATGGAGATATTTCCTACCTTAAGGTCTATGTCAACTAATCCGAGTGTTTGGATTAGACCTTGTCCAATACCATTAATGTTTGTTATTTTGCTGCTATCTATTGGTTCGTTTAGAACTTTATTGTGTTTAATCACAGAAATGTCTGCGCCCGTGTCTATTAGGAAAATAGAGGTGAGATTGTTCGTAGACAATCTACATTTTAGATAACTATATAAATTTAGGTTGATATTGTAGGTGGAAACATTAGGGGTTTTTATTAGTTTTCCGGGGGTTGTTCGGTAATGCAATGAATATTGCGATTACGAGAGGGATTGTTTCTATAACCCCCATTACCTCTACTGCGGTTAGAGTTACCTCTTGGATTATGGTTGTAACGGCTATTATTATTATTACTATTATTGCCGTTATTATTGTTATTGTTATTGAAATTGTTGAAATTGCGATTTCTGTTGTATAATCCTCTATAATTATTACCGCGATTTCGTTGGTCAGTGTTCCTATTGTGGTTATAGGTCAAAATTGAGTTAGATTGGCCATAGGCTTCTGTGCAGCTGCCTATGAATTTTGCAATAACCTCATTCAGGTTATTGAAGGTACCGGATTCCATAATAAGTTTAACTCTGTCATTAGAGGCATTCTTTATAATAGCCTTAACAGCAGAGTTGGTTGCATATGTGGCTGCTACCATGTTTGGTAAGCCATCATTAATGTACGCGGTTTCGAGTTTCTTTGTTAAGTCCTCGATTTCTTTTGCGTATGTATTTGCTGGCTTCCCTTGTTGACGAATATTCATCAACTTTGCTGCCAGTACATCTACAGATTCTCCTTTCACTGTAGTTTTGAGTTTGTCAATTATTTCTCGGAGTGTAGTTTCCTGAGAAATAAGGTTACGTGCTGAACCTTTGAGTTTTGTTTTCACCAGAGTAATTGCCACTTCACTGTGTGTATCTTTTATTGAGTCCACCAGGCTTAGGGCGTCAAGAAAACTCTGTAGGTTCTCTGGTGTGCCGTCAAAGTCAGGTAAGAGCTTTGAGGCTAGACCAAGAAATTCAGTAACCGATTGAGGCATTGTATTATAATCTTTATGAGACTTTTGAGGAGTCTGTAATTGATTCGATTGTAATGCAAGGTCTTCTTGACCTGCTAGCGAATATTCGAGTTTTTCGTTAAATGTGACTGGTAATTTTGCCTCTATACCTCTACGTGACAGGATATTGGCAAGTTTATCTCTGACGTCAGAGAAGAAACTTTCAGCAGCAGATTTGTGCGCTTGTGTTAATCGTAAATAATTAACATTTATTATAATTCTAATTTGTTCGAAACAGTCGAAAAGATTTTTAATATGTTTTTCGACGGTTTCGTCCTTGGCAGGTCTGTCTGTGTTTAGACACTTATAGGACCTATCAAAATTTTCTTTTATCTGTCTTAATCTTATAAGGATCTGTTGCCAGTCCATAAGAACAGAATAATAAGAATATTGCGCGCTGCTAAATTTAACCGAATATTTATACGAAATTTATGGGAAAATAATTTTGTTTTTTTTTTTTGAACTTAGTGCAGTTCCTATACTTTGTCAATATCAATTGCCATAGATGCTGCTCTTCTATAATTCTTTTTTAGCGATCTTTTGTGCAATTGATAGAGCGTAGTCAAGAACTGTAGAACTAAAACCGCGATAATGATTAATAGATATACAATTGGATATTCCACCTTTACAGTGATTTCATTTATCACATTCGCATTTGGGTTCTCAATTTTTGAGTCTTTATTACCCATGATTGCAAGGATAAATGTCTATCGACTGTCGTATTGGAATATGAAATTGTATTTAATTACATATATTGATCCTTAGGGGGATCCGCGAAAATGTTTAGATCAAGGCTCGTGTACCTTGACAAACGTTTAAAAATGAAAGTAAAAAGAATTGGGGCTTTATCCAAGTGATACACAAGGATAATTGTTCAATCATTCAATTGCTTGAATGATTGTAGCAGAAACAGAACTGTCTCGTCAGTATTTTGTACAATTGTGCATAAAATGGGTTTATAATAATTTTACTTAAATCTAAATTTACACAATTGTACAAATGTTAGTAAGTCTGCCTTATTTGTGGTTAGTTAAAAAAAAATATTACCATATATCATGGCGTTGGGATACCATACCACCAGATATAGTCTCCCAAGGCGATGGTATATAGCAGATATCGCCAATTGATATCTGAATAGGCCAATCACAAAAAAATTTTTTTTTTTATACCACTGGAGGGACTCGTAAGTATCGCAGCAGTTTACAATTAAATTTATATTAAAAAAATATTTGCTTAAGGTTATGAAAAAAATAGGATATTAAATATAATTTATGTTTAAAAATTTGTTTTTATTTTTTTTTTTTTAATTTTTTTTTTTATTGTTAAATTTAAGTTACCAGTGAGTTTACCAAGATTTTTTTTTTAGATTTTAAACTCACTAAATAACTAGAAATTATAAAAAAATTAATCTAATTTATAAAAACAAAGACATAAAATAAAAAAATATAATGAAAAAAAATTTTTTTTTTAAATTTTTTTTTTTTTTACACCACTGGAGGGACTCGTAAGTGTCGCAGCAGTTTAAAATAAAATCTTTTAAAAATAATATTTAAAATAATAATAATATATATATATATAATGTTATATGTAGGTAATAGTAAAGTTTATTTCAATTTCTCATATTTTATTTCTTTTTTTTTTTTTTTTTTTTTATTTTATAATAACATTTCTTTACAATTTAGAAGAGATTTAAAGATTGATTATATATTTTAAAATTACTAAAAATGAAACATTAATTATTTTTATATTTTTAAAAGGTTTGTAAATGTAAACAAGAGGTGTATAAATGAAGTTTAAAATTTAAGTTATTAGTGAGTTTACAAGAAGTTTTATATTTTAAACTCACTAAACAACATTAATAAAAAAAAATTTTGTTTTAACAAGTAATTAATTAATTAAAGAAAAATACATCTACATTAAACATAATATTAATTAAATATAATAAAATTAAAACATACGTTGTTGTTGCAGTTCTTGATGATTTGGTGTTTGCTGTTGTTGCTGTTGCTGTTGTGTTTGTTGCTGGCCATTATATTACCCGTTTGATCAATAATATGATGCTGTTGTATTTGTTGCACTTGTTGTATTAGTTGCACTTGTTGTACATGTTGCTGTTGTTGTTGTTGTAGTGTTAGTGGTAGGGATTGTTGTAGTTGTTTTTGTAATGAAACGAGAACGAGATTCCAAATAAGTGGCTTAGACCTGGCACTCGCTGATTTCTGGATACGTTTCTATTGCAGATACCGATTCTTTTTGTTTTCTTTAATTTATTTTTGTTTCATAAATGTTTTTAAATTTGTTATATATTTTTAATTTACCGACTTTTTTTATTCTGATAACACTTTTAAAGTTCATTTTTGTTATCCAAGCACTACTTTTCTCTAACATTGACTCTTGTTAGGCTTATTAAAAAAAACTGATTTTATGAATGGTCTTGTGTTCATTATTGTTTTTAGTTTTTTCTTTTCGATTTAATAATACCTTTTTATTTTACAACTGTGCTTTATTCTATTAGGCCTTTTTAAAAAAAAAAAAAAGCTTTACAAAAATTTCTTGTGTTCGTTTTTTCTTTAATGCATCGGTTTTTTTTTTTTAATTTTATTTTTGTATAAATTGCACTTTTTTATTTTCTCCATCACTCGACTTTTCTTCTTTTCATTCCAACCACACTTTAACTATTTATTTTCCTTTACAAAACTGCACTTCTTTTGTTTTTAAAAACTATTTAGCAAAAAAAAATTTATTTCCTTCTGAAGATTTTTGTTCTCGTCTTTGATTTATCTTCCCGGTATTGCAGTTGCTGTCTCTTTTTTTTTTTTTAATAGTTTTTCATTCATTTGCATTCACTTTTATTTATGTTTATGATTCATTTTGATGAAAAACTTTTGTTTTATATTTCTCTTTGAATTTTGTTATTATTGTAGCACAGTTTTATTATTTATTTTCTCTTTTTGTTATATACATATGTAAATTTTATTATTTTTATAAGTAAGCACTTGGATATTTTAATGGATCTTCTTTTTTTTTTATGTAATGAATTTCTTGATTCCATTACATTTTTACAATTTATTTTATTTCCTTCAGTCACGCACAATCATCATTTATTTTTTTTTTATGTATATAATATTGTATTTATATAATATATGTTTTTTTTTTCACAACTTTCCTTTAATTCCTTTGTTATTATTTATACTAAAACTTTTTACATTAAACTATTTATTCTTATTCTTAAGTCAATCCTTTTTGTTTCTTCTTTTTTTTTTTCAAGACAAATTTGACGCTAAAAGAGTATTTCACTGATGCTATTTGTTAGTTCATATGTCGTTCTCTTCTTTTTTTCTTGTGTCTTAAGGTGTAAAAAAAAATTTTTTTTTTTTACGATACTGTTCCCACTTTACACAATTACACAAATGTAAATTAATTATACAATTATTATTTTGACTTTATTGCCAAACTCTTGGTAGGTAAATAAATATACGTAAAGAAGAAATCAAAATTGCTTTTTTTTATTGTTTTTTCTTTCTATTTAAGTCGTTTTTTTTTTTTCTAGAATTCCAATGTTTTTAACAGTTTCACTTCTTTTAGTTAATACGCACTTTGCATTCACTTTTACTTTCGTTTGCTCATTTTTGTTAACCCGAAAATTTGTATTTGTATGCCCGAAACGTGGCAGGATCGCCATATAATAAGAATTGAAATTAAAAGTCTTCATTTGTCATTAATTTGTTTTAGAACAGCCGCTTGTGCGACTGTTCATTTTTATTGTTTATTTATTACTGTTTCTACTTAATTACTTAAAACTAAACTTATGCTAAATACCTTACATTCTAACACTCCATGAGTGTGGGAATATGCTGAGACGACATAATACACGTCGTCCCAACATTTATGCAGTGTGGACAATATCAACAAGAATGTGTTGATATTAAGTTGCATACAAAAGGTATGACAACTTAGATTAGTCAAACACACTACATTATTTTTCCAGGCTTTTATTTTACTTTTTTTTTAAGAATTTGGCAGAGCTAGTGAAATATTTTTATTTTATTAGTTAAACTATTTGAATACCTTTAATTTAATGTATTTACCTTGTAATATTTATGGAAAAATAATTAAAAATATAAGAATATATTGAAAAACTTAAGTGTCCCTATTATTTTTCCAGGCCTTTATTTTACATTTTTTTTAAGAATTTGGCAGAGCTAGTGAAATATTTTTATTTTATTAGTTAAACTATTTGAATACCTTTAATTTAATGTATATACCTTGCAATATTTATGGAAAAATAATTAAAAATATCACAATATATTGAAAAACTTAAGTGTCCCTATTATTTTTCCAGGCCTTTATTTTACATTTTTTTTTAAGAATTTGGCAGAGCTAGTGAAATATTTTTATTTTATTAGTTAAACTATTTGAATACCTTTAATTTAATGTATATACCTTGTAATATTTATGGAAAAATAATTAAAAATATAAGAATATATTGAAAAACTTAAGTGTCCCTATTATTTTTCCAGGCCTTTATTTTACATTTTTTTTAAGAATTTGGCAGAGCTAGTGAAATATTTTTATTTTATTAGTTAAACTATTTGAATACCTTTAATTTAATGTATATACCTTGCAATATTTATGGAAAAATAATTAAAAATATCACAATATATTGAAAAACTTAAGTGTCCCTATTATTTTTCCAGGCCTTTATTTTACATTTTTTTTTAAGAATTTGGCAGAGCTAGTGAAATATTTTTATTTTATTAGTTAAACTATTTGAATACCTTTAATTTAATGTATTTACCTTGTAATATTTATGGAAAAATAATTAAAAATATAAGAATATATTGAAAAACTTAAGTGTCCCTATTATTTTTCCAGGCCTTTATTTTACATTTTTTTAAGAATTTGGCAGAGCTAGTGAGATATTTTTATGTTATTAGTTAAACTATTTGAATACCTTTAATTTAATGTATATACCTTGCAATATTTATGGAAAAATAATTAAAAATATCACAATATATTGAAAAACTTAAGTGTCCCTATTATTTTTCCAGGCCTTTATTTTACATTTTTTTTTAAGAATTTGGCAGAGCTAGTGAAATATTTTTATTTTATTAGTTAAACTATTTGAATACCTTTAATTTAATGTATATACCTTGTAATATTTATGGAAAAATAATTAAAAATATAAGAATATATTGAAAAACTTAAGTGTCCCTATTATTTTTCCAGGCATTTATTTTACATTTTTTTAAGAATTTGGCAGAGCTAGTGAAATATTTTTATTTTATTAGATAAACTATTTGAATACCTTTAATTTAATGTATATACCTTGTAATATTTATGGAAAAATAATTAAAAATATAAGAATATATTGAAAAACTTAAGTGTCCCTATTATTTTTCCAGGCATTTATTTTACATTTTTTTTAAGAATTTGGCAGAGCTAGTGAAATATTTTTATTTTATTAGTTAAACTATTTGAATACCTTTAATTTAATGTATATACCTTGTAATATTTATGGAAAAATAATTAAAAATATAACAATATATTGAAAAACTTAAGTGTCCCTATTATTTTTCCAGGCCTTTATTTTACATTTTTTTAGGAATTTGGCAGAGCTAGTGAAATATTTTTATGTTATTAGTTAAACTCTTTGAATACCTTTAATTTAATGTATTTACCTTGTAATATTTATGGAAAAATAATTAAAAATATAACAATATATTGAAAAACTTAAGTGTCCCTATTATTTTTCCAGGCCTTTATTTTACATTTTTTTTAAGAATTTGGCAGAGCTAGTGAAATATTTTTATTTTATTAGTTAAACTATTTGAATACCTTTAATTTAATGTATATACCTTGTAATATTTATGGAAAAATAATTAAAAATATAAGAATATATTCAAAAACTTAAGTGTCCCTATTATTTTTCCAGGCATTTATTTTACATTTTTTTAAGAATTTGGCAGAGCTAGTGAAATATTTTTATTTTATTAGTTAAACTATTTGAATACCTTTAATTTAATGTATATACCTTGTAATATTTATGGAAAAATAATTAAAAATATAACAATATATTGAAAAACTTAAGTGTCCCTATTATTTTTCCAGGCCTTTATTTTACATTTTTTTAGGAATTTGGCAGAGCTAGTGAAATATTTTTATGTTATTAGTTAAACTATTTGAATACCTTTAATTTAATGTATTTACCTTGTAATATTTATGGAAAAATAATTAAAAATATAAGAATATATTGAAAAACTTAAGTGTCCCTATTATTTTTCCAGGCCTTTATTTTACATTTTTTTAAAAATTTGGCAGAACTAGTGAAATATTTTTATTTTATTAGTTAAACTATTTGAATACCTTTAATTTAATGTATATAACTTGTAATATTTATGGAAAAATGATTAAAAATATAAGAATATATTGAAAAACTTAAGTGTCCCTATTATTTTTCCAGGCCTTTATTTTACATTTTTTTAAAGAATTTGGCAGAGCTAGTGAAATATTTTTATTTTATTAGTTAAACTATTTGAATACCTTTAATTTAATGTATATACCTTGTAATATTTATGGAAAAATAATTAAAAATATAAGAATATATTGAAAAACTTAAGTGTCCCTATTATTTTTCCAGGCCTTTATTTTACATTTTTTTTTTAAGAATTTGGCAGAGCTAGTGAAATATTTTTATTTTATTAGTTAAACTATTTGAATACCTTTAATTTAATGTATATACCTTGTAATATTTATGGAAAAATAATTAAAAATATAAGAATATATTGAAAAACTTAAGTGTCCCTATTATTTTTCCAGGCCTTTATTTTACATTTTTTTTAAGAATTTGGAGAGCTAGTGAAATATTTTTATTTTATTAGTTATACTATTTGAACACTTTTAATTTAATGTATATACCTTGTAATATTTATGGAAAAATAATTAAAAATATAAGAATATATTGAAAAACTTAAGTGTCCCTATTATTTTTCCAGGCCTTTATTTTACACTTTTTTTAAGAATTTGGCAGAGCTAGTGAAATATTTTTATGTTATTAGTTAAACTATTTGAATACCTTTAATTTAATGTATATACCTTGTAATATTTATGGAAAAATAATTAAAAATATAACAATATATTGAAAAACTTAAGTGTCCCTATTATTTTTCCAGGCCTTTATTTTATATTTTTTTAAGAATTTGGCAGAGCTAGTGAAATATTTTTATTTTATTAGTTAAACTATTTGAACACTTTTAATTTAATGTATATACCTTGTAATATTTGTGGAAAAATAATTAAAAATATAAGAATATATTGAAAAACTTAAGTGTCCCTATTATTTTTCCAGGCCTTTATTTTACACTTTTTTTAAGAATTTGGCGGAGCTAGTGAAATATTTTTATTTTATTAGTTAAACTATTTGAATACCTTTAATTTAATGTATATACCTTGTAATATTTATGGAAAAATAATTAAAAATATAAGAATATATTGAAAAACCTAAGTGTCCCTATTATTTTTCCAGGCCTTTATTTTATATTTTTTTAAGAATTTGGCAGAGCTAGTGAAATATTTTTATTTTATTAGTTAAACTATTTGAACACTTTTAATTTAATGTATATACCTTGTAATATTTATGGAAAAATAATTAAAAATATAAGAATATATTGAAAAACTTAAGTGTCCCTATTATTTTTCTAGGCCTTTATTTTACATTTTTTTTAAGAATTTAGCAGAGCTAGTGAAATATTTTTATTTTATTAGTTAAACTATTTGAACACTTTTAATTTAATGTATATACCTTGTAATATTTATGGAAAAATAATTAAAAATATAAGAATATATTGAAAAACTTAAGTGTCCCTATTATTTTTCCAGGCCTTTATTTTACATTTTTTTTAAGAATTTGGCAGAGCTAGTGAAATATTTTTATTTTATTAGTTAAACTATTTGAATACCTTTAATTTAATGTATATACCTTGTAATATTTATGGAAAAATAATTAAAAATATAAGAATATATTGAAAAACTTAAGTGTCCCTATTATTTTTCCAGGCCTTTATTTTACATTTTTTTAAAAATTTGGCAGAACTAGTGAAATATTTTTATTTTATTAGTTAAACTATTTGAATACCTTTAATTTAATGTATATAACTTGTAATATTTATGGAAAAATGATTAAAAATATAAGAATATATTGAAAAACTTAAGTGTCCCTATTATTTTTCCAGGCCTTTATTTTACATTTTTTTAAAGAATTTGGCAGAGCTAGTGAAATATTTTTATTTTATTAGTTAAACTATTTGAATACCTTTAATTTAATGTATATACCTTGTAATATTTATGGAAAAATAATTAAAAATATAAGAATATATTGAAAAACTTAAGTGTCCCTATTATTTTTCCAGGCCTTTATTTTACATTTTTTTTTTAAGAATTTGGCAGAGCTAGTGAAATATTTTTATTTTATTAGTTAAACTATTTGAATACCTTTAATTTAATGTATATACCTTGTAATATTTATGGAAAAATAATTAAAAATATAAGAATATATTGAAAAACTTAAGTGTCCCTATTATTTTTCCAGGCCTTTATTTTACATTTTTTTTAAGAATTTGGAGAGCTAGTGAAATATTTTTATTTTATTAGTTATACTATTTGAATACCTTTAATTTAATGTATATACCTTGTAATATTTATGGAAAAATAATTAAAAATATAAGAATATATTGAAAAACTTAAGTGTCCCTATTATTTTTCCAGGCCTTTATTTTATATTTTTTTTAAGAATTTAGCAGAGCTAGTGAAATATTTTTATTTTATTAGTTAAACTATTTGAACACTTTTAATTTAATGTATATACCTTGTAATATTTATGGAAAAATAATTAAAAATATAAGAATATATTGAAAAACTTAAGTGTCCCTATTATTTTTCCAGGCCTTTATTTTACACTTTTTTTAAGAATTTGGCGGAGCTAGTGAAATATTTTTATGTTATTAGTTAAACTATTTGAATACCTTTAATTTAATGTATATACCTTGTAATATTTATGGAAAAATAATTAAAAATATAACAATATATTGAAAAACTTAAGTGTCCCTATTATTTTTCCAGGCCTTTATTTTATATTTTTTTAAGAATTTGGCAGAGCTAGTGAAATATTTTTATTTTATTAGTTAAACTATTTGAACACTTTTAATTTAATGTATATACCTTGTGATATTTGTGGAAAAATAATTAAAAATATAAGAATATATTGAAAAACTTAAGTGTCCCTATTATTTTTCCAGGCCTTTATTTTACACTTTTTTTAAGAATTTGGCGGAGCTAGTGAAATATTTTTATGTTATTAGTTAAACTATTTGAATACCTTTAATTTAATGTATATACCTTGTAATATTTATGGAAAAATAATTAAAAATATAAGAATATATTGAAAAACCTAAGTGTCCCTATTATTTTTCCAGGCCTTTATTTTATATTTTTTTAAGAATTTGGCAGAGCTAGTGAAATATTTTTATTTTATTAGTTAAACTATTTGAACACTTTTAATTTAATGTATATACCTTGTAATATTTATGGAAAAATAATTAAAAATATAAGAATATATTGAAAAACTTAAGTGTCCCTATTATTTTTCTAGGCCTTTATTTTACATTTTTTTTAAGAATTTAGCAGAGCTAGTGAAATATTTTTATTTTATTAGTTAAACTATTTGAACACTTTTAATTTAATGTATATACCTTGTAATATTTATGGAAAAATAATTAAAAATATAAGAATATATTAAAAATTTTATGTGTCCCTATTATTTTTTCCAGGCCTTTTTCAAATAAATTATATTTTTTTTAAGAATTTGGCAGAACAAGTCATTTATTTTTATTTTATTAGTTAAAGTATTTGAATACCTTTAATTTATTGTATGTATTTATATTTAGACTTTGCTGCATAAGATATTTGAGTGAAGAGGATGCAATCAAACATTTTTTATTTAATAACCTTGGCCTAGAAGATGGGCCGTTACGGAAATGGCTACTGGAGCGCTTCCAACAAACACTTCCAAACTTCCAAAGAGTGGACAACGACTAAATCTGTGAAATTAATAGTTATTTATTATGTGAATGAAGATAAATTCGAATTTAAAACCAAAGACACAAACCCACCCTTTTAGCAGAGCCACTTCCTGCCTCTAACAGGATATACTTTGCTACTAACAGAGCACTATTAACTGTTTAACAGTGGCAATAGTAGATTATTCTTCTACTTTGCAATTATTGCAGACTATTCACTTATTTGTAAACAAAAGTGTTGAAATGTAAAGGGTGGTTGGTGTGGATTAAGGACGGAATTATTCCAGATATCCGACTACCACGGTTTTCATATAGTCTGTATGGTGTACTATTTCTTATGTTTTCCAAAATGGCCACTGATCTTCTAGAGAATTTTCAAGCAAAAAATTGATATTTTCAAAGCCAATTTTCTTAATACCATATCACTTTGTATGTGACTATGTTGCTCTGATTATATTAAGAGGCCTTTGAAACTTCATTTTTTTGAGTATTATATGGTACTCATAGACCTAGTATTTGTCCCAAAATTAGCTCCTATACAAGTGGGCTTGTTCAGGTGGATACTGTTAAATAGCTAACAGCGCTCTGTTAAGAACAAATTTTGTTCTTTTAAGAGGAAATTTTTCTATGTTAACGCAAAAAGTGGCGCTGCTAAAATTTATGGATTGCGCCTTGGATATTCAAATTCAAATTTATCTTCAAACACATTCATTTATTCACTTTGTGTAGCCAAATTACTATGAATGAGCACTGAATATGGTAACTGGCTGTAATTTTCATTGTGAAATCATTTTCGGATACATGATCTTGTGATACAGAGTATGTTCACTGCCTGGATTTTGTGCTGGTGCACTGTCATTGGTCTATTTTGTTTTAGCAACGCTGTCAATAGGGAGCATTATATTACCTACGTATGTATTTCGCCCTTACTTGAATAACTTGTATAGTAAAGACGTGTGATTTCAAAAGGACAATCCTATGTGTTATACAACATTTCGATTGCTTTCCCCCCAGAGAAGCTGTGGCGGACATTGGAAGGATGATATATTCGCCAAATAGTGGCATCAATAGGTCTTTCAAACGAATTAAAAAATGTCAATGATTCTCGTACACACTTTGGTTTTATTTAAATTTCAAAATAGGAAACGGAATCAGAATAGGAAGAATCCAATAGAATGAAGGCATAGCATGGAAGCTATGTAAGCTTATTTCAACTATAAGAATAAGATATAAAAGCAGTTTCTTTTTAAGAATTGACCTCGTCCAATTGAAACAAAATGAGTTCGCGAGAAAATGAAATGAGAGTATGAAACTCCCCTTACATGTCTGTGTGTGCGAGTAGCATGCAATTGCCAATTGTTGTTGTTGTAGCATACTTTTAGGTTGGCTCTGTTACAAATACATAAGTATTCATGAATACATGTTAAACATTTCTATGTACATATCTTATGTGCATGTAAGTATGCATTTGTTCTTCTTCTTATTATTATTTTTTCTTTATTTTTTATTTCTTTTGTTTCTTTATGTATTTGTCTTGTGTTGTGTTATATTTCTTGTAGTGTCAGCATAAGGATTTAACCAACATTCCCATGCAAGGCCGTTAATATTTCACAATGAATTTGTTGAATGCGAAAGAGCAGCAACAAACAGAAATAAAAACTGCAAAAAATATTTATTTTCTCTAGAAATTTAAGCTAAACAAAAAAAAATACAAACTGAACGTAAGACATGTATGTGTATGGCTGCTGAATGCTGTCAATGTGTATAGAAATTATACAAACATTGACCCTGAATTAATGAATGAGAAGTAGTTCGTTTAAGCGCTGTTGAAATAATTTATTTTTGGTTCCTTGCAACTACTCATACATAATTCATTATAATTATAATCGATTCTGAGATTCGAGCTCCGTGGTACTTAATAGCAAATGGGCAGAAAGAAGGCCCATACTCATAGAAACTCTCTTAAAGCTTACAATTCAACTTATTTTCAATATTTCTTTTTTTTTTGGCGTCGTTTGACGTTTCTCCTAAAATTCTTTGTATATCTATTATGATTAAAACTGTTTTTAATAGAGGCGCAATCGGCCAAATTTTGTTACGTTTTTACCTTTTAAAAAGGTTTAAAATATGACCTCATAGATTGCAAATAAAAGAAAAATTAATTTGTGTTTAGTTTTAATTGAAATTCTTTATTATTCGCACAGTTCTGTGTGGCACTGTTCACAACTTGATGTAAAGAACAACAATTGCTTTCTTTGTTATTCCTCGGTTTATACTCTTTGCATAAACAATAACAATTACTAGACAATTATTCGACAGATCTTTATAACGGAGATCTTCAAACCACGATTACACTCTTCAAACACACCGTGTCTTCACACAAGACTGACTGAACTTTTACTGACTCAGTCGCAGGCTTTGTCTTGCCTTTTATATGGCAACGTAAACAGTCTGCTGAATGTTCATGGCTTCGCCTTCTCGAAATCTCTATAAATGTCAATATCGTTGTTTTCATTCATTATTGCTGTTTGTGTATTTTGTTTAAATTTATTTTTGTAGTGTTGTTGGTATTGCGCCTTCACACAGGACTGACTGAACTTTACTGAGTCACCTACTTTACATACATACATAATTGGTCATTACAACCCTTCAGTCAGGATTATTGACCTAGTTTCTCACATCACTTATGTTGTGTGTGTTAATTTTATACATAAGTGGCGGGACCTACAGTTTAAAGTCGACTCCGAACGACAGATTGTTTGAGAAACTTTTCATGGCAAGTTTATTTACTCTCAGAGTTTTTGCCAGAAATCTGCTGAGAGGAAATCGCCGAAGAAATACTTTTTGTATTTTGTTTTGATGTCTGGCCTGGGGCTCGAACGCTGGCTTTACGTCTAATAAGCCAACACACTACCTACTAGACTACTTGGCCTTGCCTTTTATAGGGCAAACTAAACAGTCTGATGAATGTACTTGAAGGCGAACGTTCATGAACTTCGCCTTCTAGAAGTGTTGTTTGCGGATTTTTGTTGTAGTTGGTCAGTTTAGTCGACTGCGAAATTTGTATGACAACCGACATGAATGCTCGCCTTCGTAAAAGGTAAAAACATAACAATATAAATATTGACTACATATGAACCTAATTTTAAATTTTGTTACTAAAAATGCATTCAAAATTCCTTCAAATATTCCTCTCCAAATGCCATCTCCAAATGCATTGTCCTACTCCTCCTTTAAAAAAAAAATCAAACAAAAGATTTCTCATGTAATTGCCAAGCGATATTTTATGGTTCAATGCCTAGGGCCTATTGTGTGTGCAATTGTTAATGTAGTTTGTATGAGTTCATCGATAATCAACGAGAGTTTAATAATGCGGGTTGAACTTTAAATAGTTTTTTCTCTTGCTCTCTCACCATCATTGTTATCATCATCATTGCCCTTATCTTGATGGCATGCAATTGCTTGTATGTATGTATGTGTGTGGCTTTGAGAGTGTGTGTGTGTAAGAAAACAAATGAAAACGTAATTTGAAGTTCTTTTTATCAATTGCCAAGAAATCTCTGTGAATAAAAGAATAAAATCTAATGAAAGCAAAGCAAAGCAATGAAAAGAAAATGAAAAAAAAAGTTTTCCATTTTTTATTTCCATTATTTTCTCACATTTGAAATCTCTTTCCGCTGACATTCTTTAAGAATGTGTCTATGTGTGTAGAAGTTGAATGCGAACAAAACAAATCACATTTAATGGTATTCCAGAGAGAATGGAATTGAAAAAAAAAGTTGGCCAGCTTCAATCCTCAAATTCATTATTTCCCCCCCAAAAAAATACGAAAAAAAACAGAAAATTTTTTGAAAGAATTCAAGAGAAACTTTTCCTTTTTACATGTTTTATTTACAAAATGTTTAAATGTATGCGTATAGATTAGTTTGTATGAAGGGAGAGAGAGAGAGAGAGAGAGGGAATATAAATATGTCCTTATAAGTGTGTGTAGATTTATTTGTTGCCCTACAAACAATAACATAATCTTATGAGAAGAACATGTAAGCACCTGTAATAAGACAAAGACATATGAAAGCACTTCTAAAAATGAAAAAAACAATGAATATTAAGTCTTCTGCTAACAGCTAGTCACAAACGAACTATTAATTCCCTGCGAAAGACATGAGTATACTTTTTAATAACCTTTAACACACAGTCTCTCTCTCTCTTTCTTGGTGGAGAGCATTCAAAATGTCTAATTTTTCATGACTCTGGGCAACAATTTAGGCATACACCAGCGACTTAAGAAAACCCCACAAAAAAAGGTCTAACGGAATTAAATCGCATGAGATGACCATGCTCTTGCAGAATATTCAATGACGCATGGCACCATCCTGTTGAAACTGCATGTCCTTGGTACCCAGATCGTCTACTTCAAAGCAAAAAAAGTTGAATATCATCGAGCCATAGTGCTCGCCATTAACCGTGATGGTCTAGCCAATGTCGCTCTCAAAAAAATATGAACCGATGGCGCTACCAGCCCAAAATCCAAACAAAAAAGTGATTTTTCGAGGATGTATTGTATGCTCTCGGAGCTCTTGTGAACTGATATTGTCCTATAATTTCATTTGTTCACGTCCCCAATCATCTAGAAATTGATCCCGTCTCTGCACATGGTTTTTTGATGAAAATGGGGATCAGTTGTCAACTGCTCTATAGCCTATTCAGCGAACATAAGTTGTTGTCTATGGACGTTTAACTTTTAGTTTCAAGTCACAGCGCAAAATTCGACAAGTTGTGAGGGCTGCGAAAGGTCGAGTTCAGCTGCCAACCACTCTCACCGACAGCAGCAATGTTTTGGGAGATCTTGCGTTTCTTCGACTTACAGGTGTATATCGGACGATTGCTTATTGCACAAGTAGACCATCGGTATTACGATTATGGCATAACAAAATGGGGCGAAGAGTACGTTGTACGTTTGCCGAACAGAACACCCAATTTTATTATTTTCACGTGCTGTAGAAAGTCATATCCATTCACGGTGATTTGGCAAAGCAGGCTGAATAAATTAAAACTAATTTGGCTCTTACATACATACATAATTGGTCATTACAACCCTTCAGTCAGGATTACGACCTAGCTTCTCGCACCACTTATTTTGTGTGCGTTAATTTTATACATGAGTGGCGGACACTACAGTTTAAAGTCGACTCCAAACGACAGATTTTTTATTTTTTTTAAGAAACTTTTCATGGAAATTTTTTATTTACCTTCAGAGTTTTTGCCAGATATCTGCTGAGAGGAAGTCGCCGAAGAAATATTTGTTCGTCCTTTCGTTTTGATGTCTGACCTGGGGTTTGAACCGTTGTCTTACGTCTAATAAGCCAACCCTCTACTACTAGACTACGGTGGCTACTAAATTTGGCTCTTATCAACTGTCAAAATTCGAAAGTCCCTGTGGAGAGACCCGATATTTAATACTTGATCGATAACATAGATCAAAATGAGCCTACAATACCTTAAATATTATTCAAAAAGGCCCAAGCGTGTAAAAATAAACAAATCCAATGCATTAATGGTTTTGTGATTACCAATAAATTGCTAAATAGGCCTCCAATTATAAAAGCAAACGGTGTTAGGAATAATTGTTGTTGCATTCAGATTGGATTCCCAAATGCACAAACTTTAATACACCATTGTTGCCATAGCATCACATGAAATCATAAGAAATCTACTACATCGTGCACACACAATAACGCAGGTACTCATGTAAAGAAGACAAGAAATTAACAAACTTGGCAACTAAAGAAGATTAAAAATTTTGTTTTTTTGAGGTCAACACAATCTTAAGCAAATCATCATTATGACAAA